>JAUIMM010000481.1:187500-742500 GCA_031769625.1 Taudactylus pleione
GTACAGTATAGAGCTATTGAAGTTCAATATTATTAAGTACTGTAAGTTCAACTTCCAACCGTTACCTGCCATTTCTACTGTATACTACTCTGCCACCCAGCTGTATTTAAAGTGAAACCACAATGCACTAGACATTGTATTGTTTGTTTTGTACAAAATTAAGTGACATACAGGTAAGGGCAGACCTTGAGCTGACTGCTTACAGTAAATGGATTAACAGAGCATCCTTTATTATGGTAATGAGAGGCTCTTGCTTTCTTTGGGGGAAGGGACCTGATGCACTGTGTGTGACTCCCGACCCACTGTTTGGGAGAGCTCTCTCCCAAACAGAGCCCACTACTAGTTACTGATCATGAGAAATCACTATAGTGTCCAAGACTGGAACAGCATCTACATTATCGCAAGTTTTCGGTGTAACACTATTTTGTGTTTTTAACACACAGTTAGTTTGCAATACAGAGACCTTTCTCTCATACTGTACAGAGCCCATTCACTACCAGTTTCTGAAGTTATGAAATCACTATTGTGTCCAAGTCTGGGACAACGTAGAGAGTGGCGCAAAATTCAACCGCACTGTCAGTTTTTAATATACAGTACAGACCCATTCATAGCGGCACACTAGTTGTCCTAGCAGATGGGGGATGGTGTCCTTGGCAATTATCACTATTCGTAGCCTTTTTCAGGACACAAGGGAAGAGCTGACTGCTTACAGTAAATGGATTAACAAAGCATCCTCTATTATGGTAATGAGAGGCTCTTGCTTGCTTTGGGGGAAGGGACCTGATGCACTGTGTATGACTCTCGACCCACTGGGCATGCGCCAGAAATCCCACTGCAACCCTCTTACTGGGCATGCGCCCGCCAGAGATGCCATTTCTAACCCGTCGGAGATGGCTGACAGCCACCACAGAGCCAACCGTACTCACATTAATGTAAGTTTGCGGTTTCAACGCACAGTCAGTTTGTAATACAGAGAGCTCTCTCTCAAACAGAGCCCACTACTAGTTACTACTCAGGAGAAATCACTATAGTGTCCAAGGCTGGAACAGCATCTAAATTGTCACAAGTTTGTGGTGTAATGCTATTTTGCGCTTTAAACGCAGTCAGTTTGTAATACAGAGACCTCTCTCTCATACTGTACAGAGCCCATTCACTACCAGTCTCTGAAGTTATTAAATCACTACTGTGTCCAAGTCTGGGACAGCGTAGAGAGTGGCGCAAGTTAGCGGTTTCAACGCACAGTCAGTTTGTACTACAGAGAGCTCTCTTTCAAACAGAGCCCACTAATGGTTACTGGTTATGAAAAATCACTATAGTGTCCAAGGCTGGAACAGCATCGACATTGTCGCAAGTTTGCGGTGTAATGCTATTTTGCACTTTAAACGCACAGCCAGTTTGTAATTTAGAGGCTTCCCTCTCAAACAGAGCCCACTACTGTAGCAGCTTCTGAAGTCATGAAGTTAGTATTGTGTACAAGTCTTGGACAGCGCACAGAGTGGCGCAAAGGTGAAAATTCAACAGCATACAATACTATAGTAATACAGAAAACTGGGCATGCGCAGTGATGATCTTCCATACAGTATGCCATGGCATAGCGAAACCTGGCATACAGTACTGTACAGTATGGGTTGGCTCCACTGGGCATGCGCCAAAGATTCTATTGTAATTGTAACCCCTCCACTGAGCATGCGCCAAAAATCCCATTTGTAACCCTTTGGAGCTGACTGACACAGCGCCGTGCTGGCCTGGCATTGACGCAAGTCTGCAATTTAAATGCACAGTCAGCTTGCAATACAGAGACCTCTCCATCATTCAGAGACCACGGCCAGTTACTGAATTCATGAAATCACTAGTGTCCAAGTCTAGGACAGCATCAAAACTGACGCTATTTTGCGTTTTAAATGCACAGTCAGTTTGTAATTTAGAGGCTTCCCTCTGAAACAGAGCCCACTACTGTAGCAGGTTCTGAAGTCATGAAGTTAGTATTGTGTACAAGTCTTGGACAGCGCAGAGTGGCGCAAAGGTGAAAATTCAACAGCATACAATACTATAGTAATACAGACAACTGGGCATGCGCAGTGATGATCTTCCATACAGTATGCCATGGCATAGCGAAACCTGGCATACAGTACTGTACAGTATGGCTTGGCTCCACTGGGCATGCGCCAAAGATTCTATTGTCATTGTAACCCCTCCACTGGGCATGCGCCAAAAATCCCATTTGTAACCCTTTGGAGCTGACTGACACAGCTCCGTGCTGGCCTGGCATTGACGCAAGTCTGCAATTTAAATGCACAGTCAGCTTGCAATACAGAGACTTCTCCATCATTCAGAGACCACGGCCAGTTACTGAATTCATGAAATCACTAGTGTCCAAGTCTAGGACAGCATCAAAACTGACGCTATTTTGCGTTTTAAATGCACAGTCAGTTTGTAATTTAGAGGCTTCCCTCTGAAACAGCCCACTACTGTAGCAGGTTCTGAAGTCATGAAGTTAGTATTGTGTACAAGTCTTGGACAGCGCAGAGTGGTGCAAAGGTGAAAATTCAACAGCATACAATACTATAGTAATACAGACAACTGGGCATGCTCAGTGATGATCTTCCATACACCATGGCATAGCGCTACATGGAGTATGGCTTGGCGCCACAGATCCCATTGTAACCCCTCCACTGGACATGCACAAGAAATCCCATTGCAACCCCTCAGTGCTGACAGCCACCACAGCGCAGACATTGATGAAAGTTTGCACTTTTTAAATGCACAATCAGTTTGTAATGTCTTACTTTTAAGCAGCCTTTTAAACAACAACACTACAGTATTACAGTACAACACTACTACAGTAGTTTCACTATAGTGTCCAGAGCTGACAGTGCCAAAAAAAATAAATATTATTTTTCCAGGGATCGAACCCGGGACCATCATTCTTGCAAAGCTATCACCTAACCACTAGCCCACCGCACAGAGCAGCCTCATCCTTGTGCACTCCTCCCGCTGCTGTTTTTAATTATAAAAAAATTGTCTTCCTTTCCAAATAATATACAGTACTCCACCATTAGATAATAATTCATCCCATCTCAGTGAAAGCTGTGTGTGCATCTCATTAATCTACAGTATCGGTTATACCATGATAACAACTCAGGCAACTTCAGTCTTGTACAGTTATGTACAATACTGTATGTGTACTGATTTGCTTCCCGTTATAAGATCTTACTGTATGTACATTATGTGACATTAAAAATATTGGTTGTGCGAACATGCAAATGCTGTGAATGTGATATCCATCCAATTTAAGTTTTACAGTATGGCATTCAGTACAAATTACAACAGTGGAGTACTCGCCACCCAGCGGTTAAGCGCTGTATTACATGCTGCAGCGTATCCTTAGTTGAAGAATACCATGATACGCCACAAGTCCATGGCACAACTCAGAGGCCTGCACGCCACGCCATGAGCAACAAACTAGCTGGTCACATCTGTAGTTCAAAAAATCATTCATTACACTTTCAAAAATCTTACAGATAATCTGACAGATAATCTGATAGAAAATCGTTCATAAAATTGTTGGTAATCGTTGTGTGTGTATGCAGTGTGTATAGTGGGGTCTGAGTCACAGATGGGTCCCTGGATTACAAACTGAATGTATGATTGAGCATTGAAAGGAAAGGTAAAAGCAATGACAGGAAGTAAGTAAATGAAAAAAAAATACTAAAACAATAAAGAACAGGAGGAGAGAAAGAGAAGGAGAAGGAAAGCACTAAGATAGTTTTATTAAGGAAAATTACAATTGACAAAATGCACTTCCCTGTCCTGGAAAAAACTGTCTGTCGCCTTACTCCACTTCAAGGAGAGCGCACCCACTAAGCCTAACTATTAACATAAACTATCTCCAAAAGACAGATTTCCATACATCACTCAACCAAATAAACGATGACCACTCCCCATGAACATTCATTGACTGCATAAGACCAGCTAAACTTAAAGGGGCAATAGCCAACACCTTATTAAACTGGCAACACTCAAAACACTTGTGGTTTAAACTTTAAAGTCCATCTTACTTAATTGTCAGCCTTCAGGCTTACTTATATAAGGGCTGAGATATTTAGTAATTGTGTGTATATACTAATGCAGAAATGTACCATTTTGTAATTAGGGTACAGTATAGGCTCATAGTGGCCTTTTTTACTACTTGGTGGCAGTGACCTTGGATTATAATATAATATGAGAATTTGGGTATTGATGTTTTAAAAAATTTCTAAGGTAATTAATACGCTCTGCCCACAGGAAGATCAGAGTGGTCTGCGGATCGTATATCACCCACTATGCATAGTGGCATCACTTGAAGAAATGTATAATCGGAATATAAAGAAAAGCGTTAATATCACAAATATATTTCCTGGTATGAAAACATGACATCTTAAGTCTTTGCATCTCCTGCTTTTACTTTGTCAGCAGTGCAGTCCACTTTTAGTAAAGATCACATGAAAGCATGTGCCTGGAAGAAAGCAAGTAAAACACAGACTTATTGTACATGAGTGGGGGCGTTGCAAGAAACCAAATATAATGACTTAATGAAAGGATATGTCATCTGTGCACTGCTTATCTGTAATGTTCGACAATTCATTTAAAGCTTACCATATTATAACTAGGGGGGTTGGGTACGGAAATACTCAGGGCCGGATTTCTCGTTATCCATTCTAGGCGCTCGCCTAGGGCCCGGCAGGACACAAGGGGCCCATGGACGGGCCCTTTTGCCTAAAGAAATCCCCCGATCACAGGGCTCTCAGAGGAGCACTGTGTGAGTACCGCGTGATGTCATGACGGGGACTCTCAGGGGGTGGAGGTGGGACCGCGTGACACCCCCTGAGGCGGTCCTCCCCCTGAGGCGGTCCTGCCTCCACCCCCTGAGAGTCCCGCACGGCTGTCGGTGAGAGTCTGTGAGTACGTGGCCGACAGCCTGCGGGTGGCATGAGGGAAGGGAGTGCGTGTGCACAGGGTAATGCACCGGGGACCCGCCGCCTTGTCCCTCCCAGCTGATCCATCCTCATCCAGCTACTGTAACCCCGCTGTGACCAGCCCCAGCAGCTACCTTGCCAGCCTTCCAGGCCCACCAGCAGCAAACAGCAGCAGCCAAGGCCGGGCAGGTAGGCACCTGTATTAATTACCTGATGAGCTGCCATATACACACACTATATATGTATGTATATATATATATATATGTGTATATATCTGTATATGTATATATATATATATATGTGTGTGTATATTTGTGTATATATTAGGAGTGTGCACCGCCCACTTTTCGTGTTTTGTGTTTTGGTTTTGGATCTGGATCTTTCTTCGTGTTTTGGATCTGGTTTGGTTTTGCCAAAACCACCCTTCCGTGTTTTGGGTTCTGGGTTTTGTGTTTTGGATCTGTATTTTTTTTTTTTAAAAAGCATAAAAACAGCTAAAATCACAGAATTTGTGGGTTTTTCTACTCCTATGCTATTATTAACTTCAATAACCTTAATTTCCACTCATTTCCAGTCTATTCTGAACACCTCACACCTCACAATACTGTTTTTATGTCCAAAAGGTTGCACCGAGGTAGCTGGATGACTATGCTAAGCGACATGAGTGGGCGGCACAAACACATGGTCCATCTAGGAGTGACACTGCAGTGGCAGACAGGATGGCAGTTTGAAAAACTAGGCCCCAAACAATACATAATTCAAAGAAAAAAAAGAGATGCAAGGGTGGGTGGAATTGTCCTTGGGGCCCTCCCACCCACCCTTATGTTGTATAAACAGGACATGCACACTTTAACAAACCAATCATTTCAGCGCCAGGGTCTGCCACACGAATGTGGCTGAAATGATTGGTTCGTTTGGGCCCCCACAAAACAAGCTGGCAATTAATCTGTCTCTGCACAAACTGGCTCTATGGAGGCAAGATGTCGTCCTCATCCTCCTCATCCACCGATTCCTCACCCTCTTCAGTGTTGTGTACATCCTCATCCTCACAGAGTATTAATTTGTCCCCGCTGGAATCCACAACCACAGGTCCCTCTGTACGTTCTGGAGGCTGGTCTCCCTGGAAGAGTTGATAATTAATTTTATGAACATCATCTTCTCCACATTTTGTGTAAGCAACCTCCTACGCCTTTCGCTGACAAGGTTCCCGGCTGCACTAAACACTCTTTCGGAGTACACACTGGAAGGGGGGCAACTCAGGTAAGATAGAGCCAGTTTGTACAGGGAACTCCAAATTGCCTCTTTTTCCTGCCAGTACAGGTACGGACTATCTGACATGCCTACTTGGATGCTGTCACCGATGTAATCCTTTAACAGACAGACGCATGTTTGTCGCTGCTGCTTTGAGGATGCAGGTGCAGCTACAGCCCACACAATTCACAAAGACAGGAAAAAAAAGAAGAATTTTTTATTTTTTGTGGAGCGCACTTAGAGGGTTACACCACCCTTTAACAGACAGATGCACGCTTATCGCTGCTGCTTTGAGGATGCAGGTGCGGCTACTGTGCATACATTTCACACACAAACACAGAAAAAAAGATTATTTTATTTTGTTGGAGCGCACTTTGGGGGTAACATCTCCCTTTAACAGACAGACGCACGCTTGTCGCTGCTGCTTTGAGGACAGTATCATATGCAGTGGCAGTAGATTTGTCAGAAATTGTTGGCATGTCCTTCAGTCCGGACCAGATATCCAAACCGGCCCTTGACTTATGACACAGGCGCACGCTTGGCGCTGCTACTGTGTTGATGCACGTGCGGCTACATCGCACACAAGTCACAAACACAGAAAAAAAAAAGGCTTTTTATTTTTTGGAGCAGTTTGGGGGTTACACCACCCTTTAACAGACTTATGGGACACAGGCACACGCTTGGCACTGCTCCTTTGTTGATGCACATGCAGCTATAGTGCACACAATTCACAAAGAGAAAAAAACGAATTTTTTATTGTTTGTGGAGCGCACTTTGAGGGTTACACCACCCTTTAACAGACAGATGCACGCTTGTCGCTGCTGCTTTGAGGATGCAGGTGCGGCTACAGCCCACACAATTCACAAAGACAGAAAAAAAAGAAGAATTTTTTTATTGTTTGTGGAGCGCATTTTGAGGGTTACACCACCCTTTAACAGACAGACGCACGCTTGTTGCTGCTGCTTTGAGGATGCAGGTGCGGCTACAGCCCACACAATTCACAAAGACAGAAAAAAAAGAAGAATTTTTTATTGTTTGTGGAGCGCACTTTGAGGGTTACACCACCCTTTAACAGACAGATGCACACTTGTCGCTGCTGCTTTGAGGATGCAGGTGCGGCTACAGCCCACACAATTCACAAAGACAGAAAAAAAAGAAGAATTTTTTTATTGTTTGTGGAGCGCATTTTGAGGGTTACACCACCCTTTAACAGACAGACGCACACTTGACGCTGCTGCTTTGAGGATGCAGGTGCGGCTACAGCCCACACAATTCACAAAGACAGAAAAAAAAGAAGAATTTTTTTATTGTTTGTGGAGTGCACTTTGAGGGTTACACCACCCTTTAACAGACAGACGCATGCTTGTTGCTGCTGCTTTGAGGATGCAGGTGCGGCTACAGCCCACACAATTCACAAAGACAGAAAGAAAAGAAGAATTTTTTTATTGTTTGTGGAGCGCATTTTGAGGGTTACACCACCCTTTAACAGACAGACGCACGCTTGTCGCTGCTGCTTTGAGGATGCAGGTGGAATCTAGACGGGATTTGGAACTGGGGACACACTACCTCCATCAATTGTCTAAATCCCACTGGACTAATGGCGGATACCGGACACACGTCTAACACCAACATAGCAGCCAAGGCCTCAGTTATACGTTTTGCTTCAAGATGACTGCTGTCGTACTTCATCCTCCTCGCTAAGGACTGTTGGAGGGTCAATTGTTTAGTAAAAGTAGTGGTGTTCCTACTTCCTCTCTGGGATGATGAACAACTCCCAGCAGCAGCAACAGCACTAGGAGGAAGTGGTTCTTGATCTTTCCCTATTTTATTTTTATCTGAGAAAGTTTGGTCCTCCATTTATGTTATATTGATATATACGTGCGGCTAAGGCGCACACAAACACAGAAAATAATTTTTTATTTTTGTTGGAGACTAGTGCACTTTGTGGGTTATGCCACTCTTTAAGAAATGAGCCAGCTGGCCCTTTACTTATGGGACACAGGCGCACGCTTGGCACTGCTCCTTTGTTGATGCACGTGCAGCCACAGTGCAGACAATTCACAAACACAGAAAATATTTTTTTATTTTGTTCGGAGTGTACTTTGGGGGTTACAGCACCCTTTAACGGACAAGCCAGCTGGCCTTTTACTTATGGGACACAGGCGCACGCTTGGCGCTGCTCCTTTGTTGATGCACGTGCAGCCACAGTGCACACAATTCACAAACACAGAAAATATTTTTTTATTTTGTTTGGAGTGTACTTTGGGGGTTACAGCACCCTTTAACGGACAAGCCAGCTGACCTTTTACTTATGGGACCCAGGTGCACGCTTGGCGCTGCTCCTTTGTTGATGCACGTGCAGCCACAGTGCACACAATTCACAAACACAGAAAATATTTTTTTTATTTTGTTTGGAGTGTACTTTGGGGGTTACAGCACCCTTTAATGGACAAGCCAGCTGGCCTTTTACTTATGGGACACAGGTGCACGCTTGGCGCTGCTCCTTTGTTGATGCACGTGCAGCCACAGTGCACACAATTCACAAACACAGAAAATATATATTTTTTTGGTTTGGAGTGTACTTTGGGGGTTACAGCACCCTTTAATGGACAAGCCAGCCTGCCCTTTACTTATGGGACACAGGCGCACGCTTGGCGCTGCTCCTTTGTTGATGCACGTGCAGCCACAGCGCACACAATTCACAAACACAGAAAATATATTTTTTTTTTGTTTGGAGTGTACTTTGGGGGTTACAGCACCCTTTAATGGACAAGCCAGCCGACCTTTTACTTATGGGACACAGGCGCACGCTTGGCGCTGCTCCTTTGTTGATGCACGTGCAGCCACAGTGCACACAATTCACAAACACAGAAAATATTTTTTTATTTTGTTTGGAGTGTACTTTGGGGGTTACAGCACCCTTTAACGGACAAGCCATATGGCCTTTTACTTATGGGACCCAGGTGCACACTTGGCGCTGCTCCTTTGTTGATGCACGTGCAGCCACAGTGCACACAATTCACAAAAACAGAAAATATTTTTTTTATTTTGTTTGGAGTGTACTTTGGGGGTTACAGCACCATTTAATGGACAAGCCAGCCGGCCTTTTACTTATGGGACACAGGCGCACGCTTGGCGCTGCTCCTTTGTTGATGCACGTGCAGCCACAGTGCACACAATTCACAAACACAGAAAATATTTTTTTATTTTGTTTGGAGTGTTTTTTGGGGGTTACAGCACCCTTTAATGGACAAGCCAGCCGGCCTTTTACTTATGGGACACAGGCGCACGCTTGGCGCTGCTCCTTTGTTGATGCACGTGCAGCCACATTGCACACAATTCACAAACACAGAAAATATATTTTTTTTTTGTTTGGAGTGTACTTTGGGGGTTACAGCACCCTTTAATGGACAAGCCAGCTGACCTTTTACTTATGGGACACAGGCACACGCTTGGCGCTGATCCTTTGTTGATGCACGTGCAGCCACATTGCACACAATTCACAAACACAGAAAATATTTTTTTATTTTGTTTGGAGTGCACTCTGGGGGTTACAGCACCCTTTAATGGTCAAGCCAGCCGGCCCTTTACTTATGACACAGGCGCATGCTTGGCGCTACTTTGTTGATGCACGTGCGGCTACTGCGCACACAATTCACAAACACAGAAAAAATATTTATTTTTTTGCACTTGGGGGGAGCACCCCTGATGGAAAGAGCACCCCCTGGACGACACTACAGCATCCCTTTAGGACTGCGTCACTACACAGGACTTTGGAGTGGACACAGCCCTTATGGACAACTGACTACACAACACAGTCCAGCCAGCCCCTATGGACTTTGGAGGAGTGGACACAGCCCCTATGGACAACAGCAGCACAGCACAACACAGCCAGCCCCTATGGACTTTGGAGGAGTGGACACAGCCCCTATGGACAACAGCAGCACAGCACAGCACAACACAGCCAGCCCCTATGGACTTTGGAGGAGTGGACACAGCCCCTATGGACAACAGCAGCACAGCGCAGCACAGCACAACACTACACTGCACTACACTACACTACACTACACAGCCAGCCCTAACTCCCACCCTCCCTCTTCACTGTCCACAGCCGAGTGAGAAAATGGCGCCGACGTGGGTACCTTATATAGAATCCAAAACCGCGAGACCCGGAAGGCGGGATGATGAAGTTTTGCCTCGATTTCAGATCCGAGTCAGGCGGGAAAAGTCAAGCCTGACTCGGATCGGCCTCGGATCGGGGGGGCTCGGGCGGGTTTGGATTTCAGAAATCCGAACCCGCTCACCCCTAATATATATATATATATATATATATACACAGATGGATGGTGCAGCACTCCGTGCGCTAAATAAAATCCATTAAGCTGTATTTGTGAGTAACATGTGTGGGCACCCTGCTACTTAGATGCTCATTCAGGAGAGCTGGACCACACGACTATGTGTATGTATGTATATATATATATATATATATATATGTTTGTATGCATAGGCATGTGTATAAATATATATATATATATATGTGCATTTATCGCAATGGGAATATATATATATATATTTTTTCTCATCTAGTGACATTGTAAAAACTGTATATATCCAGTAGGTGTCACTAGGCCCATTAGCCCCGAAGTTGGCCTGACAACGGCACCTAACAGGGTTTTTTTTCTGTACCTGATGTGTCCCGAAAAATAATCCATGATAAGTGCCGTTTTTTCGCCCAAAAAAGGGCGAGAACACATATGTCTGCAAGCTTATCGTGGCTCCTATGTGTTAACGGGAGAACTATCCTATTATTTCAGCCAAAATAATAGGATAGGAAGAAAAAAAATATTGGCGAAAATCGGGGATAATCAAATCCCCGTTTTTCACCGATCGCGGGGATCAATTAGCGCCCGAACAGTGTTCGGGGCTAATTTGATATGGCTCATAGTGCTATGGATTGTTTGAGGGAGGGGGCCCCAAACTAGTATCTTGCCTAGGGCCCCATGAGGTCTAAATTCGGCTCTGGGTTTACTTGCCTACTTTTGAAAAGTGGTTTCAGGGAGACAATAAATGGCAGCAGTATGTGCAGTGCACAGCGCCGTTGAGAGTGGAAAGACCAGCTTTGCCCAAAGGGCATATCTTTGTAAAATATACAAAGGATAAAATGTTTTTTATAAAAGATTTTTAACAATATTTATTAGAAGGGATTCGATTGCACCTTAATCCCTCTGTTTTTAACTGACTTTTTTCTCTGGCTATTTTAATTATACTCTTAATTATATTCGCTATATTTGTTTTTTTGCTTTTTATTGTCTTAATGCTTATTTTTAACCTTTGTATATTTTATCGGGACCCGGACCCCCCAATATTTTGATATGCTGCTATGGACTACATTTGCTGCTACAGAATGGACTATCTTGAATATTATAGTAATTAAATACAGATGGAATGTTTGTTGTATTCCCGTTATGGCTCTGGACTTTGTGGCTTGAAGGACTTTCACCTTCCGGTCTGAGCGGCCGGTGGAACACAAGGTAGAATGTGGATGTTGTTCCTTGTCTAACATCCGCTGCTGCTCGTGAACATGGAGGAAGCAGCGTCACTTCCGGTGGTCCGGGTCTGCATCATTTCCGGTCGCGGAGAGTTCCGCGACACTTCCGGTAGGGGAAAATGGCAGGAAATGGAAAGCCCTGTCTATGGGAGGATGATTACAGCACAGGGGTATAAAAAAGGTCCCTTTTCAACTTACCACCATACTTCTGATGAAGGACAACGTCCAAAACGCGTTAAGCATTGGTGGATGACTTTCTGATGGTGGTATTCTCTCTCCAGTCCTTGGTCCCTAGGTTCCTATATCATCTGGGTAATACACAGATGGGAGGATGGTCTGGACCCCAATTTACCACGTGTGACTTTGTGGTGATATGCTTTCAATAATTTTTTCTATGTGAGTGTAATGTACTGAATAAATCGTGTTTTTTTCTGGCAATATTGCACTATTTTGGTTTTGTTTCTTTTCTCTTTGAGCACACCATTACCGGGAGTTGGAGTGATAATACTCAGCCAAAGAGAAGATACAGCAACCATTGGAACTAATACATTCAAAATTTGGAAACAAATTTAAAAGGAAAGTACTTTCCTCTTTGGAAAACTCTATTGGCGCCAGTACGGGACATTATTTTATGTTATATATTATTGTTTGTGGAGTTTGAAGCCTCCATTTTTTTGTCTTGTAGGCAGCATTATAGAGTGTGGAGCGCAAGGAGAGATTTTCTGTTTATGTTTATCCGGAAATTGACCAGAATGAATAGCAAGCTTGCTGTACATACTTAACAATGATGTGTAGTATGGAATGTATAGATACTATTAGATAGATACTGTAAATAGATCTATAGATGACAGGGTCATCCAGCCACTTGCAGGACATCTGCACAAACCCTGACACTAGCAGTGGCAAACGCAGGATTCCTAGAGGGGGGTTTCCAAATGCTGGATTTTAGAGTGCGTATGGCCAGTCCATGAATAGGGCATAATTATCACTTAACCAGCTTTAATATGCGACATACAAAGTGTATTGCGAGTCATAACTCCAGCATATACAGGACCAGCGATCACAGTAACCCATTATATGCAGCAGTAGGGCCATCCTGCCTGAGCTGAGTGTTTTTATTTCAGATGTGGGCACCATTTCAGAGCATGGGGGCAAGTCCGGGAGTCTGGAGGAGCAGCAGAAGAACCTAGCACTGCCCTGGACATACAGTATATGTACTTATTGGTCTCATCATGCACTGGATAGTGTATTATTATATGGTATTAATAATTAAGCCTATTGATGGTCTATACATAGCAGTGTACCCCTAACAGTGCATGTTTTCCAGATCTAATTGGCGCACAGGTGTATTTATTGCTGGCTGACATATGTTAAAAGATCCACAGGTGGTGCTAACTATTTCATTTGTGATAGTGAGAAGAACATGCAGCACTAGTAACATTTTATGTTACTATTTCTAATGTGGGCTGGGGAGGGGGGTTTCCAGGCAACCGGAACCCCCCCCCCTGCGTTTGCCTATGACTAGGGGGTAAATTTACTAATGTGAGAGTTTTTAGAAGTGAGTTTTAGAAGAGATGTTGCCCATAGCAACCAATAATAGTCTACTAAACATTTAACTAGCACTTTCTAGAAGATAATAGCTAGAATCTGATTGGTTGCTGTCACGACCGTCTGTATGGAATCCCCTGCTGAGGGGTGCAAGCTGAGATTCAGGGCTAGAGAAAGTCTGAGATGTGGGGCCTGTACACAAGGTCTCCTCATCCACGAGTACCAGTCATTGGCAAGACCTGACCAAAGGCGCAGAGTCTAACCAGCCAGGAGGTATTCTCCAATGACCCCTCCAAGTGGGATATGGGTTTAACTGCACCCAGCTGGCAGGTTGCGGTCCTTTGGTCAGGTAACTGGTACTCACGGGAATAGAGAGCCTTGCTACCGTGCCCCTAGAGGATACTTTTTACAAGGATTATGCTATACCCTTGTATAGCTTCCAATATATAGGAAGCACAATGGCACTGAGGATTCGATACTGTAGTGACAGTGATACTGTGGCTGGACGCTGTAGTGACAATGGTACTGAGGCTGGGTGCTATAGTGACAGCGGTACTGAGACTGGATGCTGTGGTGACAGCGGTACTGAGGTTGGATGCTGTAATAACAGCAGAACTTAGGGTAGACACTGTAGTGACAGTGGTACTATGGCTGGACACTGTAGTGACAGTGGTACTATGGCTGGAAGCTGTAGTGGCAGCAGTACTGAAAGTGGACGCTGTGGTGACAGTGGTACTGAGGTTGGCGCTGTAGTGACAGCAGAACTGAGGATTGCTCTGAACACGGGTGAAATGTCGAGGACGTACTTCTGCTCAACAAAGTGGCAAATGGTTCGCAGACATACGAGATGTTGGGAACGCACTTCTGTACAATGAGGTGGTAAAGGATGCAGAGACAGGTGAGATGTACTGGATGCACTTCTGCACAACAAGGTGGCAATGGATCCGCAGAATGAACTGGACAATGAGTAGGCACAGGGAAAACACAAGGAAGGACATGGAACAAGATATTCAGTAACACAAGTAAACGACAACATTGCTCAGGCAACTTCCTGTGGCAGCAGTACTGAAAGTGGACGCTGTGGTGACAGTGGTACTGAGGTTGGCGCTGTAGTGACAGCAGAACTGAGGATTGCTCTGAACACGGGTGAAATGTCGAGGACGCACTTCTGCTCAACGAAGTGGCAAATGGTTCACAGCCAGGCGAGATGTTGGGAAAGCACTTCTGCACAACAAGATGGCAAAGGATCCACAGACAGGCGTGATGTACTGGATGCACTTCTGCACAACGAGGTGGCAAAGGATCCGCAGACAGGCGAGATGAACTGGACACACTTCTGCACAGCGAATAGGCACAGGGAAAACACAGGGCAGGACCTGGAATGAGATCTTCAGTAACACAAGTAAAGGACAACATTGCTCAGGCAACTTCCTGTGGTCCGCAGTCTGGCTTTATCCCCTGCAGTAGCAGATTATTGGTGGACAGTGTCAGCTGACCACCGTCATGGTACCATTGGGTATGGAGTCGTCAGGTGATACAAACTGTCATGGCCACGTCCATGATGGCAACTTCAGAAACCAAGCTCGGAGCAGTCCAAGGCAGTTCACATGGTACTAGGTAGAATACTCAGCACGTACCCTCCACTGCACCTGATGTCTGACCCCACAGGAGATCAGGGAAAGCCGGTGCAAAGGTGAGTAACGGCTGATCCTAGGCTGCAATCTGACAGTAGCCCCCTTTCAGGGTAGACTCCGAAAACCACAATGTGCACCAAAAAACAAAAGAATCTTTGACTCAAAGAAATTCTGATTGAATATCAAGGTACACAACTTCCAAAACATATTCCAGTTGCGAGGAAGTTTCAATATACCAGTAAAGACTGATAAATGGAATTTAAAAGATTAATTTGTCGCAGAAAGATTGGTCACAAAGAATTTATTGATTTTTCTTCTTCCTACAGGATCATCGAGGACCATTCGAAGAAGGAGAAGACTTACAGTAAGTTGAAAAGGATCCTTAATGGGATCTACCGAAAACTGTATTCCGAATCCGTGTTATAATTCATCATTCTAATGATTCCTTGAGATTTCCACTTTTGGACCGATAGTTTTTGCACCAAATCTTTTTCCTGAGAGGAACTTAAAGAAGTGCATCTGAGCTTAATGGTAGAAGATGGTACTCTAGGGCTAGGGACTTCATTGAGGCAAGTGCCCACGGGTGGACTTGTTGGAGAGAATCTTTTGACAAAGGCAGTACTAAAAGCTACCAAATTCAGAAGGACTGGATCTCGAGATTCCATTAATGGGGTAGCCCATTCCAACGCCTGTCCTCTAAAACTAGAGAGAAGAAATTTAATGATGCTTGTATGATCGGTTCTCATAATGACCTCACAATATTGGAGTAACTCAAAATAGTGTGTCAAGTTTCCATCAAAAAGAATGCACTCAGGAGTACTAGAATTTAGATTGCTGGTTCATACTTTGCCAGCGGAAGGAGATAGGCAGAATTAGATTCACTAGAATTCACACAGGTCTTAATGAAATTTTTCTTGAAGTGTTTGAAAATGCTGGACTAACTTTCTTAATTACCGATTCACTAAAAGCTACTAAATCTAAAAGCATTGGATCTTTAGATTTGTATATAGGTTCAACCCAATCCCAAGCTTCACCTTGAAAAGACAAGATGATAAACTCTATGACATTGGTAGGCTTGATTCCCAATGATGGAGAGAACTTCATAATAGAGAGGTATTGATCTACCATACATAATACTGTGCTATGTCTCCATTAAAAGAAATATCAGAAGAATCCTGGGTTATACATACAGGCGCAGCAGTAGCATTATCTTGTGAATCTCTTAACTGAAGGGGGAGAGAAATGATTGCCTCAGGCAAAACACTGGAAGTCTTCTGTGACCCCACCATGCGGGATATGGGGTTAGCTGCACCCAGCTGGCAGATTGCGGTCCTTTGGTCAGGTAACTGGTACTCACGGGAATAGAGAGCCTTTCTATGGAGGCCCCAGCTTGGGGTGCGTGACCTGAGATGGAGTACCCTTCCTGGGTATGAGGCTTAAATTTTC
This sequence comes from Taudactylus pleione, assembly GCA_031769625.1. Classification (NCBI taxonomy): domain Eukaryota; kingdom Metazoa; phylum Chordata; class Amphibia; order Anura; family Myobatrachidae; genus Taudactylus; species Taudactylus pleione. The sequence continues at coordinate 203,883 of JAUIMM010000481.1, forward strand.
ACCTCGTGGAAAACAACAAGCATTCTCCTCTTGAGAAATTAAACTTAAATTCCCCTACTGGGGTATGGATCTTGAATTCCCCTCCTGGGGTGTGAGACTTGAAACCCCCTCCTGGGGCATGAGAATTGAGAGCCCCTGCTGGGGTGCGAGACTTGAGACCGCCTCTTGGTGTGAGAGACCCAAAACCGCTTCCTGAGGTGTAAGACTTGAACTCCTCATTTGAGGCTCAAGACTTAATGTCCCCACCTGGGGGTCATCCTCTGAAACCCCCTCCTTGGGTGTAACACTTGAAAACCCTTGCTGGGGTATGAGACTTGAAACCCCACCTTGGGGTGGGAGACTAGAAACCCCCTTCTGGGGTGTGAGACTTGAGACCCCTTCCTGGGATACACAACTAGTAACCTCCTCTGGAGGTACAATACTAGAAACCCCCTTCTGGAGTGGGGCTTGAAACCCCCTCCTGGCGTGAGAAACTCAAAACCCCCTCCTGGGGTATGAGACTGGTAACCTCCTCCTGGAGTATGAGACTTGAACCCCCTTTATTGGGGTGAGAGACTTGAGACCCCCTCCTGGGTTACACAACTAGTAACCTCCTCCAGAGGCACGATACTTCAAACCCCCTCATGGGTGTGGGACTTGAAACCCCCTCCTGGGGTGAGAGACTTGAAACACCCTCCTGGTGTATGAGACTGGTAACCTCTTCTTGAAGTATGTGACTTGAACCCCCTTCTTGGGGTGAGAGACTCAAGTCCCCCTCCTAGAGTACAGGACTTGACACTCCCTGTTGGAGAATGGGACCTAAAAACTTCACCTGGTAAGCTGACTTGGCTTTTACTTTTGGGATACGGAACATAAAACCCTCTCTTGGCATGCAAGAACAGAGACTCCCTCCTGGGGTGAGTGATTCAAAAACCCCTCTTGGGGTACGAAGCTTGAACACCCCTCCTGGGGTATAACACTAGAATACCCCTCCTGGTGAATGAAACTTAAAACCCTTTCTCGGGGCATGAAACTCAAAATGAAGGCCCCCTCCTGGGGCATAAGACTCAAAATGGAGGCCCCCTCCTGGAGCGTGACACCAATAATCCCCTCCTGGGGAATGAGACTTGAATTCCTAGCTAGAGGTCTGCAACTCAAATTCCCTATCTGAGGCTCATAACTTGGTACCCTCTCCTGGGGTGTAGGACATGTAACCCCCTCTTGGGGTGTAAGACTTGAAAACCCTGGCTGAAGTATGGGACTCAGAACCCCTTCCTGGGGAATCCCCTGCTAAGGGGTGCAAGCTGAGATTCAGGGCTAGAGGAAGTCTGAGATGTGGGGCCTGTATACAAGGTCTCCTCATCCACGAGTTCCAGTCGTTGGCAAGACCTGACCAAAGGTACAGAGTCTAACCAGCCGGGAGGTGTTCTTCAGTGACCCCACCAAGAGGGATATGGGGTTAGCTGCACCCAGCTGGCAGATTGCGGTCCTTTGGTCAGGTAACTGGTACTCACAGGAATAGAGAGCCTTTCTACCATGGCCCTAGAGGATACTTTTTACAAGGATTATGCTATACCCTTGTATAGCTTCCAATATGTACACCGGAGGATCTAGGAAGCACAATGGCACTGAGGATTGGATACTGTAGTGACAGTGATACTGTGGCTGGATGCTGTAGTGACAATGGTACTGAGGCTGGATGCTGTGGTGACAGTGGTACTGAGGTTGGACGCTGTAGTAACAGCAGAACTGAGGGTGGACACTGTAATGACAGTGGTACTGTGGCTGGACACTGTAGTTACAGTGGTACTGTGGCTGGAAACTGTAGTGAAAGCAGTACTGAGAGTGGATGCTGCAGTGACAGTAGTACTGAGGTTGGCGCTGTAGTGACAGCAGAACTGAGGATTGCTCTGAACACGGGTGAAATGTCGAGGACGTACTTCTGCTCAACAAAGTGGCAAATGGTTCGCAGACATACGAGATGTTGGGAACGCACTTCTGTACAATGAGGTGGTAAAGGATGCAGAGACAGGTGAGATGTACTGGATGCACTTCTGCACAACAAGGTGGCAATGGATCCGCAGAATGAACTGGACAATGAGTAGGCACAGGGAAAACACAAGGAAGGACATGGAACAAGATATTCAGTAACACAAGTAAACGACAACATTGCTCAGGCAACTTCCTGTGGTCCGCAGTCTGGCTTTTTATCCCCTGCAGTAGCAATCATTGGTGGACAGCGTCAGCTGACCACCGTCATGCTACCATTGGGTATGGAGTCGTCAGGTGATGCAAACTGTCATGGTCACGTCCATGACGGCAACCGCAGAGACCAGGCACGGAGCAGTCCAATGCAGTTCACATGGCACTAGGTAGAATACTCAGCATGTACCATCCGCTGCACCTGAAGTCTGACTCCATGGGAGATCAGGTGAAGCTAGTGCAAAGGTGAGTAACGGCTGATCCTAGGCCGCAACCTGACAGTTGCTATGGGCAACATCTCTTTTAAAACTCACTTCTAAAAACTTGCACTTTAGTAAATCTAACCCCATTAGTTTTAGGAGAGTCATCACTAGTACTAACCATGTGGGCTCTTCTAGTCCCTGTTCCAGTCCCAGTGAAGAGTAATCATCCCCCAACACAGCCTCAGCTCACTATGCTCAACTCAGCTACTGCTATTAGTCACTGTTATAGCTCTCAGGGCGGGGGGAACTGCCCATGGTGGCCAGTTTATAGGAGAGGTGAAGATGTCACATGTTGAGCTCGGGACCTGCCCCCGCCCCCGCTACATCCGGAGGACTCGCACATGCATGTGCAGTCTGGATTTCAATGGGACAGGGGGGAAACCAGGGGATCCTGTGTGCTTTCTGGGGTAGTGGGAGCTACCACCTTAATATGGGACACTCCCGCGTAAATCGGGAGGGTAGGCAAGTATGGGTATGGGAGTCCTATACCTTAAGGCGTCAGCTTACCTAACCCCTAGCCCAACCCTTAACCCTTCCCCCTGATGCCTAAACCTAACCTCCCCCTAGTGCATAAACCTAACCCTCCCTCCCTGCACCCTAAACCTAACCCTCCCCCCTTAGTGCTTAACCCTAACCCTCCCCCTAGTGCCTAACCCTCCCCATAATCCTAGTACTTACCTTCGGAATTCCAGCAGTCAGGATGCCAGCACCGGTATTATGATACATGTCAGGATTCCGGCGTTGGCATTCTGACCACCGGAATCCCAGTGGTCGGGATTCTGATCGCATTCTTCGCTAGGAATACCTAAATATAACTTTTTTTATTTGTTTCAGAAAATGTTTAGTTCATTACCTTAATGCTGTTAGAGCTCCAGATTGTAAGCTCTCTTGAGCAGAGCCCGCTTCTCTCATGTGCTTTTACGTCCCTCACTTATACCATCATCTCTTCCTTACTGCCTACGGCACCAAAACTTAGGGTTCTGCCACCTTACTGCTTACTTGGATATTATGACTGCTGATGTTCCAAATGTTTTGTACTGTAAGTCACTTTTTTCTTTTATTGTTCATACTGTTTCTGTTTATGTACTTTGTAAGGCTCTGTTGAACCCTTGTGGCACTGAGGGATCAAGCTACAGCTCCAGGCCTCCCATTAATATAGGCCCACAGGATCTTGTGTGCTACTGTAAACAGGGAATAATTTTGTTTTACAAGTTACAGTCTGCCAGTGTCCTGACTAAAGCCCCGCTCACTGAAACACCTGGCAGCCTGCCCGCAGTTCATGCTGACCATACTGTCACATACTGTATATATACATGTCCGCAGCACAGTAGAAGGCTTCATTTACCCAAGTCGCACAGACCAGGGCACATAGTGGGGCTGACCCGCCTACACACAGGCTCCGGACGGCCAGCGCTGCCTGTTCTTTAAACTGAAGCCTCACTTCCTTCAAAATGCTTATGAAGAGCAGCACAAACCCAGCAATCATAGCCCAAGTCCGGGTGTTTGGTACAAAACCTACACTCCACAGATAGGAGGGGACACTAAAAGGTAGAGTAAATGTTCTACCCATTGAACATCAGCCCATCCACCTTTACATTCTCCTGGTGGCTTAGCCTCTACACCGGAATGGGATTGAAATATGGCTGTTTAGCCTCTGCTTCAAATCCTGACTACGGCAGCCCAATAGGAGGACATCCCAACGCTGGCTGTAAGTACCCTAACCCTCCCTTCTCCCCCCCTAACCCTAACCATCCCTTAGTGGTGCCTAACCCTAAAACTCCTGGGGGGTGCCTAACCCTAAGTTCCCCCGGGGCTGCCTAAAACTAACCCTCCCGAAAGCCAACACCCTCATCCCATGGCTAAGTAGTATACTTACTTACTTGGCTCTTACGATAGGGATGGCACTGGTCAGGCTCCCAGCATTGGGATTAAGATAAGCGTCAGTATTTCGATGCCTATCTGAAGTTCCATGTCAGGCATGTATAGTAGGGATTTAGACCAACGGCATAGCATCCACTAGTCTATTAACTACATCCCCCTACACCTGCTCACAGAGACACCGATGACCAATTTAATACTGCAGGTAAGTGACAGAATGCAGGAGTCTTCTTAGCACTGCTCTACCCACTGTGTATGCAGTGTTCCCTCGAAGCTTGCAGTCCTTACAGAGTCCCCTTGTCATCCTCCTGGTAACAGCCACACAGACACTTCCTTGCATCAATGAGGCATATAGAACAGTACTGTGGTGGGGCCATATGGGAGACTGCTGTGGTGAGGTTAAATGGGGCACTACAGTCAGGGCCGGCAACAGAAATCACGGGGCCCAGTACACATTTTTTTTCAGTATTCAGTTTCCACAAGGGAGATCACATGGTTTGGAGGATACCTGTTTACAAAGGAATATAACCAATGTGACTGTCATAGCAGAGGTTTGACCAGAGAGAGGGTGATGGGGAGAGACAGAGGGTGAAGCATTGGATGACCGAGAAAGGGTGACAGGGAGAGGCAGAGGGTGATAGGAAAAAGCATTGGATAACAGGGAGAAGATAATAGGGAGAAACAGAGGATGACAGGGAGAAGCAGTAGGTTACAGGGTAAGGGTGAAAGAGAGAGGGTGGCAGGGAGAGGAAGAAGACGATGGGAAGAGGGTGACAAGAAGGGGGACATGGTAAATGTGAAAGAGAGAGGGTGACAGGGAGAGGCAGAGAGTGACAGGGAGAAGCAGTGGGTGACAGGGAAAGGCAAAGGGTGACGGAGAGTGGGTGAAAGGGAGTGGGTGACAGGAAGAGGCAGTGGGTGACGGTAGAGGGTGAGAGGCAGTGGGTGACTGGTGATGGGGAGAGGCAGGTGGTGAAGGGTAGGGTCAGAGGATAAAAATGAGAGAGAGAGAGAGAGAGAGAGAGAAAGAGAGAGAATATTAATCAGATCGGGAGTATACTCTTGGCAGGGAACTCACCTTTCACCCAGTCCATGCAGGAGACATTGGCTCTCATTCAGACCCACTCGCAAGTGGGCGTACGCACGTTCGCCGTATGTAAAAAAATATTTAAATTCAAGCACTCGCTCGTTTTTTCCTACGCAGCTAAAAATCCGCCCCAAACTCAGGCGACCCCTCCTCTGACTAACGAGCGTGCCAAATAGCGAGCGTACATCCCCGAAATGGCTTGAAGGGAACGCACGCACAAGTACAAACCGGAAGTGGGACTGTCAGATTCCGATTACCTGCTCGTTTTTTCGGCCTACCTCCCTCAATCGTATCATGCCAATCAATGTATCAATTAGCTTAATTGTTGTTTTTTTTTCAACACAATGCAATAAACTTTAATCTTGTCCGTGTTTGTATTTGCTCGCAGAATACGTACGGCTGAAACCTTCGCTTTTATTGTTCCAAAGACATGTTAGCCCCAATTAAACAATTGTTCTATTTGTTTGTCTCCCCACAATTTTTCTGTGGTTCATTTCTTTATTTAAATTTGCTTACGCATGTCACTGCATCAAGCCAATCATAACTCTCCAGAGATTTGTGGCCCTGTCGAACACATGACTCATACACTAACCAATAGAATTTGTCCTGTTAATTTCCCAAATACATTAGCCAATCAAATTTTTTTTTGGTGCTTTATTAAAAATATTTTGTAAAAAAAACACCATTGCCATCATGAGATCCGCCGCATTCACCAGGCGCGAACTGCTGGTGCTGACGGAGGTGATGGACAGGAGGATCACCAGTCAGCCTCCACCCATCTCCAACAGGCGCAAGCGTTCCGCATATGCGGAGGTACGTCGATGCCTGCGCTCCTTCGGCTCACGCCGACATATTGGCCAGCTGGAGCGCAGGTGGTCGGACCTGCACCGGCGGACGCCCCGCTTGCTGGCATGCTTTCGCATGCAGATTGCGGAAAGTAAGTGTTCTGGACTGTGGTTTTCAAGTTTATCTTGTGGGCCCTAACTGCGTGTGCATGTTTTCATGTCTGTCCTATTGAGTCATTGTAGTCATATCTGCATGTGCATGTTTTCATGTCTGTCCTATTGAGTCATTGTAGTCATATCTGCATGTGCATGTTTTCATGTCTGTCCTATTGAGTCATTGTAGTCATATCTGCATGTGCATGTTTTCATGTCTGTCCTATTGAGTCATTGTAGTCATATCTGCATGTGCATGTCTTCATGTCTGTCCTATTGAGTCATTGTAGTCATATCTGCATGTGCATGTTTTCATGTCTGTCCTATTGAGTCATTGTAGTCATATCTGCATGTGCATGTTTTCATGTCTGTCCTATATTTTTTTTTTTTTTTGGTTTCCTGTTGAAACTAACAACAATTTTTTGGTAATTTTTTAGGGGCACAGCAAACACTACGGCGGCATCGCCACACAAGACGCCGGTCCCGGCCCCTCTCTCCAACCCCCAATTCCTCTATTCCCCCCTCCTCCCCAGACCCTGTGGCCGAAATTTCTGCCCTACTTCCCCTCCAGCCCAATTCCCCCTCTCCTCCATCCGTCCCTCCTCCAAATACCCCCTCCCAGGATGGCAAAAACACCATGCCCCTCGGGTTGGGGAATGTAGCCACCTCCGAGGTGGTCCAGGGAGTGGCTTCTGGCTCTCTCGTTTTGGAGAACGGTATGTTTTTAAAGTTTATTTTGGACACCACAAACTGTTTGTATGTAATCATGTGTCGTCCCCATTTTTTTTTTTTTTTTTTCGCCTTAGGGTATTTTTGGGGGTTGTCTTTACCTGTTCCTGCAGATGTCACCATACACATATCACACCTGTGTGCCTTTTTTGAGGGCCCTTGTATTTTTGGCATACGACATTTTGGGCTTCTGGGTTTTATCCGTGTAATGTATTTTTGGCCCACAAGCTTGTAAGTTTGTGTTTGCTTGTTTTTTGTTTTTTGACAATGTTGCTTCATTATCGATTTATTAATCCCCAAACTTTTGTCACCCACAGAGGAACAGAGGCGTCGGGAACAGATTGAGAATTGTGTGGGCCGTATGCGGGAGCAGGTCACCGGGCTAATGCAGGCCCTTGACCATCTGTTGGTCCTCCTTCGGAATTAATTTTTTTTTTTTTTTTTTTTTTTAATTGTTTCTTAATAAATATGTTTAAAATCAAGCTCTGTCTCATGCGTTTGGAGTAAATCCAAGATTCTTTACACTGACATAAGTAGACTCTTCAAGCAAGGTTTGCCCCAGAAACTCACTACAGATTGTGTGTTGTATTTTGAATGCAAACAGGCACAAGAAACACCTCCCAGTACCAATGTCATTTTCCTTTTTTGTGGTGGTCAACATGATAGTTTACACCATTTTTCAGGTTCCTATTTGGTGGCCAAACTGCTTAGGACAATCTTACGAAGGCAACTGATTGTACACGATTCCTTGTTGTGTTGGTTAGTACCCCGAAAACATATTACATTTTAGCTCCACTTGCTTCATTACTGGGTTACCCCTTAGGTAAAATTAACGTTTGGGATTTTGTTTACACTTGCTTCTAACGTGCCCAAAAAGGAAACAAATTACACTCTCCAAATATTTATTCACAACAGAAATCAAAATACAAAGTGGTCACTCACAAACAAAACACACAGTGATAATCAGAAAAACTCCACATACCAAAAACACTAAACAAACACACAACAAATCAAGAACTGGTTGACGAAGGTCCATGCCCACATGATTTCACAAATATGGCGTTGCAATATTGGTGTCAGAATATATTCCTGAAGTTTCCACAGAAAGGTTTTTGAAGGGTAGCAGGAAGTAGTCATCGTGGGAGTGCCAAAGATTATGCAAACAAACAGAAGATGGTGCAAGAATTAATATAAAAAAAGATGAACGTTAAAAAACCGTAACACATTGGGTATACACACTGTTGTTTGATCAATAATTACCTAAAATATCGGGCCACCACATCATCACGTATGGCCCCCCCACATACTGACCTCCGACCAACCTCGGGGGGGCCATCCTCAGGTAAGGCATCCTCTGGCTGCATTGGAACACCACTCCTTATGGCGATGTTGTGAAAGATCCCACACAGGACCACAATTTTCGAAACCATATCCGGCAAATACATGAGCTCGCCACCAGAGCGGTGGAGGCATCTGAATCGGCCTTTTAAGAGGCCGATACAGCGCTCCACCACTTGCCTGGTGGCTGTAAGTGCGGTATTAAACTCACTTTGTGGACCTGGTGTGGGAGCCAAGTAAGGAGTGAGCAGCCAGGGCATGCAAGGGTATCCACTGTCTCCTGTGAAAAAGAATAGACAACATCAGGATCACTGTGTATCAAGCTTAACATTGTTATGTACTAAAGGTCTCCACTTACCCAGAAGCCACGCATCACCAGCTTGTAGGTTGTTTAATTTGTGCCATATCCCTGATTGCCGGATGACGAAGGAGTCCTGTGCACTTCCTGGTAATTTTGCATTCAGGGACAGGATCTGGAGGGAGGCATCACATACCACCATTATATTCAGGGAGTGATAGTGTTTCCTGTTTCGAAATATGGCCTCCAGCCGTGCTGGAGGCTGAAGTGGTATGTGAGTACCATCCACAACCCCTATGATGTGTGGGAAGCCAGCTATTTGGTAAAAATTGGCCTTGGCCACACTAAGGGCACCCATATCCAAAGGCATTTGAATAAAATGATGGAGGTGCTTGAAAAGTGCCTCGATCACTGCCCTCAGGATCCGGGAAAAGGAGGATTGTGAGATGCCTGCCACTATTCCCACCGTTGTTTGAAACGATCCTGAGGCACAGAAATGTAACACCGCCATAAATTGCGTAAGTGGTGGTATTGCTGTAGGACTGTCAATTTGCCGCTCCAGATCACTCTCTATTAATGAGAGAGTGTCTATGATGATTTTGGGAGGAAGACGGTAGCGTCTTAAAACCTCATCATCGGGCATTCCAAAAAGGGTGACACGTGTTCAAAATATCTGGGGCCTTGCACGCCTACGATGCCTACGCCTGGGACGAGATTGAGGTTGGTCGGCTTCCGGGAGCATGGCCAGAACAATCTGCCCTAGATCAACCTGAAATGGCAAGATTGTAATGTAAGGCTTTGGACCCACCCCAAAAGAAAATTCAAAACAACTTAGCTTTATGATACCATCCATTGCTGCTTACATGCCGGGGTATTGTCATGATACGTCCAAACTGAAATTAAACACAAAAATTATTTGAAAAATTTCACTCTGTGCATTTTTGTTTGTAAATTTTGTGATAGACCAAACTTAAAATATGCGAAACACACATTTGGCAAAAGAGCAAAATGACATTGCACACAGTACATCAAAATGGGTTGAAATGTTTGCCCAAAAAGCGAAAGGGCAACCTCAAAAAAAAAAAAATTATTAATAAGCATTTAAAAATGCGCAAATTAGTTCGCAAATACAAGTCACAATAGTAAGTAGTAAAAATGCGCTAATTAGTTCGCAAATACAAGTCACAATAGTAAGTAGTAAAAATGCGCTAATTAGTTCGCAAATACAAGTCACAATAGTAAGTAGTAAAAATGCGCTAATTAGTTCGCAAATACAAGTCACAATAGTAAGTAGTAAAAATGCGCTAATTAGTTCGCAAATACAAGTCACTATACAAACTGTGAAAAATGCGCTAATTAGTTCACAAATACAAGATAAAAAAAGGACTTACCAAGAGCAAATATATAAGAGTCCAAATCAAAAGGTCTTTGGGTCCGAAATTAATCAAAAGCTAAAATATATGAAATTATTGATCCAAAATTTACAAAAATGAAGAAACACAATGAAACAACAATTGATCAAAAGTTAGACTTCACAAAACTTACCAAATCAAGAAACGAGGTTAAAAAAAATAAAAAACAAAAAAGAGAACGGAAAATAAAAACGCTAATCTACCAAACAAAATAATCTCCAACCGCCAACTCCTTTATACGCAAACAATAAACTCCAGCCAAGGTATCCTCCAACAATCCAAAAACGCAACCTCGACTCGAGACACACCAAGCCATAAATAGTGTTTAGTTTCCCGCACAAATTAAGGAGGGATCATAGGAACGCACAATCAATGATGCGGCCGCAAAATAAGGACGCATGTATAAATACGTCACGAAAACACATTAAAATTCTGGGGTATTTCTGGATTGGACCTCAGACATGGCGACAGACCAGGGAAACAATGCCCAAGAGTCAGGCGGTAAGTCTTTCATGCATTTTGGATCAATGATTTATTTGAAACATAAGATTGGGCAAGTTGTGATTTTGAGAAATCTGAATATTTACACAAATAGGTGAGGAGGATGACATGGAAGAGGCTGCCGGGCCCAGTATTCCGGCCAGAGCTGCCAAAAAAAAAAGGCAGCCACATTTCACAAGAAAGGAGATGGAGGTTTTGATACAGAAGTGTGTGGACATCCTGCCACAGGCAGACAGGAATATGAGTCTAAGCCAGAAGGGGAGAATGTGGGAAGAGGTAGCCGTTGCTGTCAATAGGGTGGGTGATTATGTCCGTCTAGCCCGGGATGTCAAACGGCGGTAAGTAAACACTTGCCCCCCCTAAAAACAAACACCATTTTAAACAAAAGGATAATGGCTTCCCTTTTTTCCCACAGATGGGGCGACTTCAAATATCGCCTAAAGCAAAAACTCGCGGACAGGGCTAGGCATGCAAGGGGGACAGGTGGGGGTCCCACCCCTGTGTCATTGGAGTTGACCGATTTAGAAGAGCTGGCACAGGGGTGTGTGCAGCCTGTGGAGGTGTTTGGCGTGTCCAACATGGATACGGACATGCCAGACTTTGCGGCTCCTCATGTTGTCCCAGGTAAATCTTTGGATGTTATCAACTATGAAATGTTATTGTGCCAATATGTAGATTCTAATGTGAGGCTTTTCTGTTTTTTCCTAACAGAGACACAGGCGGATGAGTCTGTTCCAGAGGGGAGCCTTGGCCGCCGAATTTCTGCTGGCTCGGCAGGGGAGGAACCAGTACATCCGGCTGAGGACCCTGCAGAAGCCAGTCCAGGGCAATCCCCCTCGCAGGCAGTGTCCCTCCTCACAGAACTCAATTTCAAATCGGATTTCCATACGGAGATTCTGCAGAGGATGGACGCCAGTCTGCTACGGGTGGCTGAGGCCCTGGAGCAAAATGCTGCGGCCAACGTGACCATTGGTCAGGCCCTGGCGGAAAATACCAGGGCCAACATCCGCATCGCCAATGCCCTGGAGCAGCTCGTTCGCCAGCACATGGTGGAGCCGACCTCCCTTCCTGCCGGAACATCAGGATCCTCCACCTCTGGCACAACATCAGCCAATCCTCCAAATGTGCCTAGCCCTGTGCCTAGTCCAGAGGCCACAACATCTGCCTCTGGACAGGCCAGCCCGATGACATCCTGGACCCGGTCTGGCGCCCTCCCTCCCCCATCCAAACGGGTGAAAAAACGATGACAGCAATGGTGACTTTTCCCACAATCCTTCTGTGCTTGGCTCATATTCCTTTCTGGTCAAAACTTCCCTCTCCTTTCTTGTGAAATGTTTTTACATTTTTTTTGTATGTTTATATCAACAGTTATGTTGGGCCAATTTGTTTGATTTTGGGACATATCTTTGGCAAAAAAAGATGATCCCAAATTTTTTTTTTTTTTTAATTTTGTTTGAGCAATAAATTGAAACAAAAAATCTGACATTGGATTGTGAAATTATTGTACAAATGGGTTAAATTGAATCCTGGACCAAAAGGCAAAAACTGAAAAAAAAAAAAAAAAAAAAAAAAAAGGGCTCTTTAAGGAACGTTTAAAAAATCATATAACGAGGCAAATTCAAGAGGCAAAAATAAAATGGTGCGAAAATTACAACATGATGACATTATTGTTACAATAGGCCCTAACCACCAAATTGAGGGCAAAATAAACCCTCACAAATGTACGCAAATTGATTGTGTCATCCTGACATTAGCAGCTCTGATTTCCACCAGCGTACGGTTTTGTGCTATCCCAAAAAACTGATTTCCAAACACATACCAAGCCGGTTTTCAATCCAACACTAATTGCTTTTCAGCCCTCCCGCGATTAATCGCAACAACATCGAGGAGTCCCGGGACGGAGGAGAAGGCCATCGCCAATGTGGTCGAGTAATCCAGACCCTAAGCTGTGCGAGCATTTTGAAGGGAAAGAGGATCATCCAGTGACGTATGAGTCGGTCCGAACACATTTTACGCTCGCATTTGCTAATGTATGTACGCCCCAAAAACGCCTCGCCACGCCTGCGTTTTTCCATCTCCACCCCCGTCAACACCCAAAAACGCCCTGTTCTGTCAATCACATTTGACAGGTCACTTCCTGTACGCTATTTGACGAACGAGACCAAAAAAGCTTGAATCTGCCGTATGCACATGCGCACTGTTACACCGACGCATGCGCGGTTATTCAACATCGGAACGCAACGAGCGTACTGCTGTTTGCGAGTGGCTCTGAATGAGGCCCATTGTCTACATCAGGTAACTTCTCCTGGCCGCAGCAGGGCAAAGCCAGAGCCCAAGAGTACACAGGCCACCTTTCAACTAGTTATTGCACCGGGGCCAGTCACTACATTGTGACGTCAGGCCCCTGGCAACTGCAGTCTATGAGAGGAGAAAAAGGTAAGAGGAGGGGAGGAGATGAGAGGGGGAGAAGGAGGGTTGTATCACCTCCTCCTCCTTTGCTATGGCCAGCGGCACTGCAGCAGTCTACTGTATGAGTCAGTCTGACTCATTACAATTAGGATTGTCTGTGGGCCCCTCCAGGGCCCCTAGAATCTCAGGGTCCGGTTCGGCTGTGCCCCTGCTCCCCCTCTGTCGCTGGGCCTGACTACAGTGGTGGCAGTTTACATGGTAATACTGCAGATAATTGGGTATGACTGTGGGGGCATATGGGGCAGGCAGTTCCAAGGGGCCTGTGCAATTATTTTTTCTCTTTTGTGAAATATTTTTTTTTATTTAAAATTGAGGGGAAAAAAATCTGTTTAATAGTGTAATGTCCCATTATTACCAGGGTCCAGGTTCGAATTTGATCAGAGAGGCAAGCTATGTGTTTCCCTTTTAAACAGACACAATGACAGACATATAAGGGTACAATACAATTTTATTATGCGAGAAAACAAATGACACAATCTTTGTACATTGCATCACAATATCCATTGTTTTAGATAACTGTTTCAGCACACAATAACGCTTTGTGTTATATATTTAGGATTAAGCATTAAGAGAAATTAATAGAGACTAACATACAGTTTGTGGCGTTAGCTATAAGCAGAGTCCAGCATTAAGAGAAAAATAGGGATTTAACAAGCACAGGCCCTCATTCAGAGCCGTACACTCTGAGCAGAGTGCACGCTCTGAATGAGGGCCGCCCTCCATAATTATGGAGCGTCCTCCTGGACGCTCGTATAGCTGTGGGTCACCACCCACAGCCTATACGAGCGTGCAGTTTGATGGCCGCGATGGTCGTGACCATCGCGACCATCGCCACTGCGAGCCGGAGCCTGCGGTTGAGGTTTTCAACCGCAAGGCACGGAGTGATTTTGGCTCTATCAGAGCCAAAATCACTCCCACTGACATCACTAGTGATGTCAGTGGGCCGGCTTCTGACGGTAGGCGTTCCCTTGGGAACGCCCCCGTCAGGGAGGCACGCCCCTGGCACGCCCACCAAAGGGGGCGTGCTGTCAATCAACAACGACAGCACGCCCCCTTTGATCAGACACAACGAGCGAAGGAAAGTCCTTCGCTCGTCGCGTCTGGCGCATGCGCATGACGGAGCTTCCTCCATTGTGCGCATGCTCAGTGCAGACCATCGACCCACTTGCGAGCGGACAGCCGCTCGCGAGTGGGTCTGAATCAGGCCCACAGTCCTTTGCAGCCAATTAAGCGTAATCGGTAATAACAAATAAAAGACCGCAGTGTTAAGACCTCAATGCACTCTTAACAGTATTAACGCATAAGCAAAGTATAGCATTTACATAAGATAAATAACAGTTTCAGACCATTCTTGCCTACCATCCCGATTTGGTCGGTAGCTTTCCGAAAATCAAGTGACGCTCCCGACCTCCCGGGAAGGCAGGCAATCCCCCCGGCTGTCGCCCACCCCTCCTATACCCCTGCAATAACCTATGCAACCCCCGCAGCGGGGGGGGGGTGGTGACGCGATTCACGCTGAATTGCGTCATTTTGGCCCCGCCCCTGCATCATAATGCCTATATTATCGGCATTGTGTAGCGGGGGCAGGGCCAGAATGGCACAATTGCATGGCCCTGCCCCCCACCATGCCCACAAGTGTACATCATCCAACAGGCCACTCTCCCTTGTCCTGGCCACGCCCCCTGTCCTGCCGATCTGGCTGCTCCATCCTGGAAGGCGCAGCCAGAAAGTCGGCAGGTATGTTTCAGACTCCAAACAGACCATAAATGATATTGAGATTAACCAGACAAAAATACATTACTAAAATTTAGCCTAAGCATTAACTTGAAATCAGCACAGTGAGCATTTAGCATTTTAAGCAAGCACATAAAAGCACACTTCTAGGCACTAGAGGACCAGCAACAACATTAGGCAAAGCATACGTATCTTTAGTCAATAATTTTAAGCAATAGGAGCACCAACCACAGCTGACATTACATATATTTATGCACATCACATTTCTCCTCCCAGTACAAGCTGTAAGGTACAAGGAAAGGTCTTGTCAATACTGCAACTAAACTTCCAACAACAGAAAAGGTAACTCTCCCTTACTTCCCTCCTACTTCCACACACCTAAGTGAACCCTTAACTGACATATTGGGGCTACTAGCTTGTGGAAAGAGAACCGTAAATTACCCTGTCCCTGGGACATAAGCAGGGTATAGCAGCAGGCTACGGGACCTGACTAGTGACAGGGCAGGGCAAACAGTGGGAATTGGAGTTTACACTAGGGCAGGTTGCAGGGAAGTACAGTGGGCCTGATTCAGACCCGCTCACTAGCGCTATGCGCTCGCAAGCTGGTCAATGGTGGCCCAGTGCGCATGCGCGAGACCCGTATAGCGACAGGCAAACCGTCACTCCGGGTCTCGCACCAAAGGGGGCATGCTGTCGATGTTGAGTGACAGCACGCCCCCTTTGGTGGGCGAGCCGGGGGCATGACTGCCCAGACGGAGGCGTTCCCATGGGAACGCCTACCATCTGGGGCCGGCCCCACTGACATCACAAGTGATGTCAGTGGGAGTGCTTTCGGGTCTGATAGAGCCAAAAGCACTCTTGGGCTTGCGGCAACGAGACCCTACCACAAGACCATCGCGACCATCATCATGCCCGCTCGCTATAGCTGTGGGTGGTCACCCACAGCTATGCGAGCAGCCAGGAGTCCATTCAGAAAAACCAGAGGGCCGGCCCTGATTCAGAGTGAGCGCTCTGTCAGAGCGTCCGGCTCTGAATCAGGCCCAGTGTCTCACCCCAATGCAGTGTCTGTTCAGCATCCCACAAAATCCTCTGGAGCTCCAGGATGCCGAGCACCACACCAGTGCTCCAAGCTGCGGTCCGCAGGCAGGCACTCCTCACTGTCCACGCAGCACAAACTTTCAGATGGGTCCTTGGCAGCAGTGGCACTCGGCAGCCAGACCTCAACAACAGCCGCGGTTCCTCTCTTGCGCGGGGACAGCATATCCCTCCTATTCAGTGGTCCTCCACGGTGCTTTATCCAGCAACAGCGTCATTCCTCACACGGCTCCCCAGCGGTGTCCTCTTCAGACAGGTGGGTGTCAGTACTTCCAGGCTGCAGTGTCCTCCCCACAGTCTCCGGGGCTTGAAGCGGGGTCCTCCGGGTCTCTGATCAGCAGGGGATGTATTCCACGATGCCCGCGCTCTCCAGTGGTCCTCTTTGCTCCACACGTGGAGTCTACTTGGTAGCCGGGCTTATTGTATCAGCGGGTGCGCTCAGCGCGGCAACGGATCTCCTATTCCTGGTTCCGGTGGCTGGATCGTTGGCTGCAGTCCGTCCTGACGGGCACCCATGGGGCAGCTTTACAACTCCAGGGGTCCTTGCAGAACTTAATCCCAGGCAGGCATACAGACAGGACCCCCTCTGAAAGCTCCAGCAGCCAAGTCTGTTCCTCAGCTCAATATTTAACAGTGGTGCCAGCCACGGTCTTTAGCTGGCAGCGCCGGTGAGTGCCATTAGGCTGTAGGGTCCTTTGGTGTCACTGAGGCCAGCAATAGATTGCTCTTCAGCAGAAGCCCTCTCCCAGTGGTCTGGTGACTAGTTATCCAGGGCAGCAGCAGCCCTAGCTGCAAACTCCTCCTTATAGTCTGGCATGGACCTGTCCTTCCCTATCAGCCACCCTCCTCACAGGGCAGCAGTCCTCAGCTTGGTAGAGAGCAGGTAGGTGACAGCATTATATGTGAGGGGTCCAACAGGCAGGCAAAGCAGATGCCACATGTGTTAGGCACTAGCAGGGCTACTAGCTCCGGTTTTAGGCAGCCAGGTACACTACACTGGGGAAACTCCCTGTGCCCTTAGCTGCACCCTCCTTCAGGTCCACTTTTATACATGCTACATGGCAGCTCCTACTGCCCAGCTACTTCCCATAAGGGCTCCTCTCCCCTCCAGGGGAGCTGTATTTATCATCTCCCTCCACTACTCTGCCCGCCTACCTGGGTCTGGCCCGACTCCTCTGAATGGACAGAGGACCCCCAGCAACACACCACCCCTGGGCTTCTCTACCCGAACACCCAGGCCACCAATAAAAGAAGGGACATTTTCCCGCATAAATGGGTTACTGACCAAAGGATAAATTCTTCCCCTCTGTCTGCACATGCTCAGAAAGTTCCAGGGAGAGCAGGGTCAGCCAAAGTTCACTGTGCCTGCCTATGGGGCCAATAGTGCTGTATTAACTTGTGTAAAAAAGAACTGACAGAAGTTTGCATGGTATCTATATCCTCTTACCAGCTAAAGGGGTAACCCCATAACTATGGGGGTACCACAAGAGTATTCATTAAACATATAGTTTGGGGGGGGCACTACAAAAATTATTTCATACCTGAGGTTGGCCAAGCTGCACAGTGTCTCTGGACAATGCCTCCTCTGTGCTGCATGACATCATGCAAATTGCAGCCAAAAGCAGCGGCAACCTCAGTCAGAGCACTGGGATTTCAGATGCAGCAAGGATGTGTCTGTTTCATACAGATACCGCCTGTTGCATTAGAATTTTAGATGGACAGAATTGCACAGCTGCTTGTGTGCGACCCTGCCATTCCGTCCATCTCTAAGTTAGGCCCTGTATTTCATGGAACAGCTTGAGAAAGGGCCATTTGCATCTGCACCGTTGCTGTCTTGCAGAACAAACATACCATGTTTATTGCAACTGTTCCAAAGTGCCATCTATTTTTTTGCTCTTTTTACATTACAATCGGAATTATCACCAGGACTTTTTTTTTTTAATTTTGGGTGAATGTTTGTTCTCCATTTTTTAATATTTATATATTTTTGTTTTAGTTCTCACTTTGGTGTCTAGAACTAATATCTACTCAGTATAGCTATTAACAAGGTAAGGTCATGACATCACTAGGTGACCCTTATGCTTTTTAGTAAAGGAATTTCACATTTATATCATCACTAACTACCAATTTTCTTTTTTTGTCATATTATGGAAATGTTACCAAGAGATATTTCCCTTTCAAAGACTCTCACATTACACTATTAAGATATGCCCCTGTACACACCCGCAACACTGGTCACAATCAGAGCGGTAACTAGATTTTTGGTGCCCTGTGCCAGAAAGAGCATTGGCGCCCCCCCCCCCCCCCTATTTTTTAAATAGTGAGATAACACACCCAAAAATTGGCCATGGCCTTATGGGGATGGGACAGGAAAGAGATAGGGGAGGCCAGGAGATTCTGGGAATAAAATAAGAGGAAGCTACAAGTGAGAATGATAATAAACACAAAATTGACAGGCCCAAACAGTGCCCCCTACCCCTGTAGTGGACACAGAGGGGTTTCCGAGAACACAGAAACCCCCCCAGATGAATAAAAAAAAATTTTAAAGACAGAGACCACCTTGACTCTGCAGAGTCAGCAGGCCACTCATGACTCAGAAGAGCTCCCCGCACTGGATACAGAAGATACGGATGGCTGAGGGAGCTGAGGCGCATGTGCAGCATACTATCTGTGGTACCCCGGGTTATGGGAGTACCACCTTTGATTGCAAATTGTGATAGTAAAGCTTAATATGTTTATAAAATAGTTATGTTGATATATATATGCATTTGATAGTCTCCTGTGGACTATATCTTATAATAATAAGCCAGCAGTGATGGGGCATGAGCTGATTATTCTTCTATTGACCTGTGGAGGGGATCCCTGCAGCTGGAAGGAGGAAATGCTGTCTGCCGTTGCAGGCATAGCTTGCAGCATGCGACACCGGCGGGAAGGGAGCCGGCGCGTGCAGGGTACCCGGAGGAAGAACTTATAAGAGGCTGTCAGACTGACCGTTGGGCAGTTCCTGAGGCGCTGAGGTAAAGGACGGGGCTATGCCGGAGCGTTCACCGGCGGGATCAAGGTGACAGGCAGGCAGGCTGACTGAAGCACCAGAGTCCTGACCTGATTGTGAGGAGCGCTGGACTTGCACACTCACTGGAGACAGGAGGAGACCGTCAGCAGGAGCCGCAGGTGACGCTGAGGGAGCCTGAGGTAACAGGAGGGAGAAGGAACGCCGCGCCTACCGGAGCGCAGTGAAACTCCCTTCCGGGTACTTCCTACTATCGGCGCTGATCGGGAGGCGGATTGGGGGAGGCGGCTGAGGCAAGAAGGCCGGCTGGTGCAGGACGGAGCTGACTGAGAGACGCCCACTGCTGCATGATTGACTTCAGGAGAGGTCGGTACATTGCCTGAGCACCACCTAACACTACCCTTCAGTGTACAGTTCCTCCCTAACCCATTGCTCAGCCAAAGTCACAACTTAATGCCCAGCACTAGAGAGCCTGGTCCTCAAGACATTACCACATGCTGGACGACTAGTGTAGCCAGGCTAGCTACAGTTTCTACAACAAGGGAGAAATATAGACTTCCCTAATCAACCTATTAGGGACTCCTTGCAGCCCTTCTCCGTTAGTAGCCTATTGCTCAATGTGTCTGATGCCATAGAACAGTGAAGCAATTGATACTGCCATCTGACATGTAGTTAATTTATAACACATGGAACTAATGACCCGAAGCAGTTAAATCCAGGCAAAGCTACTATAATGGTGTGGCAGCATAAACTTAGTTATCCCAACTCGGGGTTAATTACTCCAATCTGGTCCTGCATGCTTCTCAGTTTACCACTCCTATATTGTGCAGCATAGTATAAACATTCCTGACTGAGACATTGTTGCTGCTTTGGGATATTACAACACCATTACAAGTAAATGGAATACAATGTTTCCAATATGCACCGACAGGAAAGGAGAGGAGGGTGTGCTTAATAAATATGCCTAACCTGGAGAGAGAGAGACATTACACCCTAATGGAGCATAGGATTATAATATTACAGTAGTGCACCACCGTTAAAGAAATATCTGGCCATCAACTGTTAGAAAGTATAGACTTATATAGTTAAAGCTAGCTATTTAGGTTTGAAGAATATATATATTGAGCAAGGTTGTAAAGTTGTACAATATTCTGTTTTCTTGCTGTGTGTCTTAAACTCATCCAATTTCGCAAGCATGTAGACCGGGAAAGGCAGAGGTTCCGGTATAATAAAACTCAATCGGGACACGTGTGTTTTCTGTGTGAACTCTGAAATTGTAATGTACGTCTTAATGTATCTGTATGAAACAAAGGGATAATTCCACTGTTTGCTCTATTTTATATTTTTCCTGTTATTGCTAATTAAAATAGCATTGAGTACCAATTAATCTGATATTGCTGGAATCACGGGATAATTGACATATCCCAGTTTCGGGTAACTTCCCGAAGAGCTCCCTTAAACAGAACCCTATAGTGGGGTATTACATATCTGCTAGGGTAGCTGCAGCGGTGAGCTCCTCCTCCTCAGCCCTGGGTTTATGTAAGTACTATATGCTGTATGTGTGTGTGTATAATCTGTGTGTGTGTGTATGCTGTGTGTATGTATGGTATGTGTGAACGAATATATGTATATTTTCTGTGTGTGTATGTATGCTATGTGTGAATGCATGCAAGCTTGTGTGTACAGTACAGTATGTATGCTGTGTGTATGTTTGCTATGTGTGAATGAATGTATGTATGCTGTGTGTATGTTTGCTATGTGTGTATGTTTGCTATGTGTGTGTGTATGTATGCTATGTTTGAATGAATGTATGTATGCTGTGTGTATGTTTGCTATGTGTGTATGTTTGCTATGTGTGTATGTATGCTATGTGTGTGTGTGTATGTATGCTATGTGTGAATGAATGTATGTATGTATGTATGTGAATGTGTGTATGTTTGCTATGTGTGTGTATGTATGCTATGTGTGTGTGTGTATGTACGCTATGTGTGTGTGTGTGTGTATGTATGCTATGTGTGTGTGTGTATGTGTGTGTATGTATGCTATGTGTGAATGAATGTATTTATGCATGCTACGTGTATGTTTGCTATGTATGTGTGTATGTATGCTATGTGTGAATGCATGCAAGCTTGTGTGTACAGTACAGTATGTATGCTGTGTGTGTATATATATGTAAACCTCCCCCTTAAAAATCCTGCGTTTGCCACTGTACCTTGCGGTGCCCTGTGCCATGGCACTGGTTGCACTATCCTAGTTATGGCCCTGGTCACAACCCTGTGTTGCTGTAATGCTCCAGGCCCATGTGGACCTTTATCAGGCACTGGTTGGTGGTGACAGGAAAACAAAAAAAAATTTCCTGCCTGTACTGCAGTCTGTGTGGGCCTATTTTCAAGCGGAGGCCTGGAGCTGGAGCTCCACCCGCCCCATTGTTAATCCAGCCCTGCCACCAATGAACAGCCCAGCTCACTCACCTCCCAGCTGCCAGAACAGCTTAGCCTATTCTGACCCCCACCCCCTCCTCTTCGCTGGTCGACTGCACTGGTCAGCCCAAAGCCCTGTCAATAATCAGCCAGCCGAAGCCCCACCCACCTTGGGGCCGCCTAAGCCCTGTCCCCAAGTCAGTCGAAGCTCCGCCCCCTGTACCGTCCTGTCTCCTACTCCGAAGCCGTGTCAACCGAACCAGTGAGTCACCTAGCTCAAGAGGGAAGGCAACCCAGCATGTCCAGATTGACTTTACACAGGTAAGTGTAATGTTTGTCCCGTGTATATATGTATGTAAAAATTATTTTTGCCTATATGCTGCTCTGGTGACTGCCCCTTTTCTATTATTGACTATATATATATTGTGATAGAAGCACTGGTAAAGTAGTCAATGGCAGGTACATTTGTCCTAGATTTTTGGCCTATGTGTTCTAAAAAACCCCAGGAGATTTTTTGTAAGCAGACCAGAGTATCTGCTATTGGAAAAGCCGGTTTGGGTCCTGGGAGTGTGAATGTGAAGAGAGGGAGGGCTCCATCCATAGGCCACTCCAGGTTTTGGGGCTATCAGCCTGGTAGCAGGCTCATTAGGGCTTACAGCTGGAACTGGCTGATATAAGCTGTGTTCAGTTGTAGCTGAGTGTCTCACACCTGGGGAAGTAGGCATGCAGGCTAGCATGTCCAGAGACACTGTTATGACAACCCTGTAAGTACTGTGCATGCGCTGTTGTTGACGGTGTGGGCAGTAGGCCCTACCATCTTGGTAGTGAGGGTACCTACTGTTTAGTTATTGCCCAGACGGGCTAGGATTTTTATGATTTTTATATTCATTTGGCACAATAAAGACTGGCACCGACCAGTTTGTACGAGAACCCCAGACTTGTGTCCTGTTTCTATGGCTGCTGTATGTGTCAAGAGGGAGTCCATCTATCCCAGAAGAGGGACCCCTATCCAGACTGTGTCACAAGTGGTGGAGAATGCGGGCAATCACACACTAAAATTGCAGCAAGGAAACATTTTTGTTTCAAATTTAAAAGGACAGACACCAATTCGTCAGTGTGAATATAAAGTTGTGTCCTTTGAAGTCCATAGAGGTGGCGTCTGCAGATGCTTAGGGAAGCCAGATTCTGTTGCCAACCTATACCCCAGGACAAAATGGAGGACATTGTTAAAGCCTTGCTCCAAGCTACGGCAGCTCAGCAGGAAATGAACAAACTGCAGCAGGAAGCTACCAGAGCTTAGCAGGAATCCACCAATGTGCAACTGTTGGCCTTGGAGACAGCCCAGAGGCAACAACAAGTTGCCATCAATTAAACACACCAGGCCTTAAAAGAGGTAGTACAACACTTGATAGCCCAGACTGGAGATGCTTCCACTGACCCTCCAACCCACACTCGCTCTATACAAGCTAGTCATTTTTTGCAGAAGATGACCCCGAGTGATGATGTGGAGGCATATCTTACGCCCTTTGAGAGAACTGCGGAAAGGGAGAGTTGGCCCAAGGAACAGTGGGCAAGTCTTGTGGCACCCTTCCTGTCTGGAGAACCACAAAAGGCCTACTATGATTTATGCCTGGATGATGCCAAGGAATATACAAAGTTAAAACGGGAGATCCTAACCCACTTTTGAGTCACCTCATTTGTTCGGGCCCAACGAGTCCACCTCTGGGAGTTCCAAATGGAAAAGCCTCCGCGCTCACAGATGCATGACCTCATCCATCTAACCACAAAATGGCTGCAGCCTGAGATGCTGCCAGGACCACAGATGGTGGAGTCATGATGGACCAGTATCTACGATCACTACCTGCATCTCTGTGCAAGTGGGTGAGCCATGCAGACCCTAAGTCTGCAGACCAGCTAGTCGAACTGGTGGAGAGGTACGTGGTGGCTGAGGAACTGTTGAGTCTGCCCCACCGAGCCCCGATGGCACAACAGCGAACTCCCATCGGCACTGGTAAAACTGTTCCAGGGGAGAAGGGTGCTGGGCGATGGAATGTACCTAAGACTGAGGGTGAGGAACCTGGAGACAGGCCAGGCAGGCCAGGAAAGTTCCTTCCCCATAAAAGACTAGATTATAATGTGATTCAGTGTTAACAATGTCATGGCTTTGGCCATATTGCAGCTAATTGTCCACTTACCTCTGAACCTATGCAATGTAATACTGCTCGTGTATACCGCAGGGGGTCCTTCTTTGCACAGCCAGCATGTACTGCTGACTGGCGGGCTGAGACTGATAAGAACATGTGTGTACTTACTGTAGAAGGCAACTGTGTAGAGGCTCTGTTAGATTCTGGTAGCCTGGTGACACCTGTGAAAGCTGAGCTGGTGAACCCCTTGAAGCATAAGGGGAAAACTGTTGGTGTGACCTGCATACATGGGGACACTTGCTATTATATTACTGCAGAAGTGAACATCGAGACACCATGTGGTTCTGCAATAGTCTCTGTGGGTTTGGTATATGGCTTAATGTATAATGCAATATTGGGGAGAGACTTTGCTCACTTCTGGAAGTTGTGGGAAAGCCGATTTTGCACAGAGGTAAATCACACTGACTGGTTTGAGATGTTACTGACGTAGTAGCAGAGTCAGAGATGTTTAATTTTTCTAGTATGATTGGCGAATTAGAGAATGTGGAGCATGATGGTGGCTCGCCAAGTGATGTGCCTTCCACTGAGGTGGGTAGTGTTGTTGAGCCAGTTGATCATCTGCCTGATTTAGAGGTCAGAAGAGAGGTCTTTGCCGTGGAGCAGTTAAATGACCCTACTCTGGTAAAAGCCAGGGAGAATGTCAAGGTGATCAATGGTAAACCCATAGACCCCGATAGTCCTTTGTCATAACCTCACATGGCTGTATGTCAGGATTTGTTGTATCAGGTGACAAAGAAGGGGGAAGATATTGTGGAACAATTAATAGTTCCCAAAGCATACAGAAGAACAGTGTTAGATCTGGCCCATGGTCATATAACGGCAGGCCACCTAGGGGTAGAGAAAACTACTGAGCAAATTGTGCAGAGGTTTTTTTGGCCCGGGGTCCATAAAGAGTACTATCATGCTCCAAGGCCACATTTCAAAAGTTCCCTGGTTCCATTACCCATTATTGAGGTTCCGTTTGAAAGAATAGCTATGATTTGGTTGGGCCATTAATGAAATCTGCCCGGGGCCATCAGTATATTCTGGTGATAATGGATTACGCTACCAGGTACCTGGAAGTGATACCATTATGCAATACGTCAACCAAGACCATTGCTAGAGAATTAGTCCATGTCTTTAGCAGGTTGGGAATACCTAAGGAGATCCTGACTGACCAAGGTACCCCATTTATGTCAAAAATCATGAAGGAGTTATGCCGCCTGTTTAAAATTGACCAATTAAGAACCTCTGTGTACCATCCCCAGACCAATGGGTTAGTGGAGAGCTTTAATAAAACTTTAAAACACATGCTAAGCAAAGTAGTGGACAAAGATGGTAGAGATTGGGATTACTTGTTACCTTATTTGCTGTTGGCCATAAGAGAGGTTCCCCAATCCTCCACAGGGTTTTCCCCTTTTGATTTATTGTACGGGAGACATCCAAGAGGGTTACTTGACATTGCCAAAGAGACATGGGAGGGGCACTCCAGTCCATATAAAACAGTTATTGAGCATGTTTCTCAAATGCAAGAAAGAATTGCTGCTGTGGTGCTGATAGTAAGAGAGCAATTGGAACAGGCCCAACAGGCACAGCAGAGGGTATACAACCGCAATGCTCACTTACGCAACTTTGCTCCTGGGGATAGAGTGTTGGTGTTGGTTCCCACAGTAGAAAGTAAACTTTTGGCTAAATGGCAAGGACCCTTTGAAATCTTAGAAAATGTGGGGCAGGTCAATTATAAAGTTTACCAGCCGGGGAAAAGAAAGCAAGAACAGATATACCATGTAAATCTTATAAAACCCTGGAAGGATAGAGCAGCACTGTCAGCCGTCCAAGCCCCTCCAGTAAACCCAGGGCCCATGGTACCCGAAGTGACAGTGGCTAAAACCCTGTTAGCCAGTCAACAGCAGGAAGTTAAGGAATTTCTGATCAGAAATAGGGTGCTGTTTTCTGACATACCAGGGAAAACCATGGTCATCAAACATGACATAATCACTGACCCAGGGGTTAAGGTTAACCTAAAGCTCTATAGGTTACCAGAAGCCCAAAGAGAATCAGTGTCGAAGGAAATTAAAAAAATGTTAGAGTTGGGTGTAATTGAAGAATCGCATAGTGAGTGGTCAAGTCCGATTGTGCTCAATCCAAAACCCGATGGGAGTGTGCGATTCTGCAATGACTTCCGGAAATTGAACAGTGTGTCCAAGTTCGATGCCTACCCTATGCCTACGGTGGATGAACTAATTGAAAGGCTGGGGATAGTCAGATATTTAACTACTCTTGACTTAACCAAAGGGTATTGGCAAGTGCCGCTAACTGAGAACACCAAAGAAAAGACAGATTTTTCTGCACCAGTGGGGTTGTTTCAATACAAAATGTTGCCCTTTGGGCTACATGGGGCACCTGCTACCTTTCAAAGAATGATGGATAGGATTCTAAGGCCCCATAGCCAGTATGCTGCTGCTTATCTGGATGATGTGGTCATTCATAGTCCTGATTGGCAGTCTAACTTGCCCAGAGTACAAGCAGTGTTGGACTCCATCTATAAGGCAGGTTTGACAGCCAACCCAAAAAAGTGTTTGTCTGGGGATGGAAGAAGTAAAATATATTGGGTACATCATTTACAGAGGTTTGATAAAGCCACAGCTCAATAAGATTGAGGCAATCCAAAACTGGCCACGACCCTTGAATAAGAAGCAGGTGAGAGCCTTCTTAGGGATCACTGGGTATTATAGGAGGTTTATACCCAATTTTGCCACCATTGCAGTCCCCACTGACTGACCTTACCAAAGGCAAACAGAAAGTCATGGTGGAATGGGGTCCTGAAGCAGAGAAGGCTTTCCGGGAGTTAAAAATAGCATTATGTACCCAACCAGTTCTGATGACCCCTGATTTTGACAGAGTTTGTTGTACAAACCGATGCATCAGATGTAGCTGTTCAGATTGATCACTGACCATACCCCTCTGAAGTGTATGTCAGAAAACAAGGACAGTAATGCGAGAATAACGAGATGGTTCTTGGCATTACAAACCTTTAAATTTACGGTAGAACACAGGCCAGGAAGCCAGCTGGTCAACGCAGATGCTTTGTCACGTGTCCATTGTTTGGGGGTTGCAGTTGTTCTGCCCCACAGGTTGAAACAAAGGGTTGGGATATGTGATAGAAGCACTGGTAAAGTGGTCAATGGCAGGTACATTTGTCCTAGGTTTTTGGCCTATGTGTTCTAGAAAACCCCAGGAGAAGTCTGTTTTGTAAGCAAACCAGAGTATCGGCTTTTGGAAAAGCCGGTTTGGGTCCTGGGGGTGTGGATGAGGAGAGAGAGGGCTCCATCCACAGGCCACTCCTGTTTTTGGGGCTTTCAGCCAGGTAGCAGGCTCATTAGGGCTTACAGCTGGAACTGGCTAATATAAGCTATGTTCAATAGTAGCTGAGTGTCTCACACCTGGGGAAGTAGGCATGCAGGCAAGCATGTCCAGATACACTGTTATGACAACCCTGTAAGTACTGTGCACATACTGTTGTGGACGGTGTGGGCAGTAGGCCCTACAGACGGGCTAAGATTTTTGTTTATAATTTGTTATATTCATTTGGCACAATAAAGACTTAGATAGTGTTCACTGTAGGATTTTTTAGGGCAGGGGTTCTGAATGCAGGGGATGACACATCTGTGCACACCAAAGCAGAGATGTACTGTAATTATACATTTTGGTTCCCTGTGTACATAAAGAGCATTGGTGCCCCCATCCACCCAATGTGGTCTTGCTGGGAAGGAGCACAACTGCGCAATAGTACCCCAAATGCAAATTACACCACAAATTGGTGCCCCTTCATCACATTACACCACACAGTAGTGCCCCTTAGTCACTTTTCACCGCACAGTGGAGCCCCATATTCATGTTACATCACACAATAGTGCCCCTTATTTACGTTATGCCACACAGTAGTAGTGCCCCTTCTACATTATGCCAAAACAGTATTGCCACCTACAGCACATTATGACAATATAGTAATGACCCCACCCCAGCAACTCACCTCCCCCCAGGGAGACTGCTTCTGATCCGTGTGCTGCTGACTGCCCCGCCTCCACGGCTGCCACTGGTCTCCTCATGACCATGCCACCCACACTGGGAATGCTGGAAGATCTGACTAGACTGTGTCCTCCTCGTGCCAGTGTGTGGCTGCATCATGATGTCACAACATGGCCGCACATGAACCTCCACCTGCTGA
Source organism: Taudactylus pleione (assembly GCA_031769625.1). NCBI lineage: Eukaryota > Metazoa > Chordata > Amphibia > Anura > Myobatrachidae > Taudactylus > Taudactylus pleione. The sequence goes on from JAUIMM010000481.1 coordinate 231,647, forward strand.
GCATAGACGAAACTAGACATTTGGTAATGGGTAGTCCCAGTTCCAACCCTAAAGCAGCATACACACATAAAGATTTTCTGTCCAACCATCCAACTAGTTGATTGGTTGGAATGAAAATCTTGTAACGTTTTGGAGTAAATGATGATCAGCAATTTGATCATAAATGCCAGAAAAAAAGATGAAAATGGTCATTAGACAAGTTTGTTAAATGTTTGATCTAAACAATTTGTTCAAACAACAGTTTTTGTCCATTTTCCGGCATTTGGGAGCAAATTGCTGATTGTCATTTGCTTTCATACCTTACCAGATTTCCATTCCAACCAATCAACTAGTTGTAGTCCCCACAATTCACATTATGCCTAACTGTAGTCCCCACAATTCACATTTTGCCAATAGAGTAGTGCCCACAATTCTTTTTATTAAACAATAGGGCCTATAATTCATTGTATTCCAAATATTAGTGCCCCCAAATCATTCTATGGCAAACAGTAGTGCTCCCAAATCATTATATGGTAAACAGTAGTGCTCCCAATTCAGGGCCGGCTCCAGGGGTCTGAGTAAACTGTGCCGGCTCTTCAGGCCGTACCCACACTACGTGCGTGGCAACGCTGCGCGTGCCCAAAAATGGGGGTGTAACCAAATTACCATAGGCCACACCCCCTATGTGATGTTGTTTTGGAGGTGTGTCCACCTGGAACGCCTCCAAATAACATTAGGCAGGGGGAGGCTCACTAGCTGGGCTTCCCCCAGCCCTCTCTCATCACTGAATGGATGCCACGTGCAACCTCCCGATTTGACCACTTGCAGGCCACTTCGGCCCACGGGTGAACCAGCAGGACAGTACTGTCCTGCTGAAATCGGGATGTTGGGGGGGGGTGCGCCCTCTATGGGTGGCACCCCTGTTCGACCGCACTGGTCAAACACTCCTAGAGCTGGCCCTGTCCCAGTTCATATGCCAAAAAGTACTTCATTCATATTATGCCAACCAGTAGTACTGACATTTAAGTTACTGCCACAACAAGTGCCTCCGGCTCATTTTATGCTAGCCACACAGAAGGAAGTGCTTCCTGCTCGCTCAGGGTAAAGCAATGCATTACAAGCCTACAGGTCTAAAACAAAAAAAAGGTGTTACATCATTATTTAAATTATGTCTACCTGCTGAGATATTTAAAATTTTAAAGAAACATGTCATAATAAACAGAAGCCCACCATCCACATTGTATTTGGATGTGGCATTCCTTAGAGTGCATCAGTATATATTATGCCATGGCACACATAAAACAAAGCGCCTCCAGGGGATTTGAGCACTGAATAACTTCTAGACTGAGAAAATGTCAGACTCCAGCGCAACAGCCACAAGACCTACCACACACACATTGTGGGCCTTATTTATCAATGGGTTTTATCATTCACAACGAGTATGATTATAGTGCTCCAGACAATCAGCTCCCAACTGTCATCTGTGTGAAAATTGAGAAATGGGGAGATCGAAAGAGAGACAGAGAGAGAGAGAGAGAGAGAGGGAGAGAGAGAGAGAGAGAGAGAGAAAAAAAACACTAGTTTGCAGGAATCTATGACCTGCGAACTGTGGCCCTCATTCAGAGCCGGACGCTCTGAGCAGAGCGCTCGCTCTGAATGAGGGCCGTCCTCCATAAAAATGGAGTGCCCTCCTTGACGCTCGTATAGCTGTGGGTCACCACCCACAGCCTATACGAGCGTGCAGGTTGATGGCCGCGATGGTCTTGACCATTGCGACCATCGCTACTGTGAGCCGGAGCCTGCGGTTGAGTTTCTCAACCGCAAGGCCCGGAGTGATTTTGGCTCTATCAGAGCCAAAATCACTCCCACTGACATCACTAGTGATGTCAGTGGGCCGGCTTCTGACGGTAGGCGTTCCCTTGGGAACGCCCCCGTCTGGGAGGCACGCCCCTGGCACGCCCACCAAAGGGGGCGTGCTGTCAATCAACATCGACAGCACGCCCCCTTTGATCAGACACAACGAGCGAAGGAAAGTCCTTCGCTCGTCGCGTCTGGCGCAAGCACACGACGGAGCTCCCTCCGTCATGCGCAGTGCACACCATCGACCCACTTGCGAGCGGACAGCCGCTCGCGAGTGGGTCTGAATCAGGCCCAGTATTTGTTCTAGGGAACAGGATTGCCACCTAGCAACAGCAGGTGGGTTAGGCAGCAAGCCTCCCGAATACGCTGGAGCAGAGGAAAGTGAAAGAATTTTCAATCCCTCTGCCATAACAATGAACATTGCATGCGTGCGCGCACGCGCATGTCACGTGCACGTGCACAGGCACCGCTGGTCATATTTTTTTGGAAGCTCCCTGGTGGCAAACCAACCCTAGAAGGGATAACGGCAAATAAAAACACATATAAATCTTAGGCTTGATTGTCACTGCACTCTAAGTCTGTGTTAGAAGACTATTAGGGGTATTATATATGGGAGCGAAAACATCTTTTTTGCGATGATTTCGCACCTATGACGTCATTATTGCAGGTTTTGCTTTTACACTGTATGCAATTTCAAAGACTTTTCGCAGGTTCGAAAGGTCTTTGAAAAAAAACGGGGATAACTTTTCACCACTGAATAGGTGGCGAAAAAAGTGCAGAATTGAGGTTTAGGGGTGCAGGCTTAAAAAAAATAGCCTGCACCCCTGGGAATTACATTTAAAAGATAACTGTGTTAAAAAAAAGTTTTAAAAAAAATAGGGACACCCCAAAAAAATGATTTTAAAAATTGGGGTAAAAAAAAAAATGGGAAAAAATTGTTTAACATTAGGGAAATAGGTTTCGGGCTATTCTGCAAGTATGCGGCAGGTGTTTTCTAGAATAGGCTATTAGTGGCAGGTGCATAGTTGCAGAATTTTTAAAAACTTACTTTAGGGACATAAAGATATGCTAGTACCCATTTTCATGTACCCCAAATTTGATGGGACCACTTAAAAAAAGGAAAAAAATAACCTAAGTGCTCTTCTGCAACACTTCTTCAATGTCGGGAAAAAAACACTTGCTGCGGCTATTTAAATCCCCGACTTTCATTTACAGGCTAAAACAGGGGTACCCATAGTGAGCCCCCATGTTTTTACAACTTTAGGGGGGTCCTACAATTTTTTAAAGGAAAATTTCGTAACTTTACGCAAATCCCACTTCGCCAGGTCCAGTTTTCGTTAGATTCATATTGAATACGGGGATAAGCGGGCGCGCGCCCGATACTTTATCCCAGGTAAAAGCTCTGATATGAAACGTAAACTTCGACAGCGAAGTTTTCGTTTCATATTGAAATCCCCTCTATGACACAAGTGATTTCCAAGCAAGAACACGTTTATTGAATGTTAACAGATATCTTTTGGAAACGGCTTAATCCATAGTACGAACTGGAAAGAAATAAAGAAAATGGAAATGGCATTGGTTGTGGATTTCCGGAACAGAGTTAAACACTGACTGGTAGTCTATTTCTGGTCTTTATTGGTGACTGCTTGAGGCTTCTTCGGGTCTCTTGCTGCGCCTTGAGGGATAATATGAGAAAAAACTATTAATACCTAACCATAGACTCTCCAGAGGAAACAAAAGCCAAAAGAGAAAGGATGGGTAGGGTGGGAGCTGTTGCTAGGTGGCAATCCTGTTCCCTAGAACAAATACAGTTTGCAGGTCATAGATTCCTGCAAACTAGTGTTGCAGGTGGGCAGACTACCACATACCTGGTGGTTGCTCTGAGAAACTCGATCTTCTGTAGATCGGTTGGTCTCCAATAGTGTTTAGTGAATGTATAAGCTGGGGACCATCTCATTGCTAGCATTATTGACTGTAATGGGATGCTTTTGTGGCTGCCGCTCCCCGTAAGGAGTGACTTTTGAATTCGTTTGTATCTACCCCTGCCTTCCTCATGGATGCTACAATCCATCCTCTGATAGTGGAGGATCTTGCTGGGTGAAAAGGTTTCCTACATGTAATGAAGAGTTGCATAATACTGTCTCTCATGGGGGCAGTCAGGGCCAGATAAGAGGACAGGCATGAAGCTACACAAAGGTTAGGTTCTGAAGGGTCGTAGATAACATCAAATTCAACTATGGGATTATTAAACAATGAGGTTTGGTGTGACCTTTTAGGATAATGTGGTACCCTGCAGGAGTCTGTGCTAACCACGGGTCTGAGATGTGTATCAGGGTTAGATCCGCTCCTCTGGCCGCTATGGCTAGTGCTAACAAAGATGCTAATTTATGGGATAAAATGAAAATGTTGGAGTCTGTTTCCCAGGATGCCAGGAAGGAAAGAAAATGCTTGATGTCCCAAGTATGTGAATATTTTAGAACTATGGGCCTAGAGAGGTATACACCTCTTAATAAACGTAGGTATAGTTTGTTGTTTGTTAAGTTTGGAATCATAATAGCTAAAGCAAAACCATATGATTTAATGGCAGCTGATGCCAAGCCTGACTCATACTTAGAGGCTAGAAAACCTAAAGCTAAATGGAGTAGTGAAGACTGGGGAGAGGGGTTTGTTTTGGATTGCCAAAGGTTAAATTCTAGCCCTTGACCGGGGCCTTAAGAAGGCATTTATTAGGGTTCTGTGGGTGATGCTAGAGATACATCTATTAACATCCTAGTAATATTGCCATTCACATACATTCGGGAAGTGTCTCTAACAGGTCTGGGGTCCCCTGAAAGCATTCCTTGGATAACCCTAGTGGAATTTTTGGACCTATTCGTAACTGGTTGATCAGTGGAAACCAGACTCTGGATGGCCATACAGGGTACACTACCACAATTTGCGGCACTCTGTCCTCCCTGATTTTTTGTAAGACTTTCAAGAGTAGGATCGGGGGGAGGGAAAGCATAGGGGCAAGTCAGATCCGTCCAAGGAAAGGACATTGTATTCATCCTCCACACCCCTTTTGTCCATATTCTGGAAACAAAACACAGAATCTGAGCATTCGTGGGACTGGCAAAGAGATCTATCTGTAATCTCCCAAATGTGTGAACTATTTTCTGAGAGATTTGACTTTTCAGTGCTACCGAATGTAGGGAGATCCTTTTCTGGGTTAGGGAGTCTGCTAATTCATTTAACTCCCCTGGGACATAAGCTGCGACCAGAAGAATATCTCTCTGGACTGCCCAATCCCACACTTCTAACACCTCCTTGCCGAGGGATGTTTACTTGGTGCCTCCCATCTTGTTTATATAGGACACTGCGGTTGTATTGTCCAGGCATAGCTGGATACAGGCCCCTGTAAGGTGAATGTGGACTAGAGCCTGTAGGGCTAATTTTGCTGCATATAGTTCTAAAATGTTTATGAACAAGCGGGATTCTTCCTTTGACCAAGCGCCCCTTACTGCTTTTTCTTGTGAGAAACCTCCCCATCCTGTTAGGGATGCATCCGTGGTGATCGTCATGCAGGAGAGGGGATCTAGGAAGGGACGAGGAGGAGGAGTGGGAAGACTGTTCCTTATGGACAGTTCTGTTTTTACATTCCTGGAGAGATATATGGTGATTGTCCAGGAATATCGGGCATGAATCAAAGTTCTTAAGAGGCATTGCAATTCTCTGCATAATAGCTGAATGTGTCGAAACCCAGGAGACATCGCTATCATTTTCCCAATGATTGTTGCTAAGGTACGGAGGGTCATGCTATGCTTTTGGGACAATTTTTTAATATAGTTATATTATTCAAAGAAAATTATAACGCACTGTGATCTAAACAATTAGAGCAAAAAGCAAGTAAATACAAGGTACAAGTCGATACATACTTTTGCGCACTGGTCCCAGTATCCTGTCATCAATCCAGAAGCCTGTGGTCATCCAAGGAGAATGGCTGTATACTATAATCAGTACTCAGGTTATATACCTTACAGAGTTCAGCTCTAACAAATAAACTAGTTGACAGATTTCCATTGGTTCTTGCTCCTGGACATTCTGGTACGATGCAGGTCATAGGTCAGTTCATACAGTGTCACTAGGGGTATGTCCCAGCTCCTCAGAAGTTGCTTTGTGTGGTTTTTCCACCGAAGAACTTGTTTAAACTAGCCAAAGACACTACATCCACAGGTATGCATTCTAATCACTAATTCCCTAAAATTCATAACTTGTGGACGCATGATGCGATCTCCTTGCCGATAGAACTGGAGATCTGCGAATAAACAGGGATTTAGAATGGTACCAAACATGACTTGTCTACTAGTTTCTGCACCTTAAATATCATATACATTACATTTCACAACATAAACATTTGCTAATAAAACCTCTAATATTAAACTTAATATGAAGGAACCTTTTTATAAGTGCGTGCATGTGTGAGTATGAGAATATTGTGTACTTTCGCTAGTATGCATTGTGTCTTGTTTATTTTATATGTATTATCTAATGTGCATATAGGTTTAAGTTGGACTTTCAACAATATGCAGTAGTTAAGCAGATGCACGATGCTAATAACCGAGTATAGCGTCGTACCTGATGGTATTGCGCTGATGACACAAAATGGCATCGTCAGAGGCGACGCAAAATGGCATCGCCAGATATTAATTTAAAAGATTTGGTCTCAGCCAATCATGCGGCTTCGACATTCCACCCTTTGATAGCAACCAAAGCGCTATCAAACTTTAGTCTTAATCTATTCAGTTATATACTATAAAGTAGTATTTAATGTTATAATATGGGATGGCACAATTTGGTCATTAAACCATCAATAAAGCGCCCCTGGGAGGGACATAAAACTACCCTTATATGCACACTGCGGATCTCTGAAGATCATGGGAAAGATGTGGGGATGCACCTAACCTACAAAGGAAGTCTTAAAGGGGATACGGACTTCATTATTTAAGATGTTTAAAGTAACATTTTAATAATACATTTCATGCATGGCTAAATCAATCCACCTTTCATCATCTGATGGTACATTCTAGTTCAGGATTGTAATGCAGTTCTTCATTTACCTTGATATCCATACTATTACTACTAACCACCATCATAATTTCATTCTCCCTGTTTTCCTTAGCAGTACATTTTTCACACTTCAACACAGTAGGAACACATCTGACACATAAGCCAATTACTAAGATGACAACCAATATGAGGATCAGGAGCTTACCTACACTAGCAAACATTTCCTGGACCCACTCTCCTAGACTGGAGAACCATTTTACAGGGTTCAACCATGAGAACCACTCTTCTACCTTTTCCTCCACCTCAGTCAATGAGGTATTATGGTTCTTTCGAAATTCCCATTTCAGCTGCAGAATCTCATCCATCTTCTGATCTATCACCTCCTTGGGATCACTAGTATTATTTGTGATGTACGTGCAACACAACACCAATTTGGGTGGCCACACAGTATCCACCAGTAACAGCTGTTAAATAGTTTAACACCAGTCTATGTTGCACAAGTTCTTTCTTATAGGCCTGTAGCTCCTTACCTGTGTACCTAAATGTGTCATCATACATCTCGGTGATATTGTCTATTAATTTAGCAAGGTCTTGGATGTATCTAAAATTTAAAGTACCCCGAGTGATCCTGGTGGGATCTAATGCTACCAAAATTTGGAAGCCAGTTGTTTCGCTAATCAACTGTGTGTCTGTATGTTCTTCACCAGGTATCATGTTTCTTTTTGTCTCTGTGTTCATACTGTGTATGAAGATATGGGGATGGTGTATTTTTATGGATAACCAGCATTTCACCATGTGTAAAGGTCATAACCTCTGGAACCCTTCTGCAGGTTCTTTAGAATTAAGTCTTTGTCAAGGTGTTGACAAAGAATTCAATTGTTGAAACGCGTTGGTGTTCAAGGGGAAGGCACAGACACAGACATGAGGATCTGTTTGGGTACATCAGTGAATGTGAAGACAGGTGCTTTTTCCCGGACTGCTTCCTGATTCATGTGTTTGCCGGTGTACAGATACACCTGTCCATCTGCTACGTTACCTAAACCCCCAAGTGCTGGAGGATAATATGTTTTAAATTGTTTTTCAAATAAAAAGATTGTACTTCACTATATTTGGCAATCTTTGTCTCTTTTATATGCGTCTGAAATATATGCCTGGTGGAAATTAATGTGGAAAAAGAAAGAAGAACTACTTATAAAGGGACTTTCATTCCAAAGAACCTGCAGTAGGGAATTATACTTCATGCTGGCCTAAGAGGAAGCGCTGGGACTTTATTATTTATGTTTTTATGGTACATGTCTCTGGTTGAATAATATCTGCACAGTCCCCTCCTGGTACTCTGCCAACCATTTCCTTGATGGGACTACGAGTATACCTATACCAGAAATATCTCCCACTGGTAATAATGTCGCGCACAAGTTTACAATCTAGTGGTTCATTATCAGCTCTGTATGAGAAGGTCATTGTCTTATTGTTCCCAGTCACCTCCCAACTTCCTGGTTTATTGAAATTGGTTATGTTTAAACATAAGACAGGTATATCTACTTGATACGGATGGAGCTTAAAATTTGGAGGCGTGGACATACTGAATTTCTCATCCAGCGTTTTCCCTTTATGTAATCCAAGAACCTCAGAGACATTTAATGGGAATGGTACTAAACCTACATTATGTTGTCCCTGAGGCACATGAGTGCAAACCCAACATTCAGTTTGGTTTAAGACCTTACCCACTAAGGAATGGCAATCCTCTAAAGGATGCTCGCCCAAATACAGATTACTCTTGAACTGGCATCGCTAGATGCACTTTTCATCAATTAGAGATCCACAGTTCACACACTTACAGTATTCCTCAGACAATAGCCCTTCACACTAACTCCGAGTTTCTAGGATAACAGATCTCTTAACAATTACTGTACTGAGTTTTGCCATATACCGCCCTGATTGTTTTATCGCTCCTTCTCCTGACCCCACTCCATCGATATCACCATCAACCTCTCTCTCCATCATCTGTTCTGTCACAGAAACAGAAAATCCCGAAACAAATGAGTATGATGAGAACCTTGGAAGGAAACACAAACCCAGCCCACCACTCCATTGCTGGAATAGTGGTCTGCAAATTTCCCTAGCTCAGGTATTCCACTGCAGTCTCTAACTCTCCCGGAACAGGCTCGCAATCGACAGGTCCACATTATCTGTCTCAACTCCACCTTATATCTCCTTTGGGTGATTGACCTTTGTGCAGTGAGTGGATTGGACCCAGGTATCTCTCTCTGCTACGTTCAACGATGTTGTTCTTGTCAGTAACACTTGATACGGACCTTCCCACCAATCTGGAAATGTATGGTAGATCTTGTAGGGCGCACACAGGAAATATAGAGGATGGGAAAGGAATAGATGGTGTGAACAGTGCTATGTAGAATATATGTCTGTGCTGCATACACCGTATAAAAATGAATAGAGTATCAAACTGGGTTCTATTCATACATTTATTATAGAAAAGCATAAATACATTTAAAATATGTGTAATAGTTGTGATATGGATTCTGCGTATAAGGTTATAAGGCTAGGTTCTCTAAAAAACAATGTTTAGTTGTGTAATGGTATTCCAAAATAGAGGATAAAATAAAATAAAAAAATAAAAATGAAATAAAGAGTTATGTATTGCATGTGTAAAAAGGTGTGTAAATGGAGATGTGGGAAGTATGTAACAAATGGTAGAAGCAAAATTTATACAGTATGTATCAGAATTGGTTCCTGAAATATTTTCTGCACAACGATATATTCGGCAACAATGTCTCAATATGCTGTAAGTAATGGTTACAGTGTCTTTTTTCACAGATGACTCTTTCTTATGGAAATGACATACTTCTTCGAAAGGTGAAAGGCCAATAAATAGCAAAAAAAATAGCCAAAAACAATAGTTTGTATAAGTCCTGTAGGTGCGCGCACCTCCTGCCTCAATCTGTAAGAGGATGTCACATATAATCCAGTGTGGATGCCGGACAGCCGCCGGCGTAATGATCCTGTGTACGCTGGCTCGTGTCTGCTGGGTCTTCATACCCGTATGCGGGCAATAGGGGAATCGCCGCTATCACAGGCACTTCAGTCTGTGAATGGTTAGACTCTGTCTAAGTGTGATAGTTCCTTTGCGAACTCCAGACAGGCTGCACACACAGCCTGGTCACGCAAAGCAGAGCTCTTGCTTGCATGGCCAGGTGTACATGATGTCCCAGTGTGTGTTCCTACTTCCAGGTTCTCTGATGGATGTGGAATCCTGTAGGTGTACCCAATGCATTTCTCCGGGTATGGGCTTCGTCAGGGACAATAAAGACTGTGTCCACAATATGGGTCTTCCTCTTTAAATAGAATTCCCAATAGAATTTGTTTAGTTGACAAAAATGTTTTGAGAATGAAACTTTTTAAATATTTTTAAAAACACCTTTTTATACTTTGTCTGTCTCACAGTGTCAAATTTGTTGTTGATCTGTATTCCTTTGTGAATAATGTTTAAACATTTTTATTAGAAATATATGTATATTTGATAGGCATAAAATAAATAGGTATATAAATATATACATTATGGGTTCAGAAAAAATAAAAAATAATAAGGTGTATAAATTTTGCTTCTACAATTTGTTACATACTTCCCACATCTCCATTTACACACCTTTTTACACACGCAATACATAACTCTTTATTTCATTTTTATATTTTTATTTTATTTTATCCTCTATTTTGGAATACCATTACACAACTGAACATTGTTTTTTAGAGAACCTAGCCTTATAACCTTATACGCAGAATCCATATCACAACTATTACACATATTTTAAATGTATTTATGCTTTTCTATAATAAATGTATGAATAGAACTCAGTTTGATACTCTATTCATTTTTATACGGTGTATGCAGCACAGACATATATTCTACATAGCACTGTTCACACCATCTATTCCTTTCCCATCCTCTATATTTCCCATGTGCGCCCTACAAGATCTACCATACATTTCCACATTTATCTACCAGTGATCAAGAAAGGGATCACAGTGATCTGTGGCAGCCACTACTACCCTCTGTTTTCCCACCAGATATCTGTTTGTGTCCTTATTACCTTATATCCTTCATATAAATAGCACAGATACCACATCACTTCCCACCGATCTGTCAAACAACCTGAACGTAAGAAATTTCTGATCATAACAAATTCTCCAGGTTCAACATCATGACAGTTTGTTTCTGGTATATCTGGTGATAACATTTTCAGTTTCTGTTGCTGCTGTTTTAGCTGTTTACTCATTGTTATAGGATATCTCACAGTAACCTCATTATTGCTCTTCAAATCATCATGTGGACTTATAATCAAATGCGGTTATCTCCCAAACAGTATCTCAAAGGGGGACAGATTAAGAGGAGGTCTAGGAGTGGTCCTGATGCTATGGAGGACTAGCGGTAAGGTTTCTGGCCATCCTAACCCAGTTTCAGCCATGATCTTACTAAGTTTATTCTTAATAGTACCGTTTACCCTCTCCACCTTGGCACTGGCTTGTGGTCGATAGGTGGTGTGAAGCCTACTATTGATACCCATGAGCTTACACATGTTCTGGAAGACATCACCAGTGAAATGAGTAACCCTATCACTTTCTATGATTCTAGAGATACCATATCTGTATACAAATTCCTGAACAATCTTTTTATCAGTAAAAACAGCATTATTAGTTGCAGCTGGATATGCCTCAACCCAATTAGAAAATACATCGGTACAAACTAATACATACTTGAGATTCCTGCAGGGTGGTAATTGAATGAAATCAATTTGTATTACCTGGAAAGGTCTGTCTGTCGGAGGGATATGGGATGGTTTGTTAGGGATTGTCTTCCCAACATTTTTCCTCAAGCAAGTCAAACAGGACATTGCCCTCTTTTCAGCTTGAGAAGAAAATTCAGGTGCACACCAGTTTGCTCTGACTAACTTGCACATACCTCCTTTTCCTTGGTGAGTCAAACCATGCACTGCCTCAGCCAGGGTTGGGTAATATGCCTTTGGATCAACCGGCCTACCTTCTCCATCTCTCCAGAGTCCAGAGGACTCCTGACCACATCCCTTCTATTTCCAGACCGCCTTCTCCTGTAGGGAACACAAATTTTGCATCTCAATTAATTTCTGCATGTCTATTGTCTGGAAGACCATCATTTTATCATTTGTTACATTTCTGTGTAACCCTGATACCCACTTGGCAGCTTCATCTGCTCTGTTATTGCCCAATGACACCGGGTCTTCTTCACATGTGTGGGCTTCACATTTGATGACAGCTACTGCCTTTGGTAGCTGGATCGCTGTCAAGAGTCCTTTTATGTGGTGTGAGTGTGCAACTGGTGTGCCTGCTGCTGTCATAAAATTTCAAAGATGCCAAAGAGCCCCCAAAATCATATACTACCCCGAAGGCATACCTAGAGTCAGTGTAAATATTAGCTTACTTACCTTCTGCCAGCTCACACGCTCTCCTTAATGCCACCAGTTAAGCTACCTGTGCTGAATGAGGTGGACCAAGTGGTTCAGCTTCTACAACATCCTTGTCATCTACAACAGCATAACCTGTGCATAATTCTCCTGTGTCAGTTTGTCTATGACAACTCCCATCTGTGTAAAATGCCACATCTACATTTTCTAATGGTGTATCACGTATGTCACGTCTTGCAGTAAAGGTCTGATTCAAATATTCCATACAATCATGTGTATCAGTATACCTGCAAAACTCACCTTCAACCAGCGACTCACCTCTCTCCACCCTTTGTGCATCCAGAGGCAAATATGGTAAATACGTTGCTGGGTTTAATGTACTGCACCGTTTAATGATGATATTTGCAGATGCCATTAGAGCTAGTTCCCATTTCGTTAATCTAGCTGAAGAAACATGTCTGGTTTGGGCAGAATTCAGCAAAGCAGACACAGCATGTGGTGTACAAATAATCATATCATGACCTATTACTACATACTCGCTCATACTGACTAGAAGACCGGTTGCTGCTACACTTCTTAAACACGTTGGGAGTGATCTTGCCACAGTGTCCAATTGTGCACTGTAGTATGCTACAGGTCTACTAGCATCACGTTTTTGAGTGAGGACACCTGCTGCGCAGCCATCAGCCTCCATACAATATAAATCAAAAGGTTTTACATAATCTGGTATTCCCAATGCAGGTGCTTTCATGAGACTGTCCTTAAGGTTAAGAAAAGCCTGCTCTGTTTCCACAGTGTGTGTGATACGGTCGTGTTTTGAGGATGACACCAATTCCTGCAAAGGTAATGCCAAAATAGAAAAACCTGGGATCCACGTCCTGCAGTATCCAGACATGCCCAAGAAGGTATGGATTTGCTGCTGGTTTTGCAGCAGTGTCACGGTCTGTATGGCCTGTATTCTGTCATTTGTCAAATGTCGTAGCCCCTGGGTTAGACAGTGTCCCAAGTATTTAACCTTAGTCTGGCATGGCTGTAATTTGTCCTTTTCAACCTTGTGTCCTGTCTGTGAGAGATGAAGCAACAATTTAATATCATTTAAACATGACATACATGAATTAGAGCACAACACATATTCAGCAAACCTTCAAATCATACTCAGTTGTAACTGCAATATTATATGTCATATACATTACATTTCACAACATAAGCATTTGCTAATAAAACCTCTAATATTAAGCTTAATATGAAGGAACCTTTTCATAAGTGCGTGCATGTGTGAGTGTGAGAATATTGTGTACTTTCGCTAGTATACATTGTGTGTCTTGTTTATTTTATATGTATTATCTAATGTGCATATAGGTTTTGGTTGTACTTTCAACAATATGCAGTAGTTAAGGAGATGCATGACGCTAATAACCAAGTATAGCGTCGTACCTGACAGTATTGTGCTGACGACGCAAAATGGCATCGCCAGATATTAGTTTAAAAGATTTGGTCTCAGCCAATCATCCGGCTTCGACAGTCACTTTAGCTACATTCCCCGTATCCCCTCCAACCCCCTTTGCCACTCCAGTTCAGTCACTTGCCCAGTGTGTCCCCTCCAGCCCCTCTGTAACTCCAATCACATGCCCCTAGCATCCCCACCAACCCCCTCTGCCACTCCAGCCACCTGCCTTTTGGATCCCCTCCAGTTCCCTCCATCACTCCAGCCACATGCCCTGTATCCCACCCTGCTCTTTGTAACTCCCACCTCATGCCCTGTGCCTGCCCCCCCAGCTCTATCATTCAAAGCATGTCCTGTATGCCCCCTCTGCCAATTACTTTTCTCCCCTCTCATCCTCTGTTGTCAGAAAGTGCCTGTCAGCCTGCCACAGCCCCACTCTACTAGTTACTTACTACAAACCAACCGCGTACTCTTTCATAAACTGCTGTTTAGCTCCTCCAGTGCTGTGTGCAATTATTCAAATGTGGTTGTTTATCTTTTTTTTTTTAAAGTGATACCTCTGTTTTGCAAATATGGTGTTTTTTACTGCTATTGACTGTTTATGCGCTATGTGCAAATATGGTTGTTTACCTGAATGTCCACCAATGTATATGGGAAGAAGCAGATATGTTATAATAATGTTTTTTTAAGCCTGATGCTGTGCAAATATGATTTACCACCAAGTATATGCCAAAATAATGTTGTAATTGTGTACTATTTGCCATTAAGCTATTAAGTATGGATTTCATTCACACAACTGTCTTTTATATAAAAAATGAGTGAACATTTGAACCGCAAGTGAACAAGAGTTCAGTAAAGCCCCCGTTATGCAATTCAATGGCCACCCCTACTGTTGGGGGTGGCCAGAATAGAGTCCAGTAAAGCCCCTCTTATTTGGGGGCCACAATTATGCAGTTCAATGGCCACCCACACTGTTGGGGGTGGCCAGAATAAGTCCATTATATTAAAATGTCCATATTTCTCTTATTTAATAGAAATGTCTCTGGATCGTGAGCCAGAATTTATTACTGGCTTTGTGGAGCTATATAGGCACCATGACTGCCTGTGGTGCACAAAGTCCAAAATGTACAGCTACAAGCAGAAATGGTAGCAGGCATATGCAGTGCTGGCTGACTACAGCAAACCATACCACGATGCTGCATCCATAGATTTGATCCGCAGTAAGATACAAAGTCTTCGGACTGCCTTCATCAAGGAACACAAAAAGGTGGAAAATTCAAAGTGATCGGGAGTCGAGGCCAACACCATATATAAAGCAAGCTGTGGTATTATGACCATTTCATGTTCTTGGTGCAGCTGGATCCTGTCAATCCATCTGTGCAAGTGATGGCAGAGACAGAGGAGTGCAGAGCGCAGCAAGAGGATGTGGGTGAATCAGCAGAGGCATCTTTGGTAAGTAGAGACCCAGCAATCTCAAATGTCAGCAATTACAATTACTGAGTCCCCACCACTTTTTCAAATGTACTCCTCCTGCCACGACTCAGCACCATCCCCATTAAAGTATGCCATATATTCCTCTCTGACCTTTTTGGAGAGAGCACACCCGGTTTCCATTACTGGTTATACAGGCACTAAAGGGAAATGAGCAACCTCTTCTGGATGGTCTAGGTCTTCCACTGCAGCTGTGCCCAATATCTTTTGCTAGGTGGCTTTCTTGCACAGGAAATTGTGCAGGACACAACAAGTGGTGACCAGCCAGTCAATCTTCTCCACCTTTACATTAATTGGGGTATGCAAAAATCCAGATTTGGTTGCTCAAGATCCCAAAGGCATTCTCTACAATAAGCCTTGCCTAAAGTAGCTGGTAAATGAAGTCCCGCTTTCATGATTGAGTGCCCTCTGTGGGAATGGCTTCATGACATTCTCATGAAGGGCAAAAGCCTCGTCAGCAGCAAATACAAAGTTCAGGCCATGTTTTGTTGCCTCTCTGGATGGCAAATGCAGGGTCTACATGGTGAGCCATTGGTAGAATGTAGTGTTCTTAAAGGAGCCACCTTCGGATGCACGGCTGTTCTTCCCCACATCTATGAACAGGAACTCGTAGTTAGTGTTCACCACCGCCATCAGAACAATGCTGAAGTACCCCTTGTAGTTATAGTAGTATGACCCACTTTTGGCAGGTGGGGTAATCCAAATATGCTTGCAGTCGATAGCTCCCCCGTAGTTAGGGAACTGCCAATGGCTCTCAAATTCATCCCCAATGGCTATCCACTCTTCCATGCTTGTAGGGAACTGTGAAAGAATAGAAAAAAATTATTACTATATGAAAATTATTTTATTTTTTGTCTGTTAACAGACTCCTGGCATCCCAAACACCGACACTTATTGCCAGCGGAGATGACACTGCGGTGACTCCAACACCCCCCTTTCCAAAAAGCAGTGCCAAAAAACAAAACATACACAGGAGGAGGACCCACTACTAAGACATGCCAGAGAAGCCATATTAAAACCACCCGATGAATTCGACAACTTTGCTGCCTATGTGAGCACAGCTCTAAGAGCAATGGTCCCAGAGCAAAGGATTCAGTTTGAAAGAATGATGTCAGAACTGATATTCAAAGCATGAAACTCTCTACTCACATCAGACACAACCATTGTAACCCGGCCCACAGTTCATGCACCAGATACACTCACCATGCCGCCACCCACCTACTATTCAACACAGACATAGCTTCCACCAAAAGCCAACTACCCACCCACCTCCTACCATCCTGCTTCCCCCCCAACCTCCTCCTTCCAACCTCCTCCCCATCCACCTTACAAATACGGAAGGGTCGTTATGTGGATATATTCTCCCTTACAGAGAACATGCGCGAGGAGTTGTGAGCCACTAAACGCAAAGGCAGCATTGGTTTGGAAGCTTTCCAGACTTATTCTAATTGTCAGGCTGGGATATTTATCTTCTCGGCCTGCTATTTGGAAACTCGGCCCACAGAACACCCCAATATCATTCGGTACTTTAACCTTAATCATAGTATGCAAAGGTCCGGCCGATGCATTGCATGGCATGTTTACGACGAAGAATTCCGTCGTAAGCAGGACAGGCTCCACATTATTGATTTTGGGTGTAAGGATTTTGAGGTTTGGCTCGACATCACTCAGGGCCTCAAATTTTCCCCAGCTGTGGTTAACCAGTGATGAAAATTAGGCGCTAGCTGGTCTGGCCCGTCCAACAGTAGTAAGGGTAAGTGCTTCGCTCAGTGTTCATTTGGCCAGCGGTGTCATTTTCGCCAACTGTGTAGCAAATGCGGTGATGCCCACCCAGCTTCCAGCTGCTCGAAACCTGTTGCTTCCCCGGCCCCCAGAAAGCCTGCCAGCCCCAGGCCTGCTAGTTAAAGCTTTCTCACCTGTTAACCCGGATGCCATGGCTAAATGGCTAGCATGGTACACTGACACAGTTGCGGCTCAGTTTTTGAGTGATGGTTTTAAGTTTGGTTTTCATTTGCCAATAGCTTCAGTCATGCCGGTGGTTTGTCCACGGAACCTTCGATCGGCTAGACAGCTGCCGCACGTCGTTAGGGACAGAGTCCATAAGGAGGTGCGGCTCGGTCGCAACGTTGGTCCCTTTCTTCAACCACCGATAGCAGACGGTATTGTCTCCCGTCGGCGTGATCCCTAAGAAGACGCCGGGTTCTTTTAGGCTCATTCAGCACCTGTCTTGCCCATCTGGCCATTCAGTAAATGATGCCATTCCGCAGGAGCTCTGATCATTGTCCTATCAGTCTTTTGATGAAGCGCTGGAGCTAGTCAGGGCTCACGGACCCAGCGCATTGATGGGTAAGGTAGATGTTGAATTGGCTTTTCGCTTGTTGCCCTTGCACCCTGACTCATTCAGGTACATGGATTTTCGCTTGGACGATGGATACTACATAGACAAGTGCTTACCTATGGGGTGTCCCGTGTCCTGTGCTTATTTTGAAAGGTTCAGCACCTTTCTTCATTGGTGCATTGAGGCTGGTACCGGGGGGTACGGCTTAGCTCATTACCTAGACGACTTTCTGTGCGTCGGGCCTGCTGATTCCCCCCATTGCGGGGTTTTGTTAAAATCCATTCAGGCTCTTTTTTTCCTTTTTTGGGGTTCCGATTGCCCACGAGAAAACCTTGGACCCCGTCTCCCAGCTGTCCTATTTCGGTATTGAAATTGATACCTTGGATGGCTGCTGCAGACTTCCAGCTGAGAAAATTCTCAAATTAAAACATGCCATTCAGGATTGCCTGGCTGCGAGTAAGGTGACACTTCGGCAAGCGCAATCTCTCCTGGGTTTGCTCAATTTCTCATGCTGGGTGATCCCCATGGGCAGGGTATTTTCCAGGAAGCTCCAGCAAGCCACCGTAGGTGTTCGCAGGGCTCACCATTTTATTCGGCTCTCTGCTGAAATAAAAAGGGATCTAGCTATTTGGCTCTCTTTTGTAGCCGACTTTAATGGTGTACTCTTGTGGCTGCCCCCTCCAGTCCCTAGCTATCGGTTACAGTTGTTCACTGATGCTGCCGGCTTGTCGGGCTTTGGGTGTTACCTCCGAGGGTCATGGTGCACTGCCCCCTGGCCTGCGGAGTGGTTTTCCAGGGGTTTAACTAAAGACCTGCTACTCCTGGAATTGTTTCCCATTATGGTGGCACTGAAACTATGGGTCCCGAAGTTGCGCGATAGGAGTATTGTATTTAGATGCGACAACCTAGGCATTGTGCAAGATGTTAATGGGCAGTGCACTTCTTCCTTGCCAGCCTTATGCTTGCTCGCACAGTTAGTGCTGCGTTGCTTGCAATTTAACATCTTGTTCAAGACGATTCACGTTCAGGGCTCAGACAATAACATTGCTGATGCCCTCTCCCGTTTTCAGTGGGACAGGTTTAGGTCACTTGCTCCTGAGGCTTGTTTAGTTGGTGAGCCTTGCCCCCCCTATGTAAGAGGTGAAACTGTAGAGACACACTGGAACTATGGCACTTTAAGGAGCAAGGGAGCGCAGAGAACTATCTCACAGCATACGCTGTGATAGATGTTGCACTGGCAACTAAAGGACCTCTTGACAGCCCTTTAGTACCCTCAGGTACTGCAGGATTGGCTGCTAGCACTCCCAGCCCAGACTGTGATTGGATTGGCCCAAACCAGACATTTGACCAGAATCCAAGATGACCGCGCCCAGCAGCCTACAGCGTGAAAGCACTGCCAGTCTCACCCACTCTCACCTGCCTCCATATGGAAGTCCTTAATCTGCGGAAGCTCACTGTGCTCAGCACCTCTCTCCAGGACCCTGCACCCCGCCGGAAGCCCCACGCCAGAGCACCCACGATCTCGGCAGCCTCTCAGCCCTGACAGTACCCCTTCCTTTAGGGGCGGCCTCTGGACACTTCTTGGGTTTTCCAGGATTTTCTGAATGAAATTTAAGCACCAAACGAGGAGCATGGACATCCTCTGCTTTCACCCAGCATCGCTCTTCGGGTCCATAACCTCTCCAATCCAGCAAGTATTGAAGCTGACTGTAGCAAAAACGAGAGTCCAGGATTTTTTTACCTCAAACTCTACGCCCCTCTCAGTAAGGACCTTGGGAGAGCGTGGCAAGACTTTGCGAAAGTGATTCAGGATAAGCGGTTTCAGCAGAGAAATATGGAAAGAGTTAGGTATTTTGTTGTAGGATGGGAGCTTCAGTTTGTAGGCCACTGAATTGATCACTTGAATGATTGGAAACGGACCGATGAAGCAGGGAGCAAACTTCATAGATGGAACCTTGAGGGAATATAATGTACCATTTTAGAGAACTGAACTGCCACTACCCATATGGTGGTGAACCCGTTGGAGGTAAGTCCATTACAAAGTCCATGGATAGGTGTGTCCAGGGACGGGTTGGTATAGACAGGGATAGCAGTGTGCCAGCAGGAGCTTGTCTGGATGTTTTATGCTGAGCGCACTGTGGACAGCAGGAAATAAAATCCACACTTTCAGTCTTCAAGGCGGGCCACCAATATGAACGTTGCATAAACTCCAAAGTCTTACATATGCCCGGGTGTCCGGAAAAGCAAGAAGAATGAGCCCAATTCAATAGCTGTTTGCACATATCTGGGGTCACAAAGGTATTCCCAGGAGGGGGTTGAATGCGGGTGATAGCAAATACTCTGGACTCAAGAACTGGAGTCTTCTTATGACTCTCGGTAGATGCGTCAGAGGAAAGTGAACGGGAAAGAGCATCCACTTTTTGATTCAGTGAGCCAGGGTGATAGGTCAAAGTGAAGTTGAAACGAGAAAAGAATATCGCCCACCGAGCCAGACGGGAACTGAGGCAGTGGATATTTTTTAAATATAGGAGGTTCCGATGATCCATATAGATGGTGATGGGAAATGTAGCTCCTTCGAGAAGATAATACCATTCTTCAAAAGCTAATTTAACAGCCAACAACTCCTGCTCTCCAATGGGATCATTTCTTTCTGCCAGGGAAAATTTCTTAGAAAAGAACCCGCAGGGAAGAAATTTGTTATCTTCGAGTTTCTGGGAGAGTACTGCTCCTACCGATTCAGAGGAGGCGTCCACTTCTAGAAAAAATGGGTAATTGATTACAGATAGTCTTAGTACCGGAGCAGAAATGAAAGCTTGCTTTAAAATTTGAAAGGCGGTTTCGGCCTCAGGAAACCACTGAGATGGATTTGCCCCCTTGTGAGTTAAGACAGAAATAGGTTCCATGAGGGTGAAGAATCCCTTGATGAATCTTCGGTAATAATTAGCGAAGCCTACTAATCTTTGTTCCGCCTTCAAAGAATTCAGACGAGAGCAGTCCAAAATAGCCTGTAACTTTTTGGGATCAATTTCAAGGCCGGAACCTGAGATGATATAACCTAGAAATGGAACAGAGGAAACTTCAAACACACACTTTTCTGCCTTACAGTATAGGTGGTTTTCCCGTAGGCAAGTCAATACTTCCTTGACTTGAGACCGATGTCTGTCAATACTGGAGGAGAATATTAAAGATGTCATCTAAATAGACCACCACGGAAACATATAAGTCCCGGAAGAGCTCATTCATGAAATTTTTAAAAACAGCAGGAGCGTTACAAAGACCGAAGGGCATTAAGAGATATTCAAAATGACCTTCCCGAGTATTGAATGCTGTTTTCCACTCATCACAGGCACATATCCTAATGAGGTTATATGCCCCTTTTAAATCCAATTTGGTGAAAATGGTAGCTCCTTTTACTCGATCAAAAGTTCGGTAATGAGGGGTATCGGGTAATGGTTCTTGCCAGTGATGTCGTTTAATCCCCTGTAATCGATGCAGGGATGCAAACCTCCATCCTTCTTAGATACAAAAAAGAAGCCTGCACCAGCCGGTGAAGAAGATGGTCGAATTAATCCTTTTTGAAGATTTTCCTGGATGTATGCCGACATGGCCTTGGTCTCAGGTAGGGACAGTGGGTAAGTACGACCACATGGAAAAGTTTTGCTGGGGATCAACTCGATGGGGCAGTCCCACTCCCGATGTGGAGGCAGAATATCGGCTCCTGTTTTACAAAAGACATCACTGAAAGAGCGGTACTGGCTGGGTATTGGTGTAGTGGTTGCAATGTTAATCTCTTTAATAGGTTTAATTTGAGGAAGGCAGGACAAAAGACAAGCTTCCCCCCATGACAAGATTTGCATGGTAACCCAATCAATATTGGGAGTATGCTTGCGTAGCCAGGGATATCCGAGGATGACCCCATGAGAGGCCTTGGGGATGACCAAGAATTGGATCGTTTCTGTGTTAAGGGCCCCAACATGAACCGGTACAGGTTTGTTTATAAAGAGACATGATTCCATTGGCAATTTGGGTACCATCTACTGCAGATAAGGTTACAGTATGATCAAGGGACGATACAGGAATCTGAAATTTCCGGATGAGCTCAGCGGTAATGACGTTTTTGGCAGCCCCTGAATCAAGGAGAGAGAACAATTTTAGAACCGTGTAATAGCTCCAGAGTATAGGACAAAGCAGATTCAGTTTTTGATGGGACAAGGACATCACTCCCAACCTGGTGTCTGGTACAGGTTAGGATCAAAAGTTTCCCAGACGATGAGGACAGGCAGCGACCAGATGACCGGTCACTCTGCAGTACATGCATAGGTTCTCCCGCCGATGACTTTGCCGCTCCTCAATGGTGAGATGAGCTGATTAATCTGCATGGGTTCATCGCCCACCGGTTCAGGCGGGAGGGTGGTTGGAGTAGTGGTTGGCCGGAATCTAAAATGATCTCCCCTATTTTTCTCAGTCTGTCATTCTCGATACCATAGGTCCATTTTGTTACAGAGGGAGCTAAGATCATTGAGAGTAGCAGGAAGATCTCATGTGGCGAGGTCGTCTTTTATTCGATCTGACAGCCCACTCCAGAAGGCAGAAATCAGAGCCTCCTCGTTCCATTTTAGCTCTGACGCCAGTGTTTGAAATTGAATGATATACTTTCTAACCGGACGACTCCCTTGACGAAGGCACAGGATCTCAGCTGCTGCTGAGGTAGTTCTCCCGGGCTCGTCAAAAAGCCTTCGGAAGGATGTGAGGAATTCAGAGTAGTTCTCTAATAATGGGTCAGACCTCTCCCAGAGTGGCGAAACCCAATCTAGGGCAGAGCCGAACAGCAGAGATACAATATACGCCACTTTGGACTTAGGGGACGGGAAGTTCATAGGCTGTAACGTGAAGTGGACATCACATTGGTTGAGGAAACCTCAGCACAATTTAGGGTTCGCATCAAACTTATTGGAAGTTGGGAGGTGCAGGTGGGATGGTGCGGATGGAGCAGGGATGACTGGAGCTTCTGGCTGGTTCATGGTGGCAGGCATATTGACTGTAACCAGAGAGGCCTGCAGCGTGTCCTGACAGAGAGACATTTCCTGAAGGAATTGAGCCATTTGTCGTTGTGAAGCCTCTGGTCCCTCTAAGCGGCTGGTGATACCTTGGAGTAGGTCGGCCCTCAAATCCTGTCCACTAGCCGAATCCATTTGGCTAGTGCAAACTGTCACAGCTTAGCATGTACCTGGACCCGGAGTGGAGTTGGATGGCGAGTGAGGATTCGTTTGTGAAGAAATATTGTAGCCCAAGAATGACACCTCCTTAACATCAAACTCACACTTCTCCAGGTGGCATGCAGGTTGTTATCCAGTAATCTTCGCAAAATCTGCCTGACATGTCTCCAATGTTCCTCAATGGACTTAGAATAGATGAGGATGTCATCCAAATAAACCACTGCAAAGACTCTCAAGAAATCCCTTAACACCTCAATAACAAAATCTTGAAACACGGCTGGGGCATTGGAGAGGTCGAATGGCATAACTAAATACTCAAAATGTCCTGAATGGGTGTTAAAAACCATCTTCCACTCATCCCCTTTTCTGATGCGAATGAGATTGTATCCGCCTCTGAGATCAATCTTAGAGAAGATGGATGCCTCACGCAGATGGTCAAAGAGCACAGAGATGAGGGGCAAGGGATATGCATTCTTGACTGTGATTTTGTTCAGTCCATGGAAGTCAATGCAGGGTTGGAGGGATTCGTCCTTCTTCTGGTCAAAGAATAACCCTGCTCCCACTGGGGATTTGGATGGATGAATGAAGCCTTTATCCAGAGCCTCCTGAATATAGTCCTGCATGGCATTATCCTCCGATGCTGCAATCAAAGGGACAGTGAGGTGGCAGGACATCAGCATTTTTCTTAGAGAAAACTTCAGCCAGGTCGCGATACGGAGCCAGAACTGATGAGGCGACAGCAGCAGAAGCCAGACTAATAGGTTGGGACAGACATTGAGAGAAGCAGAATCTCACTGGTCTGCCACTGGATCACGGGGTTATGCTTCATCAGCCAGTGTAACCCCAAGACCAATGGGGCCAAAGGACACTGCAGGAGAAGAAACGACAGTTCCTCATGATGTAGGACCCCAACTAACAGCTGCAAAGGAGGAGTCCGGAAGAGCACTGGGGCCTCGGAAAGACTGGTTCCATTCATTCCAATCGCCGACACAGGAGTGGATAACAACAGTGTGGTCACAACCAAAGTTTGGAAAAATGACATGTCCATGAAATGATCCGCTGCATCACTATCAACAAATGCAGAGATGGAGACCTGCGTGTTTGGTAGATGAATAACTGCAGTTATCAGGACAGAATTTTCCGGGGAGATGGATGCAAGGCCTAGATGAACCTCCCCTAGTTCACCTAGACCCTGCTTTTTCCTGACTTCACAGGACAGAGCTGGGCAACATGACCTCTACCACCGCAGTAAAGACATAAACCCAATGAGCATCTCTTACGTTTCTCTTCTGGCGGAAGACAAAACACTCCCAACTGCATGGGTTCTTCCGAGTCAGACGGAGCCATCCACAAAGGAAATCAAGCGGGTTGAGAGGGTAACTTCTTCTCTAGTCGGCGTTCCCGGAGCCGTCGGTCGACACGAATGGCCAAGTTCATGAGGTCATCCAGGGAACTCGGGGCAGGATACTGGATCAGGATATCCTTAATTTTGTCTGATAAACCCCAACGAAACTGGCTCCATAAGGCTGGATTGTTCCATACTGCATCGACAGCCCACTTACGGAACTCCGTACAATAATCTTCTGCAGCTCTATTCTCCTGCTTTAGTGACCTAAGACTTGCCTCCACCATGGCCACCTTTTCCGGGTCATCGTAGAGTAACCCTAAAGCAGTAAAAAATGTCTCAACTATCTGTAAGGCCGGATTGGATGAGGGAAGACCAAAGGCCCAGGTTTGTGGATCACCCTGTAGTAGAGAAGTTATTAGACCTACTTGTTGGGTCTCAGAATCCGAGGACCTAGGCCAGAGTCTGAAGTAGAGCTTACAGCTCTCTCTAAAGTTCAGAAAATCCTTCCGGTTTCCAGAGAACTGGTCAGGCAAATTTAATTTCAGTTCACTGATAGTGGGAGCAGTGGCACCACGAGTCTCCTCCACAAGGAGGGAAAGTTCCTGTACCTTCTGTGTCAATACCTGGATTTGGGCACCCAGAATCTGAGCTGAATTCTGACCAGGCTCTATGATTAAGGACCACAATAATACCCTGCAAAAGAAAAAATATATTTATGGCCGGTGATAAAGTTAAGCCTGGGGTAAGACTTTGTAGGGTATTGTCCCGCTACCACCTTGAGGGCTGGTATAACCTTGGCTTGATGCGGCCGTGTAGTAGCATAAACCGCTGATATGGCTAGAGTGGCTGAAGCCTGGACCAGTAGGGTGAGATGCGGCCTTTGGGCCGGTAGCAGCCTTGAGGGCTGAAACTGCCTTGGCTGGCTATGGCCTGTGGGACTGAAAATGAGATGCGGCCTTTGGGCCAGTAGCAGCCTTGAGGGCTCTAAGTGTCTTGGCTGGATGTGGCCTGTGGGCCTGAAAATGAGATGTGGCCTTTGGGCGAGTAGCAGCCTTGAGGGCTGGAAGTGCCTTGGCTGGCTGCTATAACAGATGACTGGAGGAAGTATGCTGGATTACGACTTGTGCCACCGAGTTGACACAAGCGCGAGTACACTGGCTTGTGCACTGATGACGCTGGATTGCGGCATGTGCCGCCGGGTTCACACAAGCACGAGTACACTGGCTTGTGCACTGAGGATGCAGGATTGCGGCCTGTGCCGCCGAGTTGATACAAGCGTGAGTACATTGGCTTGTGTACCAAGGATGCAGGAGTGCAACCTGTGCAACCCAGTTGACACAACCACGAGTACACTGGCTTGTGTACTGCAGATGCTGGATTGCGGCCTGTACTGCCGGGTTGACACAAGCACAAGTACACTGGCGTGTGTACCGAGGATGCTGGATTGCGGCCTGTGCCGCCAGGTTGAAACAAGCGCGAGTATACTGGCTTGTGCACTGAGGACGCAGGATTACGGCCTGTGCCACTGAGTTGACACAAGCGTGAGTACACTGGCTTGTGTACCAAGGACGCAGGAGTCCGAACTGTGCCACCGAGTTGACACAAGCGCGAGTACACTGGCTTGTGTACTGCAGATGCTGGATTGCAGCCTGTGCCACCAGGTTGACACAAGCACGAGTACACTGGCTTGTGCACTGAGGACGCTGGATTGCGGCCTGTGCCGCCAGGTTGACACAAGCATGAGTACACTGGCTTGTGCACTGAGGACGCAGGATTGCAGCCTGTGCCACCGAGTTGACAAAAGCGCGAGTACAGTGGCTTGTGTACTCTGGATGCTGCATTGCGGTCTGTGCCGCCAGGTTGACACAAGCGCGAGTACACTGGCTTGTGCACTGAGGATGCAGGATTGCGGCCTGTGCCGCCTGGATGACACAGATAAAGCGAACCGTGCCATCCAGATGACACAAATGGCAGGTGTACAAGATAACAGGATGGCTGGATACTCGACTGGTTACAGGAGACAATGCCAGAACCAGAAACACGTGAAACTCTATCACCAGTATGGAGTGAAGGGCTGGCTGTAATATAACAGATAGAGAGTCCAATCAGAGCAAGCCCTGCAGCCTCCCTAATGACAGACCAGTGTGCAGCTGGCCTATGCACACAGACAAGACAATTAACTAGTGTGCAGCTGATACTGCACACAGACAGTAATTAATGAACATCTGAGATCAGCACACAGACAGACAGGAATGACAGGCTGAGCTAATACAGACAAGACTGGATTAATTGCAATGTCCTGGTAGCAACTAAGACTGGGAACTGCAACCAAGATGATCTGCTAACCGCAGATCATAACAACACATGCACAGTAGGGGTTTCTGGTATGCATGCACAGTAGGGTTTCTGGCACACATGCACAGTAGGGTTTCTGGTACACATGTGCAGTAGGGTTTCTGGTACACATGCGCAGTAGGGTTTCTGGTACACATGTGCAGTAGGGTTTCTGGTACACATGCGCAGTAGGGTTTCTAGTACACATGCACAGTAGGGGTTTCCGGTACACATGCAAAGTAGGGATGTGCAGGCTCGGATAGGTTCGAGTTTGCACGTGGAGTTCGGATTTTTCCCTCAAAAAAAACGGAACTCAGAACGAGGCAAAACGTCATCTTACATGGACGAACATCATCATTCCTGGACAAAAGACCAGGAATGATGATGTTCGTCCATGTAAGATGACGTTTTGCCTCGTTCTGAGTTCCGTTTTTTTGGAGGGAAAAATCCGAACTCCACGTGCAAACTCGAACCTATCCGAGCCTGCACATCCCTAATGCAAAGTAGGGTTTCTAGTACACATGCGCAGTAGAGTTTCTGGTACACATGCAGAGTAGGGATTCTGGTACACATGTGCAGTAGGGTTTCTGGTACACATGCGCAGTAGGGTTTCTGGTACACATGCAAAGTAGGGATTTTGGTACACATGCGCAGTATGGTTTCTGGTACACATGCAGAGTAGGGATTCTGGTACACATGCAGAGTAGGGATTCTGGTATACATGCATAGTAGAGTTTCTGGTACACATGCAGAGTAGGGATTCTGGTATACATGCATAGTAGAGTTTCTGGTACACATGCAGAGTAGGGATTCTGGTACACATGCAGAGTAGAGATTCTGGTACTCATGCGCAGTAGGGTTTCTGGTACACATGCGCAGTAGGGTTTCTGGTACACATGCGTAGTAGGGTTTCTGGTACACATGCACAGTAGGGGTTTCTGGTACACATGCGCAGTAGGGTTTCTGGTACACATGCGTAGTAGGGTTTCTGGTACACATGCACAGTAGGGGTTTCTGGTACACATGCGCAGTAGGGTTTCTGGTACACATGCGCAGTAGGGTTTCTGGTACACATGCACAGTAGGGGTTTCTGGTACAAATGCGCAGTAGGTTTTCTGGTACACATGCGCAGTAGGGTTTGTGGTACACATGCAGAGTAGGGATTCTGGTATACATGCACACTAGGGATTCTGGTACACATGCAGAGTAGGGATTCTGGTACACATGCAGAGTAGGGATTCTGGTACACATGCATAGTAGTTTCTGGTACACATGCGCAGTAGGGTTTCTGGTACACATGCACAGTAGAGTTTCTGGTACACATGCGCAGTAGTGTTTCTGGTACACATGCGCAGTAGGGTTTCTGGTACACATGCGCAGTAGGGTTTCTGGTACATGAGCAGTAGGGTTTCTGGTACACATGCACAATAGCAAATAATCGCTCAACTGTGCAAGCATCGACACTGCATCCACCTCTGAATCAGGCCCTGACCCTTTATAATAAGATGAAGGAAGAAGGTCTGTCTTGAAGAAAATTATGGGAGTTATAATAAGAAGGCAACGGCCTGATTCTGAGTCGCATGCAAAAACGCACAAAGCAACAGCAATCGGTTGGTCGCTTCTATGCAATTTTATGCAAATGTCACTACAAACTCCTTCCTTTGTGCCCATCCATGTGACCGAATATGTAAGGTCTGTGGTGCTCACTTTTAGCATCCATACATGTTATAATATTGTTGCATCCTTATACGCCACCATCAATACTTGCACCAGCCCTGTGGCAGGTACAGTTTTTTCATCTGACTATGGCCTCCTATGCCTGCGGCTGTGCATCTGTGAACGCAACTGCTTTCATTGACATGTTTATGATAATCCCATAATACATCCACAGAACATATTTCTGTTCACTAATAGCCACCTCCCTGTCACCACCCAAGAACGTCCATCACTTCTTCACAGCATTTCTGATACCATATGTCCTAATCACAATAGTATCTTGTGTGTACACTCTATGTAACGCATAGGAGTTCTCAAAAATGTTTGCACTCAACTACGTGAACATTGGCATTGCATACAATTCAGAACCAGGCCTAAAATGTGTGTAGTAGTCCCATCAACTACACTACATGGCAAAAGTATGTGGACATTGTGGCAATATCACGAGAGATGGCGCTGGTGAGCAGCAGATTCTATGTGGGGCAGGACACATAGAATCTCAGGTGTGGGCTGATGAGGAGGCAGACCAGTTAGGCTGGTGTTGGAGACAGTTTATGTGGGACTGTGGTAGCCAGAGGGCGCAGTGAAGCTAAGCAAGCCACTGGGGGCCAGGAGGCCTGAGTCTGTACCTGCAGGAGGCAAGGGGGACAACACAACTCTCAGACTATGGGACATTGAAGCAGCTGGGCTGCAGGCTAAGGAAGCCAGGGCCTACTGTATACATGGAGGATACAGGGAAGGCATAGAGACTGACTGTGTTTGTATAGCTGTGGCAGCCAAGCCAGGCTGGAGCTGGCAATAGACCTGCAGAGAAGCAGGCTGAGACTTTATTGGCAGATTAGCTGCACCCTTATAGTGAGGGTTCAAGAAGTGAATTAGACGCCCTAACTATGGGCTAGGTTGTTTATTATTTTCTGTTTGTTTCCTGACTTTCCATGCTGGAAAGTAAAGCATCATTTATTTACTTGAAAGCTGTGTGTGGACCCTCATTATGTACCTAAACACTGCACCAATCCACCCTCTGTCGAGCTAATTACCCCCAAGATATCACATATGGTGGAGAATGTGGGCAGAACATTCAACGCATAAAGGTTCTACGCAAGAATACAAATGGAAATATGGATGCTTATTGCACTACATAATTGGACTCTCCTAGAAAAGCCAAAGGAGGCTCACTGCACCAGCATGATGGAAGGCTCATCAAGGTGGGGAGTGAAGAAAAGTCTGTTGAAGTATTTCATGGAAACCTTGTATGCATGCCTGCAAATCATGGTTTAAAGGTGTGCAAATTTATTGAAATTACCAGTTATGCAGTATATACTGTGTCTGTGAAGAGAAATGTGTGTATCCTCTAATGTTGAAAACCTGCAAGAAAAAGTGGTTTATGCTGCTGAATGCTTAGGACCTGCTCGTTAATTTCAAGGTGTGCAATTCTGTGTCCTGGACTTTTTCTTTTGCAATTAAAGGGAAAGAGACTTGCTATATGCTGTTCATTGCAATCAAAGTTGGTGCAAGTGACAACCAAAGCAGTTACTGTGTTATGTTGTGAAGTGTATAAATTTGAAAGCCAAGTGTTGCAAGTTAAAAACTGTGATTAAAAAAAAGAAAAAAGAAAAAGGCATTTAAACCTTAAAGTGACAGACACCCAATTTGTTGTGGCTGAAAAGACTATTATCCCGTGTTCTCCATGAAGGTGTCATCCAATGATTATTAGGCAAGTCAAATTCTGCTTCACTCTTACCCTTTCAGACAACATGGATGACATGGTGAAGGCCTTGCTGCTGGCTACAGCAGTCCAGAAAGAAGCCAACAAGCAACAGTGGGCAAAGATCAAGGCGCAAAAAGAAAGTGGTCAGTGTATGGTGCAAGGTCCGTCCAGGGAGGACTATATCAGCATGGAAGAATTTGACAGTATGCGTATAGTTTTGAATGAAAGTACCGCATATTATGCTGGGAAGATTGATGACTTAATGGAACAATTGGCTGATGAGAGAAATGTTCATGAACAAGCTGAAAAAAAATTACGGAGTGAATTGTTCTCTTTGAAAATGGCATTTGAGCAGGAAGAAATTAAAAAAATGTGAAGTTCTTAAAGAGACAGACCTCAAATTGGCAGCTATGTCTGAATGCCTTCAGGAAGGTAAACTTTTCAAATGTGTTGCAAAGTATGAGAATGATGTGCTCCTAGCAAAGAATGACGTGTTAGAGCAAGATATTGTTGAATTGCAGCAAAAGTGTGTGGTACTTCAGCAGGAAGTGGAGGAACTGAAAGAAGGTGTCCAGAGACATCAGAGTGATGCAGAGAACACGCAAGTGAAAGTGGCAGATCTGGCTCTGGTGGTAAAAGGAAAAATACTCTTTAATTGTGTCCACACAAGTAAAACTTAATGACTGTGAATTGGAGAGAAGTTCTCTTGCTGAAAAGCTTTGTGAAGTAAAAGAGCAGTATCTCCAGATGCTGCAGACTCGCACTCAGTGGGAGACAGACCATTAAGGAAAAGAGATGGAGATGATCCATTTTAAAGACAGCTATAAGGAGCAAGTACAAATTCTCCACTCTAATTTAGCTGCAGCTAGAGCAGTTTCAGAATGTCTGATGGAAAGAAATGTATTCCTGGAGGAAAGTCTGCATAAAGACGCCAAGCAAAGTGAATCTTTTGGAGATAGAGCTTAACCTTGCCCATGGCAGGGCTTGGAAGTTGCAAGAACAGAGTGAGAACCTTGAGAAGTGTCTGCTAAGTACACAGAACCAGTTGCAAAGATTCCAAGTGGAGAGGAGTACCAAACAACTGGATTTGCAAAGTGAATTAAATGTGTCAGAGTCTGAAATAATTGTACAAAAGTTGAGACTTGCTGAACATAAAGTTATGGTGTGAAATCTACTGCAATCTGAGAGCAAGTTTGAAAGCGCCATGGTGAAAATTGCCCAGCTGGAAGAGCAGCTGTCTATGGCTCAGAAAAAGTTCCACATGGTAGTGGGAAATCAGAAGAGGAAAAGAAGTTAAATAACATTCTGAAGTTGGATTCTGGACCTAAAATGGTGTCCGATGTCTTCGCTAAATCCAGTGTGGCAGAAGTACATAAACACAAGCAGCAATTGTTACAGGTTGATCCTGAAAAGGCTGGCATGCAGAGTGATATGCTACCGGTGCAGAGTGTCTTGTGTGATGAACAGCGGACAAACAGTGAATTGCGGGAACTAAGTAAGATGTTCCAGAATGATGTCTTTCAGCAGCAATCTGACCATAGAGATGTCCTCAATAACGATACCAGTGTATAAGAAGGGACAGAAGTATCAGAGTTGAGAAATTCCCTAAAGGTCCGTCTTGGAAACGTGGATGAGATTCCTTGCAGAGACTTTCAGCACACTGTGATAGCTGAGGATATGGTCCTCCAAAAGGTGCACAGGTCCAGATTGCAAAACTGTGTCCGAAGTTGATAATAAAGAACTGACATATACAAATGATGATCGCATGACCTGTCAAGCAAAGGTGCAGGATATACAAAAGTGTATGAAGATAGAGATGGCTTCAAATGATGAGACTTACTTGTTGCCGTGTATTCAGAGTGATGTGAATGTGACTCAATCGAATAGTTTTGCAGTGCAAAGCAGAACCTTGAAGAAAATTAATTCTGAGAGTCTTGTGAAGAATACTACTCATGTTTGTGAAACAATGCCTACATGCAAGCATTGGGACTTGCAATGCTTGCTGAATTTGTCTGTGGGGAAGTGGAGTGGTCTCACATGATAAAGCTTGAAGCAAGTAGTCCAGCTAGACAGTATTTGAAAATAAAGACCTCTGTGGAGAGTGAACTTCAACCTGTGCTGGTGGAACATGTTGAAATTGTTCATCATATTTTCAAGGCTCAGAAATCAGGAGCACAAGAAAATCCAAGAGATCTATGCCTTAATGAAGTGGCAGATAGCCATTAAAGCCATGAGATAAATTATGTGGATCAATGGAGTAAATATTCAAGTATCCTATGTGAACACGGGAGTCCAAAATCTGAGGGTGACAGTGCCAGTACGTTGTCTGTTGACATAAAGCCAAGGTCCAGAATTTGTGATGCTGATGACTCTCAAGATACTGATAGTTCCTCTTCTTTCAAAGGGCCATCATTGAAGTATGCCAGTAGCCAATACAGGGCTTTAAGGCTGAAGATTAAAGATGTGACAAGTGGCAAGAGTAAAGATGAAGAATTTCGCTTTGGAAAAAGTTACTTCAAGTTCTTAATGCCTGTTGCAGTACCCAAGGGTGAGCCTCAAGTACTGTATAAAAGAAAGCAAGTACCATCATTGGTACCATAAAATGAGGAAAAAGTAAGGAGAAAATTTATCTCTGGAACTTGGAGGATGCGACCCCCAGAGATTACCAGAGTCTGGATGATCATGGATGCAGTGGATGGTTCTGAGAATAATGAAGAGGGAATTCACAATGAGAATGCCTCGTCCCATGTAGCTGAACCCAGGGGTTTCAAGCTGGGGAGGGGGATATATGGCAGTATCAGGAGATATGGCGCTGGCGAGCAGCAGATTCTGTGTGGGGCAGGACAGATCTGCCCACACAGAGTAGAAAAGCATTGTGGGAAGATGCCTAATGGCTGTCTTGTGGAGAGAGCTCAGGTGTGGGCTGATGAGGAGGCAGACCAGTCAGGCTGCTGTTGGAGATAGTCTATGTGGGACTGTGGCAGCCAGAGGGCCCAGTGAAGCTAAGCAAGCCATTGGGGGCCAGGAGGCCTGGGTCTGTACCTGCAGGAGGCAAGGGGGACCACAAAACTCTCAGAGTGTTGGACATTGAAGCAGCTGGGCTGCAATCTGAGGAAGCCAGGGCCTACTGTATACCTGGAGGATACAGGGAAGGCATAGAGACTGATAGACATTCAGAGAAGCAGACTGAGACTTTATTGGCAGATTAGCTTCACCCTTATAGAGAGGGTTCAAGAAGTGAGTTAGATGCCCTAAATAGGGGCTAGGTTGTTTATTATTTTCTGTTTGTTTCCTAACTTTCCATTATGGAAAGTAAAGCATAATTTATTTACTTGAAAGCTGTGTGTGGACCCTCATTACGCACCTAAACACTGCACCAATCCACCCTCTGCCAAGCTAATTACCCCCAAGATATCACATAATCCATTAATAAGAAGTTGATCGTCCCTTTGCTGTACTCTTCTGGGAAGGCTTTCAACTATATTTTAATCCACAAGAGTGTTAGTGAAGTTGGGCATTAGGTGTTAAAGCCTGGTTTACATTTGGGTTCCAATTCACCCCAAAAATGGTTGATGGGGTTTAGGTCAGGGCACTGAGTAGGCCAGTCAAGCTCAACACCAAACTCAGCAGATTATATATCATGGACTGCTGAAACAGGAAAGAGCCTTCCCCAAAGTGTTGCCACAAA
Organism: Taudactylus pleione; assembly: GCA_031769625.1. Classification (NCBI taxonomy): domain Eukaryota; kingdom Metazoa; phylum Chordata; class Amphibia; order Anura; family Myobatrachidae; genus Taudactylus; species Taudactylus pleione. Next base: position 265,271 of record JAUIMM010000481.1, read on the forward strand.
GGTGAAAACAGGCGGCTTACAGACCATGTGATCTCTTGCATACAGTAAGTAGTGAATACCAACTCAAGACACTGCCTGTCCAGAAATAATCAATTTCTCCAGAGGTTCCTCATTGCATAGATATTATATAGGTAAGAAAATACCCATTCACATGCTTGCTGTGTTTATTCACTAGAGCAGGGATGGGGAACCTCAGAATCATTTGGTCTGGCCCTCTGAGCTTTTTTCTGCTAGCTTCATCTGACTAGCAGGGTGCCTAGAATGGCAAACAAAAATGGCAGCTGCTCAATCAATCTAGCAGTACTCATCAGGTGCATGAAAGGGAGGGGTCAGACTAAGTAGAAAAAGGAGGGGGATTTAACCCCCTATTGTACCTCAGCACACTGAATAATACCTGCAACAATATATGAAGACTATATGGTCATCGAAATTCAGAGATATTAGTTGCATGCATTTGCAAATACATGGGAGGCTGCTGGGCCACGTCACGGCTTCTCTGTTACCAGCAGTCCCTAACACTAAGGAATTCACGTCCGGGGCGCAGTGCACCCCAAAAAACGTCCAGCCCAGGACCCCCCCAGAGCATCACACGAAAATGGAAAAAGAGCGACAGTGCAGTGTAAAGTATAGCTGTGTGTGAGTAATCATTAAGTGTGGAATGAGAGGTTAAAATATATGTGAAAAAATACATGAATAATAAACAAACATAAAAGGTGATGTGAAAAGCAACTATGTGTATTAAGTGGTGATGCCCTGAGGAGGCCCAGCCAGACCAGTCCCAGGGGCCCTACGCCCAAACGCTCACCCCAAATGTAAAATATACCAATTATAAGGCCTCATGATAAAGGCACGTATATAATTTTGTCAAATGTAAGGCCTCATGATAAAGGCACATACAGAAATGCATCCAAATTGAGAGCCAGCTTACCTGGGAGTCACCCCTGGGAACTCCAACTAGCACTACTAGAACCAGCATGCCCTACTAATGCTGGCTCCTTCATGCAACTCATAACAAACAAACAAAAATGGCAGCTGCTCAATCAATCTAGCAGTACTCATCAGGTGCATGAAAGGGAGGGGTCAGACTAAGTAGAAAAAGGAGGGGGATTTAACCCCCTATTGTACCTCAGCACACTGAATAATACCTGCAACAATATATGAAGACTATATGGTCATAGAAATTCAGAGATATTAGTTGCATGCATTTGCAAATACATGGGAGGCTGCTGGGCCACGTCACGGCTTCTCTGTTACCAGCAGTCCCTAACACTAAGGGGTTCACGTCCGGGGCGCAGTGCACCCCAAAAAACGTCCAGCCCAGGACCCCCCCAGGGCATCACACGAAAATGGAAAAAGAGCGACAGTGCAGTGTAAAGTATAGCTGTGTGTGAGTAATCATTAAGTGTGGAATGAGAGGTTAAAATATATGTGAAAAAATACATGAATAATAAACAAACATAAAAGGTGATGTGAAAAGCAACTATGTGTATTAAGTGGTGATGCCCTGAGGAGGCCCAGCCAGACCAGTCCCAGGGGCCCTACGCCCAAACGCTCACCCCAAATGTAAAATATACCAATTATAAGGCCTCATGATAAAGGCACATATATAATTTTGTCAAATGTAAGGCCTCATGTTAAAGGCACATACAGAAATGCATCCAAATTGAGAGCCAGCTTACCTGGGAGTCACCCCTGGGAACTCCAACTAGCACTACTAGAACCAGCATGCCCTACTAATGCTGGCTCCTTCATGCAACTCATAACAAACAAACAAAAATGGCAGCTGCTCAATCAATCTAGCAGTACTCATCAGGTGCATGAAAGGGAGGGGTCAGACTAAGTAGAAAAAGGAGGGGGATTTAACCCCCTATTGTACCTCAGCACACTGAATAATACCTGCAACAATATATGAAGACTATATGGTCATCGAAATTCAGAGATATTAGTTGCATGCATTTGCAAATACATGGGAGGCTGCTGGGCCACGTCACGGCTTCTCTGTTACCATCAGTCCCTAACACTAAGGGGTTCACGTCCGGGGCGCAGTGCACCCCAAAAGTAGTGCTAGTTGGAGTTCCCAGGGGTGACTCCCAGGTAAGCTGGCTCTCAATTTGGATGCATTTCTGTATGTGCCTTTATCATGAGGCCTTACATTTGACAAAATTATATATGTGCCTTTATCATGAGGCCTTATAATTGGTATATTTTACATTTGGGGTGAGCGTTTGGGCGTAGGGCCCCTGGGACTGGTCTGGCTGGGCATCACCACTTAATACACATAGTTGCTTTTCACATCACCTTTTATGTTTGTTTATTATTCATGTATTTTTTCACATATATTTTAACCTCTCATTCCACACTTAATGATTACTCACACACAGCTATACTTTACACTGCACTGTCGCTCTTTTTCCATTTTCGTGTGATGCCCTGGGGGGGTCCTGGGCTGGACGTTTTTTGGGGTGCACTGCGCCCCGGACGTGAACCCCTTAGTGTTAGGGACTGCTGGTAACAGAGAAGCCGTGACGTGGCCCAGCAGCCTCCCATGTATTTGCAAATGCATGCAACTAATATCTCTGAATTTCTATGACCATATAGTCTTCATATATTGTTGCAGGTATTATTCAGTGTGCTGAGGTACAATAGGGGGTTAAATCCCCCTCCTTTTTCTACTTAGTCTGACCCCTCCCTTTCATGCACCTGATGAGTACTGCTAGATTGATTGAGCAGCTGCCATTTTTGTTTGTTTGTTATGAGTTGCATGAAGGAGCCAGCATTAGTAGGGCATGCTGGTTCTAGTAGTGCTAGTTGGAGTTCCCAGGGGTGACTCCCAGGTAAGCTGGCTCTCAATTTGGATGCATTTCTGTATGTGCCTTTATCATGAGGCCTTACATTTGACAAAATTATATATGTGCCTTTATCATGAGGCCTTATAATTGGTATATTTTACATTTGGGGTGAGCGTTTGGGCGTAGGGCCCCTGGGACTGGTCTGGCTGGGCCTCCTCAGGGCATCACCACTTAATACACATAGTTGCTTTTCACATCACCTTTTATGTTTGTTTATTATTCATGTATTTTTTCACATATATTTTAACCTCTCATTCCACACTTAATGATTACTCACACACAGCTATACTTTACACTGCACTGTCGCTCTTTTTTCATTTTCGTGTGATGCCCTGGGGGGGTCCTGGGCTAGACGTTTTTTGGGGTGCACTGCGCCCCGGACGTGAACCCCTTAATGTTAGGGACTGCTGGTAACAGAGAAGCCGTGACGTGGCCCAGCAGCCTCCCATGTATTTGCAAATGCATGCAACTAATATCTCTGAATTTCGATGACCATATAGTCTTCATATATTGTTGCAGGTATTATTCAGTGTGCTGAGGTACAATAGGGGGTTAAATCCCCCTCCTTTTTCTACTTAGTCTGACCCCTCCCTTTCATGCACCTGATGAGTACTGCTAGATTGATTGAGCAGCTGCCATTTTTGTTTGTTTGTTATGAGCTGCATGAAGGAGCCAGCATTAGTAGGGCATGCTGGTTCTAGTAGTGCTAGTTGGAGTTCCCAGGGGTGACTCCCAGGTAAGCTGGCTCTCAATTTGGATGCATTTCTGTATGTGCCTTTATCATGAGGCCTTACATTTGACAAAATTATATATGTGCCTTTATCATGAGGCCTTATAATTGGTATATTTTACATTTGGGGTGAGCGTTTGGGCGTAGGGCCCCTGGGACTGGTCTGGCTGGGCCTCCTCAGGGCATCACCACTTAATACACATAGTTGCTTTTCACATCACCTTTTATGTTTGTTTATTATTCATGTATTTTTTCACATATATTTTAACCTCTCATTCCACACTTAATGATTACTCACACACAGCTATACTTTACACTGCACTGTCGCTCTTTTTCCATTTTCGTGTGATGCCCTGGGCTGGACGTTTTTTGGGGTGCACTGCGCCCCGGACGTGAACCCCTTAGTGTTAGGGACTGCTGGTAACAGAGAAGCCGTGACGTGGCCCAGCAGCCTCCCATGTATTTGCAAATGCATGCAACTAATATCTCTGAATTTCTATGACCATATAGTCTTCATATATTGTTGCAGGTATTATTCAGTGTGCTGAGGTACAATAGGGGGTTAAATCCCCCTCCTTTTTCTACTTAGTCTGACCCCTCCCTTTCATGCACCTGATGAGTACTGCTAGATTGATTGAGCAGCTGCCATTTTTGTTTGTTTGTTATGAGTTGCATGAAGGAGCCAGCATTAGTAGGGCATGCTGGTTCTAGTAGTGCTAGTTGGAGTTCCCAGGGGTGACTCCTAGGTAAGCTGGCTCTCAATTTGGATGCATTTCTGTATGTGCCTTTATCATGAGGCCTTACATTTGACAAAATTATATATGTGCCTTTATCATGAGGCCTTATAATTGGTATATTTTACATTTGGGGTGAGCGTTTGGGCGTAGGGCCCCTGGGACTGGTCTGGCTGGGCCTCCTCAGGGCATCACCACTTAATACACATAGTTGCTTTTCACATCACCTTTTATGTTTGTTTATTATTCATGTATTTTTTCACATATATTTTAACCTCTCATTCCACACTTAATGATTACTCACACACAGCTATACTTTACACTGCACTGTCGCTCTTTTTCCATTTTCGTGTGATGCCCCGGGGGTGTCCTGGGCTGGACGTTTTTTGGGGTGCACTGCGCCCCAGACGTGAACCCCTTAGTGTTAGGGACTGCTGGTAACAGAGAAGCCGTGTCTAGATGTAGACGCCCGGCATCTCCCTGATGCCGGGAGACCGGCACCCCGATCTTAGTGATGCCGGGCGCCGCGAGTGGACAGCCGCTGGGGGGAAGGTTAGGTTTAGGGCTCCCGGGGGGGACTTAGGGTTAGGCACCCCCCCGGGAGGGTTAGGCTAGGGGGAGGGAGGGTTAGGCTTAGGCACCCCCCCGGCGGACTTAGGTTTAGGCAGTGGGGAAGGGGGTGGTTAGGGTTAGGCATTTAGAGGGGGGATTAGGGTTAGGCACTTGGGGGGAGGTTAGGGTTAGGCACCCCTAAGGAGGGTTAGGGTTAGGGGGGTTAGACAATACTTACCTATCCACGATCGGGATTTCCAGCGCTGTCGGGCTTCCGCTGCCGGGATCTCTGCTGCTGTCGGGCTTCCGCTGCCGGGAATCGAACCGCCGGGAACCTGAAGACAGGCCTGCCAGGCCAGGAAGGTTCCTACCCCGCAAAAAGATTAGACATTAATGTGACTCAATGTTTCCGATGTGGTGGCTTCGGCCATATAGCAGCTAATTGTTCACTTACCTCTGAGCCCATGGAATATGATACTGCTTCTGTCAACCGCAGGGGGTATTTCTTAGCAGCCAGCCTGTACTGCTGACCGGCAGGCTGAGACAGATAAAAACATGTGTGTACTCACTGTGGAAGGCAACCGAGTAGAGGCTCTGTTAGACTTTGGTAGCCTACACTTTTGAGAACTGAGCTGGTGAACCCTTTGAAGCATAAGGGAAAAACTGTTGATGTGACATGCATACATGGGGATACTTGGTATTATATTACAGCCGAAGTGAACATTGAGATGCCATGTGGTACCACGGTAGTCTCTGTGGGTTTGGTACCGAGCTTAATGTATGATGTGATATTGGGAAGAGACTTTGCTCACTTCTGGAAGTTGTGGGAAAGCCGGTTTTGCACAGTGGTAAATCACCCTGCCTCGTCTGAAAGGGTGACTGATGTAGTGGCAGTCAGAGATGCTCCCATTTTCTAGTATGATTGGCGAACTAGAGAATGCGGAGCGCAATGGTGGCTCACCAATTGTTGTAGAGCCCGTTGATCATCTGCCGGATTCAGAGGTCAGAAGAGAGGTCTTTGCCATAGAGCAGTTAAATGACCCTACTCTGGTGAAAGCCAGGGAGAATGTCAAGTTGGTCAATGGTAAACCCGTAGATCCTGATAGTCCCTTGACATATCTTCACATGGTAATATGTGAGGATCTGTTGTATCAGATGACTAAGAAAGGGGAGGAGATTGTGGAACAATTAATAGTCCCCAAACCTTACAGGAGAATGGTGTTAGATCTGGCCCATGGTCATATAACGGCAGGCCACCTAGGGCTAGAGAAAACCACTGAGCGAACCGTGCAGAGGTTTCTTTGGCCCGGTGTCCATAAAGACGTATCTGACTTTTGCGCCTCCTGCCCTGAATGCCAGTATCATGCTCCCAGACCACATTTCAAAAGTCCTCTAGTCCCACTACCAATTATAGAGGTACCATTTGAAAGAATAGCTATGGACTTGGTGGGACACTTGTTGAAATCTGCCCGGGGACATCAATATATTCTGGTAATTCTGGACTACGCTACCAGATACCCGGAAGTGATACTGCTGTGCAATACGTCAACCAAGTCCATTGCTAGAAAGCCGGTCCATGTTTTTAGCAGGTTCGGAATACCTAAGGAGATACTAACTGACCAGGGTACCCCGTTCATGTCAAAAGGTATGAAGGAGTTATGCCACCTGTTTAAGATTAGCCAGTTAAGGACCTCGGTTTATCACTCCCAAACCAATGGTTTGGTCGAGAGGTTTAACAAGACCTTAAAACATATGTTAAGGAAAGCAGTTGACAAAGATGGTAAAGATTGGGATTATTTGTTGCCTTATCTGCTGTTGGCCATAAGAGAGGTTCCCCAATCCTCCACCGGGTTTTCACCTTTCGACTAGTTATATGGGAGACATCCAAGAGGGTTACTAGACATTGCCAAGGAGATGTGGGAAGGGCAGTCCAGTCCTTATAAAACAGTTATTGAACATGTTTTCCAGATGCAAGAGAGAATTGCGGCTGTAGTGCCGATAGTTAAGGAGCACTTGGAACAGGCCCAACCAGCACAGCAGAGGGTATAAAGCCGCAATGAACGGTTAAGAAACTTTGCTCCTGGGGACAGAGTGTTGGTGTTGGTTCGCACAGTAGAAAGTAAACTGTTGGCTAAGTGGCAAGGGCCCTTTGAGATCTTAGAAAAAGTGGGACAGATCAACTATAAAGTTTACCAGCCGGGGAAAAGAAAACCAGAACAGATATATCATGTGAACCTGATAAAACCCTGGAAGGATAGAGCAGCACTGTCAGCCGTCCAAGCCCCTCCAGTAAACCCAGGTCCCGTGGTACCTGAAGTGACAGTGGCAAAAACCCTGTCAGCCAGTCAACAGCAGGAGGTCAAGGAATTTTTGATCAGAAACAGGGTACTGTTTTCTGACCTGCCAGGAAAAACCACGGTCATCAAACATGACATAAGTCACTGACCCGGAGGTTAAAGTTAACCTAAAGCCCTATAGGTTGCCCAAAGCCCAAAGAGAGTCTGTGTCAAAAGAAATTTAAAAAATGTTAGAATTGGGAGTAATTGAAGAATCACATAGTGAGTGGTCCAGTCCCATTGTGTTGATTCCAAAGCCCGATGGGAGTGTGCATTTTTGTAATGACTTCCAAAAGCTGAACAGTATTCAAAATTCGATGCCTACCCGATGCCAAGGGTGGATGAACTAATTGAAAGGCTGGGGACAGCAAGATATTTAACCACTCTGGACCTAACCAAAGGGCATTGCCAAGTGCCATTAGCCGAAAACGCCAAAGAAAAAACATATTTTTCTGCACCAGAAGGGTTATTTCATTCCAAGATGTTACCCTTTGGGCTACATGGGGTGCCTGCTACCTTTCAAAGAATGGATAGGATTCTCATACCCCATAGATGATATGCTGTGGCTTATCTGGATGATGTGGTCATACATAGTCCTGATTGGCAGTCTCACTTACCCAAAGTACAAGCAGTGTCAGATTCCATCTTTAAGGCAGGTTTGACAGCCAACCTGAAATTTGTTGTCTAGGGATGGAGGAAGTAAAATATCTGGGATACACCATTGGCAGAGATTTGACAAAACCACAGTTCAATAAGATTGAGGCAATACAGAACTGGCCATGACCCCTCAATAAGAAGCAGATGAGAGCCTTCTTAGGGATCACTGGATACTATAGGAGGTTCATACCCAGTTTTGCCACCATTGCGATTCCACTTACTGACCTTACCAAGGGCAAACAAAAAATCATGGTGGAATGGGGTCCTGAAGCGGAGAAAGCTTTCCAAGAATTAAAAATGGACTTATGTACACAACCTGTTCTGGTGACCCCTGATTTTGTGGTACAAACCATTGCATCTGGTGTAGGCATCGGAGTGGTCCTGTCCCAAAGCAAAGAGGGCGAGGAACACCCTATTTTTTACCTAAGCAGGAAATTGAATATACATGAGAAAAACTATGCCACAGTGGAGAAGGAAGCTTTGGCCATATAATGGGCGTTAGAAACTCTCAGGTATTATCTGGTGGGCAGGAAGTTCAAACTGATTACTGACCATGCCCCTCTGAAATGGATGTCAGAAAACAAGGACAGTAATGCAAGAATAACAAGATGGTTCTTGGCGCTACAAACCTTTAAATTTTTGGGAGAATGTAGGCCATGAAGCCAGCTGGCCAATGCAGATGCATTGTCACACGTTCATTGCTTGGGGGCTTCAGTTGTTCCACCCCACAGGTTGAAACAAAGGGGGGGTATATGTGAGTGGGCCATGTGATAGGAACACTAGTAAAGTGGTCAGTGGTAGATACATTTGTCCTAGGATTTTGACCTATGTGTTCTAAAAAACCCCAAGAGAAAGGTCTATAGTGAAGCAGATTTGAGTGTCAGCTTTTTGAAAAGCCGGTTTGGGTCTTGTGGGTGTGGATGTGAGGAGAGGGAGGGCTCCATCCACAGGCCACTCCAGGTTTTGGCCTTTTTTGGCCTGTTATCAGGCTCATTAGGGTCTGCACCTGGAACTGGCTGATATAGGCTGTGTGTGATTGTAAGCTAGTGTCTCAAACCTGGGAGAGCAAGCAGACTAGCTGGCTCAGAGACACTTGGTGAAAAGTACCTGTAAGTCTTGTGTTAATGGTGGAGGCAATAGGCCCTACTATTTCTTTAGAGAGGGACTCAGTATATTGGTATCCTTGCCTGTGTGCCTTTGCAAGCAGATAATAAAGTATAAAGTGGTGTTCACCCTCTGGGGTAAGTAACACTGCACGGCACTACAGGACTTAAATAAGTAGAAGTTTATTGCCAGACGTTTTGAGGTGCGAAACCTCGTCCTCAAGTGGAAAAATACAAGAAGAATAAAACATACAAGTCTTACCTTATATCCCCTGTACACCATGTGCAGCTCCATCCGATCAGCCGGGCGGGTACCGGACGTCAGCGCGCACCCGGGCGGGGTCCAGTGATGACGTACCTCCCTCGTGGGTGTCAGTTGCTAAGCAACCGCAAAGCTGTATTACGGCACCCGGCGGCTGTGGGATAGAGTGTTAAAAGTGATATTAAAAACAAGTATTATGTAGGGATGACCACTCGTAAATTTAAAGAGCGCATGACTCTACACAGGTCCGCTATATAAGATGCTATAGCTGGCAAACCGATGGAACAACCCGTGGCTGTACATTTCAAGGAATGTGGTCATCAACTTACAACATTGAGATACAAAATAATAGATCACATTCCGGAGTCAGTCAGAGGAGGTGATTGTTCTAGAGCTCTTTTGAAACGAGAGGCGTCTTGGATATATAAATTGGACACAGTAACTCCAAAGGGACTTAATGAACGGATTTCTTGGAAAACGTTATTATAACTAATTTTCCATTATTCTAATTATGTGTTCCTATAGTGTATATTTATATATATATATATATGCTTTGTTTATTTAGATGTTTCACATTAGATTTATATGTAATATCTATTCCTTTTCAATTTAGAATTGTCTTTTTGACACATTTGACATTTATTATATCTAATCGTGATTATCAGCATTGGCACTTTGTTTTTAATATCACTTTTAACACTCTATCCCACAGCCGCCGGGTGCCGTGATACAGCTTTGCAGTTGCTTAGCAACTGACACCCACGAGGGAGGTACGTCATCACTGGACGCCGCCCGAGTGCGCGCTGACGTCCGGTACCCGTCCGACTGATCAGATGGAGCTGCACATGGTGTACAGGGGATATAAGGTAAGACTTGTATGTTTTGTTCTTCTTGTATTTTTCCACTTGAGGACGAGGTTTCGCACCTCAAAACGTCTGGCAATAAACTTCTACTTATTTAAGTCCTGTAGTGCCGTGCAGTGTTACTTACCCTGGAGGGTGAACACTACATTATACTGTATATATATATATATATATATATATATTTATATATATATACAGTCAGGTGCATAAATATTGGGACATTGACATAATTTTCATATTTTGGCCTCTATTCACCACCACAATGGCTTTCAAATGAAACAAACAAGATGTGCTTTAACTTCAGACTTTCGGATTTAATTTGAGGGTAATTACATCCAAATCAGGTGAACGGTATAGGAATTACAATGGTTTCTATATGTGCCTCCCACTTTTTAAGGGGCCAAAAGTAATGGGACAAACTAAACAATCCTAAATCTAACTTTCACTTTTTAATACTTTGTTGCAAATCCTTTGCAGGCAATTACAGCCTGAAGTCTGGAACGCATAGACATCACCAGAAGCTGTGTTTCATCCCTGGTGATGCTCTGCCAGGCCTCTACTGCAAATGTTTTCATTTCCTGCTTGTTCTTGGGGCATTTTCCCTTCAGTTTTGTCTTCATCAAGTGAAATGCATGCTCATTCGGATTCAGGTCAGGGGATTGACTTGGCCATTGCATAACATTCCACTTTTTAGCCTTAAAAAACTCTTTGGTTGCTTTTGCAGTATGCTTTGGGTCATTGTCCATCTGCACTGTGAAGCATCGCCCAATGAGTTCTGAAGCATTTGACTGAATATGAGCAAATAATATTGCCCGAAACACTTCAGAATTCATTCTGCTGCTTTTGTCAGCAATCACATCATCAATAAATACAAGGGAACCAGTTCCATTGGCAGCCATACATGCCCACGCCATGACACTACCACCACTATGCTTCACTGATGAGGTGGTATGTTTTGGATCATGAGCAGTTCCTTTCCTTCTCCATACTCTTCTCTTCCCATCACTCTGGTACAAGTTGATCTTTGTCTCATTTGTCCATAGGATGTTGTTCCAGAACTGTAATGGCTTTTTTACATGTTGTTTGGCAAACTCTAATCTGGTCTTCCTATTTTTGAGGCTCACCAATGGTTTACATCTTGTGGTGAACCGTCTATATTTACTCTTGTGAAGTCTTCTCTTGTTGACTTTGACAAATATACACCTACCTCCTGTTGACAACAGCACCCCAGCAGTTGTGTTCTTAATAAGTGAGTGCTACTTTGTTTCCAGTATATATTTTGAGGATTTGAAGATACATAGCCCTCTGAGTGTGCACCCTGAAATTTGATCCCCTATTGGATACAACACTGATGAAATAATTGTGGAACTTTAAAGTTATTTTTTTCTTCTGCTGAAATGGTCCAATAATATGTGGATCTCTTTTCACCTTTACAGTGATTTGTATATGTCATTTATTTTTATATTTGTGTCATTTTTTTTTTATTATAAATTTTTCTTGTCTCTTTGCCCTTATATTGTAGCCCGATCACCTTGCTTTTTGATATTGGATTTATCTTTACTGTGTATTTATATGTATTAGGGGAGTTATCTAATTGTATTGTAGACCTGGTGATTAAATTTTCAATATGGCACAAGGTTTTACCTTGTTAGACAGTGATTCGTTAAGTGAAGAAGGCATACAAATTAGTTTGACCGATGACAATGTCAGTAAGGTTTTATTCAATCAATTTGAATTTGACCAATTACCATCTCAAACACCATTAGACCTATACCATAAGCTACAGCGATTAAAAAGGAGGGAGATTGAACTCGTATTGCACGGACAATTTTTGTCCAAATACATTACAAAGAAGCGTATCCCCAGAGAGTTCAGAGTAGCAAATGTTCCAACTATTGGTCGTGGGAACCCTGGATTTTGTGTTAAATGGTGTGGCGTTTTTAAATAAATGCTCGTTAGAGCTAATAGCATTAGTGATTGATGAAGTAAGTCAGGAATAACAGAAGGTCAGGGTTGACATAAAGGATTTTGAGAAGGATAAGTCTATTGTGCTTGCCAGCGCCGTAGCTAGACGGCAATGCGCCCTGTGCAGCACTGCCGCCCCCCTCCACCCCCCCTGAGCGCTTACCCTTACTTCCGAGGGGAGGAGGGAGGGCGGGATCCTGTGCCAACATTCACTGTGCAGCTCGCACCACTGCCGGAGGTCTCTTCCTGCAGACCTCTGATGCAGAGAAGTGTGTGGCCGATGCCGCTGGAGGATTCCGCCCTGTGCGGAGGCCACCCTCCCAACGGCCCTGGTGCTTGCATCTGACAAATCAGAGACTTGGCTTGAATGCCTGCAGTTACAACTTGATAAATTTAAGACTGATTTAGTATCTTTTAAAATGAAAAAGCTTGAGATTGTTGAAACCGATTACCAGAGACATACTGTCTACCGCTGGCTATCTGGTGAGGATAAACGTACCCGTTGTCTGCAGAATAGGAGGTTTAGATGCTTTTGACCATCGTTCAACACAGTCTTCTTCTGAGTCTGAGACTGTGGATGAACTTCTTGATCTTTTTTAGATCTTAGCACCAGGTCAAAGAGGGGTGGTCAACAAATAAGTGGAAGAGGTCGCACACAAGAAGAGGGGGTTGGAAGGGGCAGAGGCAGAAGCAAGAGGGGGGTGAAGAGTTAATCTTCAACTTATCAAAATATACTTTAAGCCCTGCTGAACATTCCCTGCTTTCCATAGGCCTTTCATTTATTTCAACCCATTCATTCGATGAGTTCCAATGTCTATTGACCTGTCTAAAATAGGCCGGAAGCTTAGACTTAGGGAGTATTTCGATAAGAAAGAAATTACTATTGACAATAGGGCTTATAGGGTATTAAAGTACCTTTGACCCAGCTTCTACAAACTCTAGTGTGAAGACATTTCTTAGAATGACTGATCATGATGTTAAAGCTGATATGGTAAAAAAATAAGAAGGGTTTTGACAATTTGACCTCTGATGAGAGGCAAGCTTTGAAATCTTTACGTAAAAATACTTCTATCATAATGTCACAATCCTGGCTAGTTTTTACCGTTTTACCGTGACTTACCTCTGGCAGCTGCTCCATGGATCTGTGTTTGTAATTCTTCTGGGACATCTGCTCTGGCTGAATCAAGCTGGCTGTTAAATCTCTGTGTGTGCAGAGCTCTCACCTCCCCACACTGATTAAACACCTGGACCCTGCTCTGTCTGTGAGCATTGCTAGTCTTAATTGGAATCACAGGTGTGGTCCTGATTCTCAAGGGCTGCAGAGATGAATACTCCCTCTGCATGCTGTGCCTTGCTCCACTCTGAATGCCACTGCCAGACCACCTGTCTGTATCCACCAATCACTGCCAGACTCTAGGTATATAGATCCTCCTCTAATAGCACTCAGTGCTTGAACATCTTGTTATGTTCCGTGGTGTACTGCTTGTGCTATAGCTGTACCTCTGTGTGCCAGTATGTCCCTGGCTCCTGCTGGTTCCTAGACCAGTGCTATCCGTAAGCCTGCTGCATTCAGCTATCCACGCTACCAGCCTCTCACCTATGGCTCCCAGGCCGCTCCAAGTAGCTTCCACGCTACCAGCTTCTCCACACGGCTCCCAGGCCGCATCAAGTAGTTTCCATGCTACCAGCTTCTCCACACGGCTCCCAGGCCGCACCAAGTAGCTTCCACACCACCAGCATCTACCCACGGCTATCCAGCCACTCCACGTAGCTACCCAGCTACCAGCGTCTACCCACGGCTATCCAGCCACTCCACGTAGCTACCCAGCTACCAGCGTCTACCCACAGCTATTCAGCCGCTCCACGTAGCCAACCAGCTACCAGCATCTACCCACGGCTATTCAGCCGCTCCACGTAGCCACCCAGCTACCAGCGTCTACCCACGGCTATCCAGCCGCTTCACATAGCTGCCCAGCTACCAGCGTCTACCCATGGCTATCTGGCCGCTCTACATAGCCACCCAGCTACCAGTACCTACCCACGGCTATTCAGCCGCTCCACGTAGCCAACCAGCTACCAGCATCTACCCACGGCTATTCAGCCGCTCCACGTAGCCACCCAGCTACCAGCGTCTACCCACGGCTATCCAGCCGCTTCACATAGCTGCCCAGCTACCAGCGTCTACCCATGGCTATCTGGCCGCTCCACATAGCCACCCAGCTACCAGTACCTACCCACGGCTATCCGGCCGCTCCATGTAGCCACCCAGCTACCAGTGTCTACCCACGGCTATCCAGCCACTCCACATAGCTACCCAGCTACCAGTGTCTACCCACGGCTATCCAGCTGCTCCACGTAGCCACCCAGCTACCAGCGTCTACCCACGGCTATCCAACCACTCCACGTAGCTACCCAGCTACCAGCATCTACCCACGGCTATCCGGTCGCTCCACGTAGCCACCCAGCTACCAGCACCTACCCACGGCTATCCGGCCGCTCCACGTAGCCACCCAGCTACCAGCGTCTACCCACATCTATCCAGCCACTCCACGTAGCCACCCAGCTACCAGCGTCTACCCACGGCTATCCGGCCGCTCCACGTAGCCACCCAGCTACCAGCGTCGACCCACGGCTATCCAGCCGCTCCACGTAGCCACCCAGCTACCAGCATCTACCTATGGCTATCCAGTCGCTCCACGTAGCCACCTAGCTACCGTCTACCCACGGCTTCCCAAGCCACAAGTAGCTTCCACGCTACCATCCGTCTGCAAGCCCATCTACTAGTAACCCGACCAGCTCAGTCAGCCTTCCTGCCGGTCCCAGTCCGATTCCTCCAAGTCCACTCACCTCACGGCTCATTAGCTGCACCAAGTAGCTTCCGTGCTACTATCCACCTGCAAGCTCATCTACTGGTACCCCGACCAGCTCAGTCAGCCTACCTGCCGGTCCCAGTCCGGTCCCTCCAAGTTCCTTCTGGTCTCATTCCAACGTCTCCAGTTTCCAGTTCCAGTCACTCATCACCAAAGGCAGTTCTCATTGCTACCCACTTCTTATAATAAAAGAGCTATTCATGTCAACCATGGTTCCAGTCCAGCCGGCCTCCAGTGATTCCAGTTCATCACCTGATACAGGTAACTCACTAGCACCAACTGTGACACATAATTAGAAATGCTTCTAAGGGTGGTGCTTTTGTTGTGCAGGACTTTGATAAGTATGATGCAGAAATTAGGAGACAACTGTCTGACACATCAATATATAGTAAAGTTGAATTCAACCCGATGACTCGCATCAAGAAAGAGGTTGATGATCTAATCGATATGGCCTTTAAACAGGGTTGGATCAATGAGAACATGTTAGATAAATAGAGAAAAGAAGACTCTTTGTTGGGGGCACTCATATGGTAAATCAAAATGATTTATGAAAAGTTTAAAACTTAACTTTTATTCTTATTAGTAAAAGAAAGCAGAATAGTATACACTACATCATATTGACTAACAAAACATATATATTAAAGCTGACGATAAATAGTCAGATCAAATTAACGAGGAGGATGGGAAATTGATGTGCACCTTGCACCTGATCATATAGGGGTGCAAACTGCCACAATCTGTGTAATATAAAACTGTTAGTTGGTTTCTAATTACTGTCCTGTTCTACAGAAGTAAATTTCCTTTGTCACTATTATTATTATTGCTATCTGACTTTTTCCTGTGCGGGCTCCAAACAATGGCCCTCATTCAGACCCGGACGCAAGTGGCCGTTCGTACGTTGGGCGAACGTAAAAAAATATTTAAATTCAGGCACACGCTCGTATTTTCGTTCGCATCAAAACATCCTCCCCAAACTCAGGCGACCCCTCCTCTAACTAACGAGCGTGCCAAATAGCGAGTGTACATCCCCGAAGTGGTTGGAAGGGAACGCACGCACTAGTACTACCCGGAAGTTGGACTGAGACATTTCGATTAACTGCTCGTTTATTCTGCCTACCTCCATCAATCATAACATGCCAATCAATATATCAATTAGCTTTATTGTTTTTTTGTTTTTTTTTACACAATGCAATAAACTTTATTTATGTCCGTGTTTGTGTTTACCCGCAGAATACGTACGGCTTAAACATTCGCTTTTATTTGTCAAAATACATGTTAACCCCTATTAAATAATTGGTCTATTTGTTTTTCGCCCCGCATATTTCATGGAGTTCATTTCTTTATGTAAATTTGCTTACGCATGTCACTGCATTAAGCCTATCATAAGTCTCCACAGATTTCTGGCCCTGTCGAACACATGACTCATACACTAACCAATAGAATTGCTCCTGTTAATTTCCTAAATACATTAGCCAATCATAAAATTTTTGAGCACTTTATCAAAAATGATTTTTATGAAAAACTCCATTGCCATCATGAGAGCCTCCGCATTCACCAGGCGCGAGCTGCTGGTGCTTACGGAGGTGATGGATCGGCGGATCACCAGCCAGCCTCCACCCATCACCAACCGCGAGAAGTGATCCGCATATGCGGTGGTCGGACCTGCAACGGTGGACGCCCCGCTTGCTGGCATGCTTTCGCATGCAGATCGCTGCGAGTAAGTTTAATGGATTGTGGTTTTCATGTTTGTCTTTGTGGCCCTAACTGCATGGCCATGTTTTCCCTGTCTTTCATATTTATTCATTCTCCTCCTATCTGCATGGCCATGTTTTCCCTGTCTTTCATATTTATTCATTCTCCTCCTATCTGCATGGCCATGTTTTCCCTGTCTTTCAGATTTATTCATTCTCCTCCTCTCTGCATGGCCATGTTTTCCCTGTCTTTCATATTTATTCATTCTCCTCCAATCTGCATGGCCATGTTTTCCGTGTGTTTCAGATTTATTCATTCTCCTCCAATCTGCATGGCCATGTTTTCCCTGTCTTTCAGATGTATTCATTCTCCTCATTTTTGTTTTTTTTTTGTTTTTGGGGGTGCATTGGAAATTGATTTTGATTGCGGATTTGTGTTGGAACTAACCCCAATTTGTTTCCCATCTTTTAGGGGCCCATCGAAGACTACGCTGTCAGCGTCCCGCCAGACGGCGAGCACGGCCACTCTCCCCCACCCCCAGCCAACACTCCAACTCCACTCCTTCCCTTATTCCCCCCTCCTCCCCAGCCTTCCTACACCCTCAGCCAGATTTTTCTGGACTCCTTCCCCTCCGTCCCAATTCCCCCTCTCCTCCAACCACCCCTCTTCGAATGACCCCCTCCCCGGAGTCGGTCATTACACCGCCCCGATCTTTGGGGAATGGACCCACCTCCGAGGAGGACGATGGAGGGCCTTCTGTAGCTGGCGTTGGGTCTTCCGGTATGTTTTATTTTGCTGTTTTTTATCGACACAAACTGTTTGTATTTTTTTGTCTAATTTTTTTGTTTTCTGTGTTTTTTTACAAAAATTAAGTGGTTTTGGCCGATTGCCGTAACCTGTTACTGCTGTTTTCAACATACACATAGCACACCTGTCGGAATTTGGACATAGGCCTTGTATTTTTGCCCTACACCATTTTAGTGTGATGATTTTTAATGCATTTTTGTTAAAATGTTTTTTGTTGTTTTTTTTTTTTTATTGTTTTTTAATGTGGTTTCACTATTGTTGTATTAATCCCCCAATTTTTCTCACCCACAGAGGAACAGAGGCTTCGGGCAAATTTAGCCGGCTGTGTGGCCCAGATGCACAGCACTATCATCGGGGTGCTGGTGGTCCTTGACCGTATGTCGGTCCTCCTTAGGGAGTAGTTTGTTTTTTTTTCTACATTCTGTAAATAAATTGTTTTGTTTGAAGTTACGTTCTGGCTCATTCGTTTTGTCCCAACCACATATTGTTTACCCTGACATAAGTAGAGTGTTCCTGCAAGGATTTCAAATTTGGGCCAATAAGAGTGTGTGTTGTATTTTTTGGTCAAACAGCCACAAGAAACACCTAACAGTACAAATCTGATTTCCCTTTTTTGGTGTAGTCACAATTAGATATTTCTACATTTCCCAGGTTCCTAGTTGGTGTGCAAGCAGCTTAGGGCAATATTACGAAGCAAAAGGATTGTAAAGGCT
The DNA here is from genome assembly GCA_031769625.1 of Taudactylus pleione. Taxonomy (NCBI): domain Eukaryota; kingdom Metazoa; phylum Chordata; class Amphibia; order Anura; family Myobatrachidae; genus Taudactylus; species Taudactylus pleione. Next base: position 283,404 of record JAUIMM010000481.1, read on the forward strand.
TCCTTTTGGTGTTGGTTTGGACCCTGAATAAAGGATAAATTTTTGCTCAAATGGCATCAGTACTGGATTACCCCTTAGTCAAATGTGACGTGTGTGAACCTGGTTACACTTGGTGGTAACGTTACAAAAAAGGGACAACATTTCACTCTAAAAACATTTATTAGCAACATAACTGAAAATTCAAAGTGGTCACTCACAAACAAAACACACAGTGATAATCTCAAATACAACACATACCAAAAAACAAACATAAAAAAAAACAATCAAGAACTGGTTGACGAAGGACCATGCCAACATGATTCCACATATATGGCGTGGCAATAAGTGTTCCAGAATATAGGCACAAAATATCCACATACAGGTTTTGTAAGGGTAGCAGGAAGTAGTCATCGTTGGAGTGCCAAAGATTATGTCAAAAAACAGAAGAGGGTGAAAAAAATTAGCAAAAAATTAGATGCTCTCAAACAAACCCAAACACATTAGGTATCAACACTGGTTTTTTGCAAATAATTACCTAAAAAATCTGGCCACCACATCATCGCGTATGGCCCCCCCACATACTGACCTCCGACCAACCTCGGTGGGGCCATCCTCAGGTAAGGCATCCTCTGGCTGCACTGGGACACCACTCCTTATGGTGATGTTGTGAAATATCCCACACAGGACCACAATTTTCAAAACCATATCCGGCAAATACATGAGTTCGCCACCAGAGCGGTGGAGGCATCTGAATCGGCCTTTTAAAAGGCCGATACAGCGCTCCACCACTTGCCTGGTGGCTGTAAGTGCAGAATTATACTCACTTTGTGGCCCTGGTGTGGGAGCCAAATAAGGAGTGAGCAGCCAGGGCGTGCAAGGGTAGCCACTGTCTCCTGTGAAAACGAAAAGACAACATCAGGCTCACTCTGTATGAAGCTTAACATTGTTATGTACTAAAGGTCTCCACTTACCCAGAAGCCACGCATCACCAGCTTGTAGGTTGGTTAATTTGTGCCATATCCCTGATTGCCGGATGACCAAGGAGTCATGTGCACTTCCTGGTAATTTTGCATTCAGGGACAGGATCTGGAGGGAGGCATCACATACCACCATTACATTGAGGGAGTGATAGTGTTTACAGTTTCTAAATATTGCCTCCAGCCGTGCTGGAGGCTGAAGTGGTATGTGAATACCATCCACAACCCCTATGATGTGTGGGACGCCAGCTATTTGGTAAAAATTGGCCTTGGCCACACTAAGGGCACCCATATCCAAAGGCATTTGAATAAAATGATGGAGGTGCTTGAAAAGTGCCTCCATCACTTCCCTCAGGATCCGGGAAAAGGAGGATTGTGAGATGCCCGCCACTATTCCCACCGTTGTTTGGAACGATCCTGAGGCACAGAAATGTAACACCGCCATTAATTGCGTAAGTGGTGGAATTGCTGTAGGACTGCCAATTTGCCGCTCAAGATCACTCTCTATTAATGAGAGAGTGTCTATGATGATTTTTGGAGGAAGACGGTATCATCTTAAAACCTCATCATCTGGCATTCCAAAAAGGGTGACACATGTTCGAAATATCTGGGGCCTTGCATGCCTACAATGCCTACGCCTGGGACGAGATTGAGGTTGGTCGGCTTCCGGGAGCAGGGCCAGAACAATCCGACCCAAATCAACCTGAAATTACAACATTGGAAGGTCAGCCTTTTTACAACACCCAATAAAAATACATGTAACTTTGCTTTCAAATACCATCCATTGATGCTTACATGCCGGGGTATTGTCATGATATGTTGTAACTGCAAATAATAACATCAAAAATATACATCATTTTATGCTGGCCATGTCATTATCACAAATTTAAGCAACACAAAACATAAAAGGGGACACACACACATTTGGGCCAAGAGCAAAACGACGTTACGCACACTACGTCAAATAGAGGCCAAATGTAATCAACCAATGCTCCAGGCGGAACAAAACATTCTTAAGGGATGAATACACATTTCACAATGCGCTAATTAGTTCGCAAATACAGGGCACAATAGCAAGTAGTAAAAATGCGCTAATTAGTTCGCAAATACAGGGCACAATAGTAAGTAGTAAAAATGCGCTAATTAGTTCGCAAATACAGGGCACAATAGCAAGAAGTAAAAATGCGCTAGTTTGCAAATACAGGGCACAATAGTAAGTAGTAAAAATGCGCTAATTAGTTTGCAAATACAGGGCACAATAGCAAGTAGTTAAAATGCGCTAATTAGTTCGCAAATACAGGGCACAATAGTAAGTAGTAAAAATGCGCTAATTAGTTTGCAAATACAGGGCACAATAGCAAGTAGTAAAAATGTGCTAATTAGTTTGCAAATACAGGGCACAATAGCAAGTAGTAAAAATGTGCTAATTAGTTCGCAAATATAGGGCACAATAGCAAGTAGTAAAAATGCGCTAATTAGTTCGCAAATACAGGGCACAATAGTAAGTAGTAAAAATGCGCTAATTAGTTCACAAATACAGGGCACAATAGCAAGTAGTAAAAATGCGCTAATTAGTTCGCAAATACAGGGCACAATAGTAAGTAGTAAAAATGCGCTAATTAGTTTGCAAATACAGGGCACAATAGCAAGTAGTAAAAATGCGCTAATTAGTTTGCAAATACAGGGCACAATAGCAAGTAGTTAAAATGCGCTAATTAGTTCGCAAATACAGGGCACAATAGCAAGTAGTTAAAATGCGCTAATTAGTTTGCAAATACAGGGCACAATAGCAAATAGTTAAAAATGCGCTAATTAGTTTGCAAATACAGGGCACAATAACGCCGCAAAAAATAAAATCAAACAACACAGAGTTCGATTTGGCAAAAAACAACGTTACATGTGGAAGGCCAACCAAAGTTGCGTACAGACAAACAAGAACATTTCCGCAACAATTTAACACATGAACTTACCAAGAGCTAATATCTAAGAAACCGGACCAAAATGTCTTTGGGGCAGAACCAAAAAAAAACCTAAGAGAGATGAAATGAGGGAAAAAACTTATTAGAAAAATCGACACCACAATGAGAGACAAATTGACCCGAAGTTATACTTCCCCAAACTTACCAAAACTGGAAACGAGCCAAAAAACCAAAAGTGAAAAAAAAGGAACGGAAAACCATGAAAAACCGCTAACCCAAAAAAAATAAAAAATAAACGCAATCTCCTAAACCAGCCAACAATCAACTCCAACCAACGTAACCTCCAACATTCAATAAACGCCACCTCGAGTCGAGACGCCCCAACCCATAAATAGTTTCGTTTCCCGCCCAAATTAAGGAAGGATCAGAGGAACGCACAATCAATGATGCGGCCGCAAAATAAGTACGCATGTATAAATACGTCACGAGACAAAAACACAATTCTGGTGTATTTCTAGTTTGAACAACACACATGGATACAGACCAGGAAAACAATGGACAACAGTCACACGGTAAGTATTTCATGCATTTTGACTCAATGATTAATTATAAACATATTATTGTGCAAGTTGGGAAGTTGAGATTTCTTCAAATTACCCCAAATAGGTGAGGAGGATGACATGGAAGAGGCTGCTGGGCCCAGTATTCCGGGCAAAGCTGCCAAAAAGAAAAGGCAGCCACAATTCACAAGAAAGGAGATGGAGGTTTTGATTCAGAAGTGTGTGGACATCCTGCCACAGGCAGACAGGAATATGAGTGCAAGCCAGAAGTGGAGAATGTGGGAAGAGGTAGCCGTGGATGTCAATAGGGTGGGTGATTATGTCCGTCTAGCCCGGGTTGTCAAATGGCGGTAAGTAAACACTTGACCAGCCTAAAACCAAAAACCAAATCAAATAAAAAGTAATGGTTCCAATTTAACCCACAGATGGCAAGAATTCAAATATCGCCTGAAACAAAAAATGGCACACAGGGCTAGCATGCAAGGGGGACAGGTGGAGGTCCCACCCCTGTGTCATTGGAGTTTACTGATTTAGAACAGCTGGCACAGGGGTGTGTGCAGCCTGTGGAGGTGTTTGGCGTGTCCAAAATGGATACGGACATGCCAGACTTTGCGGCTACTCATGTTGTCCCAGGTAAATGTTGTGATGTCACCAACTGTGAAATGTTATTGTGCCAATATGTACATTCTAATGTGAGTCTTTTCTCATTTTTCCAACAGAGACACAGGCGGATGAGTCTGCTCCAGAGGGGAGCCTTGGCCGCAGAATTTCTGCTGGCTCTGCAGGGGAGGAACCAGTACATCCGGCTGAGGACCCTGCAGAAGCCAGTCCAGGGCAATCCCCCTCGCAGGCAGTGTCCCTCCTCACAGAACTCAATTTAAAATCGGATTTCCATACGGAGATTCTGCAGAGGATGGACGTCAGTCTGGTACGGGTGGCTGAGGCCCTGGAGCAAAATGCTGCGGCCAACGTGACCATTGGTCAGGCCCTGGCGGAAAATACCAGGGCCAACATCCGCATCACCACTGCCCTGGAGCAGCTCGTTCGCCAGCACATGGTGGAGCCGACCTCCCTTCCTGCCGGAACATCAGGATCCTCCACCTCAGGCACAACATCAGCCAATCCTCCAAATGTGCCTAGCCCTGTGCCTAGTCCAGAGGCCACAACATCTGCCTCTGGACAGGCCAGCCCGATGACATCCCGGACCCGGTCTGGCGCCCTCCCTCCCCCAGCCAAACGGGCGAAAAAACGGTGACACCATTGGCTACTTTTCCCACACTCCTTCTGTGCTTGCCTCATATTCCTTTCTGGCCAAAACTTCCCTCTCCTTTCTTGTGAATTGTTTTTAATTTTTACATTTACGTTTATTCAAAAATTATTGTTTGCACAATTAATAAATATTGTGGAACACTGCCCAAAATGTTGTAGTTCAATATGTGTTTTTTTTATGGTTAGATACAAATAAATTTCCCAGAAATGTACGTCTTTGTATTCTGACATAATTGACAAAATGGGTTACATTTAATCCGGGCCCACAAGCCAACAACGTTCAAAAAAAAAAATTACACATTGTAAAAAAAGTGCACGTTAAGGAACGTTTAAAACATTACCTAAGGAGTAAAAAACACCTTGCAAACACAAAATGAGGGACCAAACCTAAACATGATGACATTATTGTTACAATAGTCCAAAAACGAACACATTGTGGGCAAAATACACCACCACAAATGTACGCTAATTGATTGTGTAATCCTGACATTAGCAGCTAAGATTTCCACCTGCGTTCGGTTTTGTGCTATCCAAAAAAACTGCTTTCCAAACACATACCAAGCCGGTTTTCAATCCAACACTAATTGAGTTTATGACAAGCCGTGATTAATCGATGCAACATCGTGGAGTGCCGGGACGGAGGAGAAGGCCATCGCCGCTGTGGTTGAGTTATCCAGCCCCTAAGCTGTGCGAGCATTTTGAAGGGAAAGAGGATCATCCAGTGACGTATGAGTTTGTACGAACACATTTGACGTTCGTATTTGTTAATGTATGTACGCCCCAAAAACGCCTCGCCACGCCTGCGTTTTTCCATCTCCACCCCCGTCAACGCCCAAAAACGGCCTGTTCTGTCAATCACATTTGACATGTCACTTCCTGTACGCTATTTGACGAACGAGACAAAAAAAACTCGCAATCTGCCGTACGCACATGCGCAGTGTAACACCGACGCATGCGCGGTTACTCAACATCGGAACGCAACGAGCGTACTGCCTCTAACGAATGGCTCTGAATCAGGCCCAATGTCTTTATCAATGAGAACATCGCAGAATTTTTGAATGTTGATCATCCTGTATGTCCTATGATATACACCCTCCCTAAAATACATAAGTCGCTGACAGATCTCCCTGGCAGACCGATCATCTCTGCCAGGGGATCTATCCTACAACCAATAGCGCAGTTTCTTGACTTTTACCTGCAACCTTTAGTAAAATCAACTGACAGTTACTTACGTGATACTGGTCACTTATTGAGTGATCTGAACCATATTTAAAGTTTAAGTCCAGATGCCTTACTGGCTACAATGGAGGTTGTATTCCTGTATACCACAATCCCCCATATTGATGGCATAACAGCTGTTAGGGAAGCTTTCACACAAGGCCCTTATGAGGGTCCACCTATTGAATTTATTTGTGAACTCCTAACCAAGGTGTTGATGTGTAACAATTTCATGTATCAGGGTGAATACTACATCCAAGTAGTGGAGAGACGGAAATGGGGTCGAACATTACACCCGCATAAGCAAATATATTCATGAATAAGTTTGAACAGGAACATATTTTGCAGAAATTTTCTGAGAATATATTGAATTACAGAAGGTTCATAGATGATGTTTTTTTGTTGTGGGGAAATGATGCTGAGTCTTTTAATACTATAGTCCAAAATTTGAATGCTTTGAACAGTCCAATATGGGTCATAGAATCGATAGATGCAGACATGATGAATTTTTTAGATGGAACCATTATGAAAAGGGGGTGCACACTTGAACACACACTGTACAGGAAACCAATAGATAGAAATACTCTGTTGAGGGCCTCGAGTCACCATCCAGATTCGCTTAAATTGTCCAATTTTGCAATTTCTTCGGATACTGAGGAATAACTCTGATACGGCAAGAGCTGAGATTCAATTGAATGAATGTAAACTGAGATTCATCGAGAGGGGTTATCAACCCAAGGTGGCAGAGAATTGCCTCACCAGAGCTAAGAATATATTTTATAAGATAACTAAGGTGTTGAGAGCTGTGGACAGGGCATGTAACCAGATGATTCTAAGTACATGGATACAAGTTTAACAACTGTACATAGGACTATTAAAAGATGCTGGCCTTTGGTTACCAGTGAATCTGCATTCAAGAGGCTACAAGGTCAGAGACCGTTATTGAGTATAAGGAGGGGTCCTAACTTAAAGGATGCCCTCTTGAGACCCAATATGCAACCCACAACAGTGGTGGAGGGAAATTGGTTAGCTCAGCAGAAGGGCTGTTACAAGTGCCTTGGATGCACCACATGTCAGGGAATGATTACTGGCAAATTTTTCAGCCATCCGCATACTGGGCATGATTCAGAGCCGGACGCTCTGACGAGCACTCGCTCTGAATCAGGGTCCTCCTAACTAAAATTGGAGCGGCCTCCTGGCCGCTCACATAGCTGTGGGTGAGTGGCCAAAAACATGGTCGTGACGGTCAAGACCATCACGACCATCGGGCTTGCGACGAGACCCTGCGGTAGGGTCTCGCTGCCGCAAGCCCAGGAGTGCTTTTGGCTCTATCAGAGCCAAAAGCACTCCCACTGACATCACTAGTGATGTCAGTGGGGCCGGACCCAGATGGTAGGCGTTCCCATGGGAACGCCTCCGTCTGGGCAGCAACGCCCCCGGCATGCCCACCAAAGGGGCGTGCTGTCACTCACCATCGACAGCACACCCCCTTTGATGCGAGACCCATAGCGATGGCTTGGCCGTCGCTATGCGGGTCTTGCGCATGTGCACGACGGAGCTCCCTCCATCATGCGCATGCGCACTAGGGCACCATCGACCCGCTTGCGAGCGCTCAGCGCTCATGAGCGGGTCTGAATCAGGCCCACAGGACAGAAGATTTTTCTCCATTACCATTTAACTTGTTTAATGGATCATGTGTTCTATATGCTGACCTGTCCCTGCGGACTGATATATATTGGAAAGACCATTCACACATTCCGAGAGAGGATGAATCAGCACAGGCCTTCAATACATCTGGCTCATAATACCGGTGCTTCAGATAAACCTGTCGCTGTACATTTCTTGAATGCAAGGCATCAAATCTCAGCACTCCACTGCATGATTATTAATTGGATACCACCTTTACAAAGGGGAGGTGATCGTGGCCTGAAATTATTAAAGAAAGAGGCTTGGTGGAAACACCACCTGGACACCGTTGTCCCAGAGGGTTGAATGAGGTGACTACACTCTCTATTTATGTGTAAGCACTGACTGTTCAAATGGGACTCATAGTGTTAATGATCGGCGATGCTATTTTGGACCGCAACTGTGTCTTTTTATATATATATTTTTTTTAAACTGGAGATCTGGCTTTAGGATGTGGGTATCTCTATTTGTTTTTTTTGATAGATGTCGTGTATGTTTGATGTCAGTACATAGATGTTGTCATCTATGTACCATCTTGCTATATATTTTTAATGTGATATTAGCTTTAGTTGAGCTCTCAGGCACCTGCTCACTTTCAAAAACTGAATCTCTGGGTAGTATGGACGATTGTTATATTTGTCTTATATTTACTTGCTGTAGACAGCGTTGTGTCCACGTAGCTATGGAACGCAAGCTAGCACTTGGTTGCTAGGTATTGCATTTCAGCGTCCTACAACCAACCGGATGTCGCGTGTTACGCGTCATTTCCGGTTTGGTAACAGAGAGGGGTACATCGTGTGAGTACCTATATTGTTCTGTTATTAATGCACATTGAAGGCTATTGGGGCTATTATGTTAATGCTATTATGGCCATGTGTGATACAGTACCTCTCTGGATGGGGCCACACATTATGTTTGTGATGCGACTGTGACGTCCCTTCCAGTCGCGACACATGTATACAGTGATAGTACAAAAGAGCGCGCAGGTGCCTGTTAGTGGTTACTTCTGCATCATGACTGACCTTGTGGCAGATTGTGGGTCTTGAGAAAGATCCCTGCATGGACTGAAACGTCGACCAAAGACAACTGTTGTTTTAACTGATGAAAGATTAAAGTGCTGAGTGTATTTTTCTCTTTGTGGATTAAGCCTGGTGAGTGCACTCTTATTTGCTTGGATATATACTATATATATATATATATATATATATATATATATATAATAAAGGAATGGATGGCACTCTGGTATAACACCAATAAATCAAACCACTCAGTGGTGGGTGCCGGACAACCCATATATATATATATATATATATATATATATACACACACACACACTGATATGAGGATAAGGAGGGTTCCCTATATACCAAGGGCCTGATTTAGAGATGGACGCTAATGTGATCGCAGCTGCAATTTCTCACGGAACACAGCTACGAAAAAATGTTAATAGTTCTAAAGCTTACCCGAGCATGAGGATACCTACTGCTATCTTTTCATAGGTGTACAACATCGCTTACCTGAGGAAATATCGGGAGCATTCATGCACATCGACCGGCCATCTTGCCCTTGAAGCAGGTCTGACCAGCCGCAGACTCAGCAACTCTCCTGACATGCAGAGAGCTCTCATGCTACCGGGAAATCGCAATGGCTAATTTATTCTTCTAACCACCCAACCCAGTACCTCCCCCAAATGCTGACTATCTGTCACTCACTTTGCGAATGGTTCCTCTGTACGTGCAGAATCACAAGACAGTCGCAGCACATGCGTAGTGTGGAGTTTACACATGCACAATAGCAAACAATTGCTCCATCTGCATAAAAATCGCCCATTGTGTCCGTCTCTGAATCAGGCCCTTAGTGTACACTTTTTTAAAGTAAAATTACCCCTTATACAGTACATACAGTATATAGGGAATCTTTATATCTATAGTACTTTTAATATAATAAAACAAGTTTTCTGTAATTAGCAACATTGAGGTACAGCTGCATGTATCCAACATCAAAAGCTCACCTCTTTCTAGGGCAGCATTTCTAACCTCCATTAGGAAGAGCAGCAGCAGCTCCTTGTTTCTGGTGGGGGCAGAGCTTAGTTTTTGAATGAGGAAGTGGACTGTGAGAGGGAAGGGGAAAGTGCACTGCAAGGGGGCTGCTGCCTGCATCCACCACCAGAAGTCACAACACAGTCAGACTGAGAACTGGGACTATCATGTTCTGACAGTGACCCAGCATACCCCCACCCCGTTCATGGCCCTCTAAGCCACACCCCTCACAGAAAGGGGCATGGCCACAACACAGTGGGCCCCACCAGTGAATTACCCAATTCCCCGGCAGCACAGTCCAAGGTTGCTGATAACCACACTCTATCACCACGATTCAACAAAGGAACTTTCTTCCTCTTTTTGCCAGCAGAAAGTTGCACCGTGACGAAGCTTTGATCAGATTCTTCTTTACCTCCTTCCAAATGATGAGGAAGTGGTTCACCGTACTATGGGCCTTTCAGACCCGGTCGCAAGCGCTAAGCGCTCGCAACCAGGTCGATGGTGGCCCACTGGGCATGCGCATGACGGAGCCGGCTCTGTCGTGCGTATGCTCGAGACCCGGCTAGCGACGGGCAATCTGTCACTCCGGGTCTCGCACCAAAGGGGGGAGCTGTTGATGTTGAGTGACAGCTCGCCCCCTTTGTTGGGCGGGCTGGGGGGGTGGCTGCCCAAACGGAGGCGTTCCCATGAGAACACCTGCCATTTGGGGGCGGCCCCACTGACATCACAAGTGATGTCAGTGGAGAGATTCCGGTTCTGTTAGAGCCAAAATCTCTCTGGGGCCGCACAACAAAAAAAAAAAATGCCCTGATTCAGAGCAAGCACTCTTTCAGAGCGTCCGGCTCTGAATCAGGGCCTATGAACAGCTGAGAGTGATACTGATTTATAGGCTGGCAACTCTGGTAACACTGGATGTAACCCATACTGAATAAACATGGAGAGTGATCTGTCCTTTCATGAAACAAATTATTATGGGCGAACTCAGTCCATGGAAGCAGAGAGACTCAATCATCTTGATTGGCAGAAACATAAATCTGAATAAATTTCTCCAAATCTTGATTTACTCGCTCTGTCTGGCCATTATTCTGAGGGTGGTAGGCTGAAGAGAAGCTCAGGTTGATGCCAAAGCACTTAAATAATGATCTCCAGAACCTATAGGCAAACTGCACCCCTTGGTCAGAAACAATGGACCTCATTCAGAGCCGGTCGCACAGAGCGTGCGGTCGGTCTGAATGAGGGTAGGACCTCTTGAATTTTCAAGACGTCCTCCTCTGCGGTGGTAAGGCTGTGGGTTAACACCCACAGCCTTACGACCGCCTAAGGTGATGGTCGCGATGGTCAAGACCATCGCGATCATCGGGGCTTACGACAAGACCCTAGGGTAGGGTCTCCCTTGTCGTAAGCCCCGGAGAGCTTTCGGCTCTGTCTGAGCCAGAAGCTCTCCACTGACATCACTAGTGATGTCAGTGGGGCCTCCCCCAAACAGCAGGTGTTCCCATGGGAACGCCCCCGTTTGGGCTGCCACACCCCCGGCCCGTCTTCTGTCGGTCGTAGCGGGTCTCACGCATGCGCACTGGTAGTGGAAGCAGGGGACCTGATGGAGAGTGTGGCAGAACCTGTTGTTGAGCACAGGTATGACATGCTGCCACAAAGTCCTTGACATCTTGACAGACCGTAGCCCACCAATAGCTCCTAAGGATTAGCTCCAAGGCTCTTTTAGCACCTGCATCACCATTGAAGCATGATGAATGTGACCACTGAAGAAACTTTGCATGGAGTTTGGGTGCTATAAACATTTTCCCTGGAGGAACTTTGACCTTGCTGGTTACAGATCCAAATTAAGCAGGGTTAACATTGGGTTTATCTTCCTGAACTTCTTCCTCCTTGGCGGAATTAAACACCCGGGACAAAGCATTAGCTTTGTTTTGTTTTTTTTACCCAGGTGGTATGTGATGACCAATTTGAAGCGATCAAAACATAACGATCATCTGGACTGACGGTAGTTCAAGCAATGGGCTGTCTTTAGGTATGTTTGTGGTCAATATAAATTGTCACAGGGAATTTTGCCCCCTCCAGCAGGTAGCGCCATTCTTGCAGGACCAGCTTGATGGTTAACAGTTATTTATCTCCGACGGCATAGTTCTTCTCCGGAATAAAAAAATTACAAGAAAAGAAGCCACAAGAGTACCACTTCCCCTCTTCATCTTTTTGTGAGAGCACCGCCGCAAACCCAACTGTAGAAGTGTCCACCTCCCAGAAAAAGGCTGATCACAGTTGGGTTGTCTTAAAATGGATACTGAGATAAAGCACTACTTCAGACAAGTAAACACTTCTTCAGCTTTAGTAGGCCATACCCTGGTATCTTGACCTTTCTTAGTAAGAGCGGTGATTGGGGCTGCAACAGATGAATAGTTCCTGATGAACTGATGAACTGCCGGTAAAAGTTACAAAATCCCAGGAAGCATTGTATTGCCTTCAATACCACCGGACGAGGCCAATTGACAATGGTGGAAAGATTTCCTGGGTCCATCTGAAGACTAGAACCTGAAATAATATATCCTAGAAATGCTAGCTCCTTTTGCTCAAAAGAGCACTTCTCTAGCTTGCAGAAGAGCTGGATACCCCGAAGTCGTGACTGCACTTCTAACACATGATTGTAATGACTCACTACTTTTTCGTAATATATCAGGATATGTCATCCAGATACACTACCACATACTTGTATAACAGGTCTCGGGAGATGATATTCATATACTTTTGGAAAACAGCTGGGGCATTGCCAAGTACACCTAATGTCTCGAGTGCCGAAGGCAGTCTTCCACTTGTCCCCAGATCAAGTGCTGATTAAGTTGTAAACCCCACGGAAGTCCAACTTTAAAAAAAATCTTTGCACCCTTTATACAGTCAAAGAGTTCTGAGATCAGGGGAAGTGGGAACCGGTCCTTGATGGTGATGGCGTTTAAACCCTTGTAATCGATGAAGGGTCTTAATCCTCCATCCTTCTTCTTAACAAAGAAAAGACCAGTTCCTGTGGATGATTGATGTACATGGACACAGCCTGGGTTTCTCGAAGTGAAAGGGGAAAGATTATTCCACAAGGAAGCACTTTCCCAGGTTTCAGCGGCTTTCTTGCTGTACACATCCCTGAAGACCTGATACGGAGCTGGGAGAGTGTCATCTGGAGAGATGGTCAAAGTCTGGATGGCACAATGTGCGGGTCCAATGTTTGCAAAGCATCTCTAATGGCACTGGTATCCCCTTGACAGTATTTAGGGTTCACTCCAGATCAATGTAGGAATGTGCTTGTGTAACCAGATCCTGGGGTCACTGTCAAACTTCGAGGGATTCGGAATGCGTAGGGAAGCAGAAGCTCCGGTAGTTGGGACAGATGCCACATCAGGTGGTGCTGAATGTACTGAAGGTGACTGATTGGTACCAACTTGCTGCATCAGTGTCTGCAGAAACTGCATGATCTGGGACTGATCACATTCTTGCTTTTCAACTCTAGTAAGGATATTTTCCAGCAATCGCCATGTCGATGGATTACCAACAGCATCCATGTTTGACCAGAGTATTCTGTCGCAACTCACAGATAGATAGTAGATGCTAGCCCGTAATTCGGGATTGGCTGTTTGGGCATGTGCATGACTCTTTTGAGTATAGTCCTGCAACAGCCTTGAGGGCTGGAATTCTTGACTGGATGCAGCCGTGCAACAGCTTTGAGAGCTGGTAGAAACTTGGCTAGGTGGGCCTAAAGGCCGTAGATTATGAAGCAGCCTTTGGGCCATGCAGCAGCCTTGAGGGCAGGTATGACTTGGCTAGCTATGGCCAGTGGACCTTAGAGTATGAAGCGGCCTTTGGGCTGTGCAGCAGCCTTGAGGGCTGGTATGACTTGGCTAACTGTGGCCAGTGGGCCATAGAATATGAAGCGGCCTCTGGGCTGTGTAGCAGCCTTGATGACTGGTGTAACTTGGCTAGATGCGGCAGTAGCTGGATATAGCTGTAACAAAGTCACTGGTTTTGGCGCACTGGACTGCACACTAGTCACTGGGGTGCGGCCTGTACGGCAGAGTTGACACAAGCAGCTGATGCTGTAGTGCGGCCTGTGCCACCGGGTTGACACAAGCAGCTGATGCTGTAGTGCGGCCTGTGCCATCGGGTTGACACGAGCAGCTGATGCAGTAGTGCAGCCTGTGCTGCCGGGTTGACACAAGCAGCTGACACAGTAGTGCAGCCTGTGCCGCTGGGTTGACACAAGCAGCTGATGCTGTAGTGTGACATGTGCTGCCGGTTGACACAAGCAGCTGAGACTGTAGTGCGGCCTGTTCTGCCGGGTTGACACAAGCAGCTAACGCTGTAATGCGTACTTTGGACACAGAGTACATTTCGTGCCACCTGGATGACACAAACGGCAGGTAGATGATATACAAAACTGTGCTGCCTAGATGACACAAATGGCAGAACAACAATATAGGAGGCAGTAAAACTGGAGCTTAATTGGAAGACAGGAGACAAAGTCAGAACCTAAAACATGTAAACACTATCACCGGCATCGGAGCAGCATTAGCACCAGCAGGATATAGATGTAGGAGCCAATCTGGACTGATCCTCAGAATGATGGACAGGAGGTAGGCAGAGATTCAGTGAACACTTGCCTGGCATTCGCCTCACACAGCATTCGCAGTGTGGTGGCTTGTGACATTGGTGAAATGCAGTACTGATGTGCAGAGTCTAAGGTGCCGGCGATATTCACCAGGGAACCCCCCAAGGAGATTTGGATTTAGTTCCGTTCGACTTGCAGGTCACAGCCCTCAAACTTGGTTCCGTAGTACGGGTGCTGGTGTACTCTGGATTGGAGAGGAGAACAATGAAGGCATTCAAATGTGGTCGAGAAGCCAGGTCAGAACCAAATGAACAAGACGGTACCAGGAATCAGGCAATATCGGGTCAAAAGTGGAGCTGTCGTGCCTTCAGCATAGGGTTTGTTATGTTACATCAATTCATATTAGCAGCCCCACCTAGTGGTAAGGACAGTAGCAGTTTAAATCAGATCTATTTTGTCCCTCCTAACATGCCTTAGCAGTCTAGCAATGCATTCTGGGCTAAAGGAGCTGTAAGCAGCCATTTCCTCCACACACATGGTCCCAGACAATCATCACTTCAAATGCTCAACCTGGTATAGCATCCGGTGGTGCGTTTCTAAGCTTCAACTGTGCAATCATAGATCTGCTTAGCCAGTTATTTATGTTAGCTGTACTATGTCACATTGCAGCCTATACTTTGCATACTGTATATTTCAAGCTGTTTGCATATTCCATGTTATGTACTGTATATGTTTGCCTTGCATTTCCATGTACATATTGTAATTGCCTTTTATTGTTTACATTTACAGTTTTACTGCACACTCGCTTATGCGCACGTATCTGTGTACATTCACGCAAGTTCCTCTATTGAATAATAAACTCAGTTATTCAGATCACATCTGACTGGATTATTGGAAGATAGAGTATTGGTTATGCTGTCTGCTCCAAATTTGTCAGACACAAAGTGAGGGGCAGAACAGGAGCCAAAATCGAAAATGGAATACCAAACACCATAACAGGAAGGAAAAGGAATCAAGGCACGAACAAAGCCAAGGGTCAGGAATGAGCAGACGGAATCACTGAGGTATGAACGCTAGAGTAAAGTTTGGGACCCAATACTCTGACAGCAGGGAACTCCCATGGGGATGCCTTTTATAGAAGGAGTTTCCAATTGAGATTCAATTTTAGCACGCCTGGCCCTTTAAATGCACATACATTCCTATGGGGGCTTTCTGTGCAGCTATATCGGAACAGCATGCTGCAGCTGGGGGGTGGGAGAGATCATACCGGCAGCAGCCAATAGTCAGTGGGACTCACTGAGTGGGTGCCGGCACCTCCCCTCCGCTGCCCTACCATAGCCCCCTGGGGAATCAATATGATTTACCACCGACCCAAGTGCCTAACCCTAACCCCCCCTTCCCCTATCTTAACCCTAACCTCCCAGGGCGTGCCTAACCCTAAATCCCCCCTGGGAGCCCCTGACATAACACTCCCCCCCCCCCAACGGCTGTCCACGCCCATCTTACCTTCGATCGGTAAGCTGGGTGTTGGGCTCCCGTCGTAGGTATAATGATAGGTGTCGGGATTTTGATGCCGGTTATTAGACACCTGCCGGGATTAGACCATCAGGATGCCGATGGTCGGCATTTAGACCGTTGACATCCCAACTGCATCCCATCCCCGGAGCCCAGTGCCGCCGGACCCAGTAAGTAGATGCTGGGATCTGGAGCACTGTGACAGCCTGGAAGATTTGGCAGTCCGATTTCTCTTTATTAACTTGTTATTGTATGGTGAATTCTATAAAAAAAAATATTTTGAGAACAACAAATATCTGCACACAAATTAATAGTAGATAATTATTGATTACTAAATGACCCCGTAAGATAGTGTGATATTGGGTATTCTCACAGACGGGGGAGCAGCCTTAAAAACCAGGATTAAACTTGAAATGTAGAAGAAAAATATGAGATATGGTAAGAACTTACCCTTGTTATCTCTATTTCTACGAAGTCCATAGGGTTCCACAGGATACCTTGGGGTATAGGTGTGACGTCAGTCGCAGGGCACCAAAGAGTTAAGCTTTCAGCCTCCCAGGATGCACTAGGTCCCTCTCCTATACCCCGCCCCCGGGCCAAGGCACCTCAGTTAGTTACCAAGCCATAGGCCGGAGGAGGAGAAGGAAGAGAGAGAACAAAGATCTGGACACATACAAGAATCACATTCTCACCAGAGGGAGACGGAAAACCGGTGACCAGAGCAAAGCCCATCTGCAGCACAGGTGCGACAGGGCGGGAGTCCTGTGGAACCCTATGGACTTCGTAGAAATAGAGATAACAAGGGTAAGTTCTTACCATATCTCATATTTTCTACTTCAGGGTCCATAGGGTATCCACAGGATACCTTGGGGATGTCCCAAAGCAGTATCCTTTAAGAGTGGGGACGCTCCTGTGCAGAAAGGAGAATCCGCCGCCCGAAGGAAGCATCCTGAGAGGCGAAGATGTCAAACCTGTAATACCTCACGAAGGTATGGACAGAAGACCACGTAGCAGCCTTGCAAATCTGAACTGCCGAGGCACCACGTCGAGCTGCCCATGAAGGACCCACAGACCTAGTGGAATGAGCCTTCAGAGAAGGAGGGACCGGTAGGCCTTCATGAAGATAAGCTTCAGAAATAGCCATACGGATCCAGGCTGCCAAAGTTTGCTTTGAAGCAGGCCAACCCTTTTTACGGAAGCCATAGAGGACAAACAAAGCGTCCGACTTCCTAAACGAAGAAGTGCGGTCAACATAAGACCTTAAGGCCCGCACAACATCCAAAGAGGCCTCACCCACGGAAAGACCCGGTGAGTTAAAGGCCGGAACAACTATTTCCTCGTTAACATGAAACTGGGAAACAACTTTGGGAAGAAACTCGGGCAGAGTGCGGAG
This sequence comes from Taudactylus pleione, assembly GCA_031769625.1. NCBI lineage: Eukaryota > Metazoa > Chordata > Amphibia > Anura > Myobatrachidae > Taudactylus > Taudactylus pleione. Next base: position 300,562 of record JAUIMM010000481.1, read on the forward strand.
CACTGCCCTGTTCCCATGAAAAACCAAGAAAGGGGGTCTACAAGAAAGAGCCCCTAACTCAGAAACACGTCTGGCCGAAGCAATGGCCAGAAGGAAAACAGTCTTAGCTGTTAGCCATTTAATATCCACTGAGCCCAGTGGTTCAAACGGCGGTCCTTGGAGAGCCCTCAGGACCACAGCCAAATCCCAAGGCGCCACAGGTGGAACAAAGGGCGGCTGAATACGGAGAACACCTTGCATAAAGGTGCGCACATCCGGGATTGTAGCAATCCTACGGTGAAACCAGACAGATAGGGCCGAAACCTGTACCTTCAAAGAAGCAAGGCAAAGCCCATGATCTAGTCCCGCTTGCAGGAAGGCGAGAATCCGAGACAGACGAAACTCCCGCGGTGCATAACCTCTCGGTCGACACCACTGGAAGAACGTATGCCACACGCGATGGTATATCCTCGCGGAAGACGGTTTCCGAGCTCGTAACATGGTACGCACCACAGAGCTGGAAAACTCCCGGGACCTCAGCATGGCCGTCTCAACAGCCACGCCGTCAAAGACAGCCGAGTCAGGTCCGGGTGAAGACAAGGACCCTGAGACAGAAGGTCCGGTCGTAGCGGCAACCGCAGAGGACTGTCCACGGACAGACCCTGAAGGTCTGAGAACCAGTGCCGTCTGGGCCACGCGGGAGCTATCAACAGGAGCGTCCCTCCTTCCTGTTTGAATTTCCGGATTACCCGTGGAAGAAGGGAGACTGGAGGGAACAGGTATGCGAACCGGAACGTCCACCGGACGGACAGAGCATCCACCAGAGACACCCCTTCGTCTCTTGTGCGAGACCCGTACACCGGCAACTTGTTGTTGTGCCGGGACGCCATGAGGTCGATTTCTGGAAGACCCCACCTGTCCACCAGAAGTTGAAAAACGTCCGGGTGCAGGGACCATTCCCCTGGATGAACGTCCTGGCGACTTAGAAAGTCCGCCTCCCAATTTAGCACTCCCGGGATGAAGACCGCTGATATGGCCGGAAGATTGCGCTCCGCCCAAACCAGGATCCGAGAGACCTCTACGAGAGCCGCCCGACTGCGAGTTCCTCCTTGCCTGTTTATGTAGGCCACGGTGGTAGCGTTGTCCGACTGGACCTGCACCGGGTGACCCTGGAGAAACCGCTGTGCCTGCAGGAGAGCATTGAAGACCGCACGGAGTTCCAAGATATTTATTGGAAGCTCCGCTTCTGTCGGCGTCCACCTGCACTGGAACAAGTGTAAATCCCGAAACTGCTCCCCAGCCCCAAAGACTGGCGTCCGTTGTCAACAGGACCCAATTTGGAACCCAGAACGGACGTCCCTTGTTGAGGTGGGTCGTCTTTAACCACCACGCAAGGGACAGGCGAACCTCCGGGGTGAGCACAATCGTCTGGAACTTCAGAGACGGAGGCAGCCCGTTCCACTTGGACAGGTGCTGCAGAGGTCTGGAGTGAAACTGGGCGTATTCCACCATGTCGAACACCGACACCATGGAGCCCAGTAACCTCATCGCCGAGTGTAAGGACACCCGGCGGCTGTGCAGACAACTGCGCACCCTTGACTGTAAAGCAGAGATCTTGTCCTCCGTCACGAAGATCCTTTGCTGTCCCGAGTCCAATAAGGCTCCAAGATGCAGAATCCTCCGAGACGGGATTAGAGTGGACTTCTGCCACTTGATTAGCCAGCCGTGCCGTTGCAGCAGTGCAATGGTCAGGTCCAAGTGGTGTAACAGGAGCTCTGGAGATCCTGCCACCAATAACAGGTCGTCCAAGTACGGCAACATGCGGACTCCCTGCAGCCGCAGAGAAGCCGCCATGACCGCCATCACCTTGGTGAAAACACGTGGTGCTGTCGCCAGGCCAAAAGGTAACGCCCGAAACTGGAAGTGGTCACTGCGGATTGCAAACCGAAGGAACTCTTGATGGCGCAAAAGAATAGGGACATGCAGGTAAGCGTCCTGTATGTCCAATGACACCATGTAGTCCCCAGGTTCCAGCGCCAGAATGATGGACCGTAGGGTCTCCATCCGAAACTTTGGGACCCGCAAAGACTTGTTGAGTGCTTTGAGGTTGAGAATCAGACGATATGACCCATTGGGTTTCTGTACCAAAACTAGATTTGAATAGAAACCCTGGCCCCTCTGGGAGAATGGAACAGACACTATAACTCCAGCCTGGAGCATAGTGTGCAATACCTTCCGCAGCTCCGTAGCCTTGTTCCGGTCTGATAGACCCGTGGTGAATAATCGAGCCGGGGGTCTGTGCCGGAAGGAGAGGGCGTACCCGTGGGAGACCACCTCCAGAACCCAAGTGTCTGTCGTAGTGAACGACCAACACCATGAGAACTGCAGCAGGCGGCCTCCCACCCTGGGATCCCCCAAGGGGAGACCCGGACCGTCAGGCCGCAGGCTTGTCATCTGGCTTGGGGGCCATGCCTGTTTCCGGGGCTTGACCGATTTCTTAGGGCCAGCCTGTCGAGGAAACGACTGTGGTTTGGGCCTGCCCTGGGCCCTAGATGACCGAAAGGACGATGGTCCAGAACCAGAAGGAGCAGCGGCCGACGGAAGACAAGCAGATTTGGCTGCCGCCAGCGTGGCCACAATCTTATCCAGATCCGGACCGAAGAGAACTTCTCCGGTAAACGGCAACGCTTCCAGACCTTTCTTGGAATCTGCGTCCGCCTTCCAGGATCGCAGCCACAAGGTGCGACGAGCAGCTACCGCTGCTGAAGAAATTCTAGACACCAGAGTACTAATGTCTAGAGCCGCCTCGTTGATGTAGGTGGCCGAATCACGGAGATTGCCAATCAACTCCGCCTGTTCGGCCGGACAGTCTGATTCAAAAGAAGCCTCTAATGAATCCGCTCTGGCAACCAAGCAAATGGCCATAGCCGGCCGTGCTGCCCCCCCTGCAAGGGAATAAGCGGACTTCAGGCAGATTTCTACCTTGCGGTCCGTAGCATCCTTAAGGGAGGACATGGATGGCATCAGCAATGTGGCACTACGGACAAGACGGGTCACGTGAGAATCCACCTGTGGAGGGGATTCCCACTTAACAAAATAATTATCCGCAAACGGATAAGCCACCGCCAGGCGTCTCTGCGGCTGGTATCTTTTGCCAGGTTGTTTCCACGCCTCCTCTAAATGGTCCACCAACTGACCCGAAAGAGGAAAGACTGTGGCATCGCCCTTCACATCTTTGAAAAAGGCATACTTAGATTTAGCCGCTGGGGGAACTTCGTCCTCAATCACCAAGGCTGTGCGGACCGCCCGAATAAGTCCAGGAATATATACTTTGGACTTAGCATCAGCGTCCTTAGTATGGAGAGGTTCCTGATCGTAAGGATCCAGAATCTCCCCATCATCAGACGTCCCTTCGTCATCCTCATAAGGAGCGGACAGAGACGCCACCGGCCTTTTATGAGGCCGCATCACAGACTCCTCTTGCAACACATCCGATAAGTGCTGTACAGAACTCGTCAGGGAGTTAACCCACGCTGGCTCCTGAGAACCCGGGAGCGGGGAAATAGGGAGACTGTGGGGTACCACCAATTGTCGTGGGAACCCCTGCATGGGTGACGACACCACAGACTGCTGGGACAAACCCATCGGAGTAAACGCGGGCTGCGGAGCTAACTGGCCCACTAAAGCTGTTAACGCCTGAGCGAAACAAGCCCAGGGCGGCTCCTGTACCGGTGCTGTAACCGTAATAGGCCGCGCCATGGACAAACACTGCCGGCAAAGGCCCTCCGCGCTACCCTCACCCTCCGCTAACGGTACTTTGCACGTGGTACACTGTAGCCGGAGGGGAAAATCACTTTCAGACATGATGGCACCACGTATGTGACCTCTCTCACCAATTAAGTATTAAATAGGCGAGAGACCACCCTGCAGCACCGCACCGCCAGGGCTTTAGCAGAAAGAACAGGGACAGTAATAAAGCTGACAGTTTAGAGAAGAAAAGTTACAGGCAGCGCTAGCACAGTCACATACAATGCAGAGAAATAACAATTCCTGCACTAACAGCGCTGATCACTCAACTACACAGACACAGGGCGTGGTAGGACACAGCGCTGCATACACAGACCTGAGCCACAGCGGAGGAGAGGTATGCGGGGGGACCCAGACCACGATGCTTCCTTCCAGACTTCCAGCAGCGTTCACCATGCGTTGCAGAGAAGATGGCCGCCGAGGAGCAGAGAGAAGCTGGCCTGGGGGAGGAGCGCTGACACAGGGCCAGTCAGCACAGTGCAGAGAGGGCTGTGTGCAGCAGGGGAGGCGCCGGCTGTGAGACAGGGAAGGCGCGCTCCCCTGGCATGCATTTAACCCCTGGGACGCCGCAGCGCTACCGCTCTGCTGCGGTCCGCTGTCCCAGGGGGTAGTGGAAAGCGCAGGTTCAGTACCTGGCTCCACGCTGCAGCCAGTCCCCAGGGAGCCCCCTGCCTGGGGACTTAGGACCATGTGACCAGCGGGGACCCACCGCGGGACCCCGCTGCTTACCTTTGTCCCCCTTGGATCCGGCCATGGTCCGGAACATCTGGGGTCACCGCTAGCTGTGACCCCAGATGCTCACCAGCATCCCCGGATCGGTACCGGCGTTCTGGTACCGGCGGGGGTGTAGGGAAGACAGCATGGACGTCAGGACTGACTGTCCATGCTGTACATCCAGATGTGCAGCCACAGCTGCACTGAAGAAAGCTTCAGGGGCTCTTCTAGCCCCCACTCCGACAGGTGCACCCGACGCCGGCCGGGCACCAAACTAAACTGAAGTGCCTTGGCCCGGGGGCGGGGTATAGGAGGGGGACCTAGTGCATCCTGGGAGGCTGAAAGCTTAACTCTTTGGTGCCCTGCGACTGACGTCACACCTATACCCCAAGGTATCCTGTGGATACCCTATGGACCCTGAAGTAGAAAGAGAGTGGTTGTATATATTAGGCGCACAGGAGCCATATTAAGTAAACCTTCTCTTTTAATTGAATATGTTTAAAATTGTTGTCCCATTTCCATAGGGTAGGGTAAAGCTCACACAGCAGAGGCAATCTGGTCCAGCCTTGAAAAAGCTGTTTACACAGTGAAACATGCATGTTGGTGGTGGATATGTGCCTGTACTAAAAGTGTCTATATAAAAATTAATAGGATCAATGTATGCTGTTAAAGTAGTTCAATATGATTGATTCAGGTGATCCAGTTTTGCTGCTATAAATGATCCTGTGTAAAACAGAAACCTATTACTAATAATGACAGCTGTGGATGAATTTGTCGCATAAATGAAAGAGACCAAGTCACTTTAAAATTTCATAGAGTGTGTGAAACTAATACCGCTTTTATACCTAAATTCCGGGTCCGACACAGAGGTTGGAACAGTGTTCCAAACCGGATCAGACCTGGAATTTAGCCGGCGCCGACCCAGGATATTCCCGAGTCGGCGCCTTTCACACCAGAGCCGGGTCTGCAGTGACCCGGCTCTTCCAGCATGGAAGAGGATGCTTGGAGATGACGTTATCTCAAAGTGCCACTGAAGCCGGCCAATTGGCCAGCATGCGTCGTGCTCCAGGTCATAGTGACCCTGGATTGTGCTGTTTTCACTGCAGGGTTTCACAGGTCATTCCTGTGTTAAACCCTGCAAGTTACCTGGGTTGTATTGCCAGGTCAATCGACCCGGGAATTCAACCCTGTCCCCTTTTACACCAAGGAGCTACCCGGGTTAACCCTGCAATAAGCCGGGTTTTAGCTCTGGTGTAAAAGGGGTATTATATGTAGTCATATAAACTACAATGCTGTAAAAGCAGTGCTCGAAGTGTGCCGGTATGCAACGGTATAGCATACCGGCACTTCCAGCACTACACTTTTTTTTAATTTTTATTGCAAGTAGGGAGGGCGGACGCGTAGCTTCAGCAGTGAGGGATATTAACCTGCTTCCGTCTGCTACACTGACACTGCTCACAGGCTGTCAGTGTAACTGAAGGACAGCCTCAGCCCTGTGTCAGTGGATAACAGCAGTGTGCCGCCGCCCGCCAGTCCACTGTGTGCCAAGCAGGCTTGGCCGTGGGGTATCTGCCAACCAGAAGGCAGTGGCTGGCTGGGCCGGGGGGCAGGGTGCCATATGCCCCCCGGGCCTGTACAATTTGATCACTCCACGGCTGCCCCCGCATGTATTTATTTTGCTGCGGGAGGCAGGCAGAGAGAATGCTCCCTGGCCGCTCTTTGTGTAACTGTCAGAGCCCTCAAGTGCGCATTCACGATCATGACATATGTCATGACAGGACAGGCTGGTCTGCGGCCGTGCCACTGCAGGGGTGTCAGTCTCCAAAGAAGGTGGGGCTGCTGAGAGGCCAAAATTGGTTCCATGCTTCCCAGTCCCATTAAAAGGGCCGGCTGGGCCGGGCTGACACTGCCTCTCTGCAACGGCCGGCTGCCACACTTCCGGGAAGCTGCCTCCAAGCTCCTGTGTTCCCTCCCTCATCCTCCGCTGCCTGCCTACCATCTGTCTCTGTGAGATGGGTTAGGCTATCCGTTACGGTCCCTGGGGCTGCTGGAGGTGTGCGTGCTGTAGCTATGTACTTTGGAGAAGGAGTCGGTTTGCAGTGACAGTGGCACAGTGCTGTACTGCACGGAGGAAGGAACGCCAGCCGGGACTAGGGAGCTCTGCGGACATTACTTTTTCCTGGTGAGTTCCTTCCACTCCTTTTCTTTCTGCTTCTTTCCACTACTCCTATCCTACACCCTGCTTCCCACTACTACTCCCATCCTGCCCCTCCTAACTACTACTCCCATCCTGCCCCTCCTAACTACTACTCCCATCCTGCCCCTGCTTCCCACTACTACTCCCATCCTGCCCTCTGCTTCCCACTACTACTCCTAACCTACCCCTGTTTCCCACTACTACTCCCATCCTGCCCCTCCTAACTACTACTCCCATCCTGCCCCTGCTTCCCACTACTACTCCCATCCTGCCCTCTGCTTCCCAATACTACTCCTAACCTACCACCTGCTTCCCAATACTACTCCTAACCTACCCCCTGCTTCCCACTACTACTCCCATCCTGCCCTCTGCTTCCCACTACTACTCCTAACCTGCCCCCTGCTTCTCACTACTACTCCTACCCTGACCCGCTTCCCACTACTCCTATCCTGTCCCCTGCTTCCTACTACTACTCCCATCCTGCCCCCTGCTTCTAACTACTACTCCCATTCTGCCCCCTACTTCTAACTACTACTCCCATCTTGCCCTCCTGCCAGCTAGTGGAATCCAGTTTGATATTTAAGTACACAAATGCCCGCAGTCCAAGGACTCATCTCCAAAGATGCCAAGCAGTTGTTATCCACTTGTGGTCACATAGGAGAGAAAAAGCTGGTTAGTGGTCACCCTGCACAGACCGGTAACAGGTGAACCCACTCTTTACGGTAGATTCCTGCTAGTAGTCCATTTTGACAGATATTTTATTGCTGAGTATATTGATCTTGTGTTTTTGTGCATATATTATATTTTAAGCTCCTTCTGTTACCAGAGACCACGATGCTGTTAGCAGGGCCGAAACTAGGATATCTGCCACCCAGTGCAAGGCAGCAATTTTGCGCTCCCTCCCTTCCCGAACCTGGATTTTGTCCTTGCTCCTCCATAAGGCAGTACACTAGTCAAATGTCCCTTGTATAGTGACTTACATTATTCCACACACCATAATGCCCATGCACTGTAATGCCTATTACCAAAGTGCCACTTACATATTTGCCCGACACCATTTTATGCCCCACAGTAAGGCTTCTAATTACTTTAAAATTACCTGCTCATTGCCAGGGGCTTTCATGCTCGTTGCCAAGGGGTTTCATGCTCGTTGCCAGGGGGTTTCATGCTCGTTGCTATAGGGTTTATGCTTGTTGCCATGGGGTTTGCATCTTCTTCCGGCACTTCCGGGAACGCTGTGTGCACTGCGCTGGCCTAACAGACACTAGAGGTCCAGTAGGAACTCTAGTGTCTGTTTCCTCCTTGGCGGCGGCCATTTTTGTATGGCCATTTTCAGAATCTGCAGCCCCCAAGCCACCGTGAGTCAGCCCTTTTTCACCCCCTGCATTCCGGCACCCGGTGCACGTGCACCTCTAGCCCCCTCCTAGTTGCGGCCCTGCTGTTAGTGTAGCAATGTCACGTATCCCTAATGATCCCAACTTACATCTTGGAAGACTTTGATAGCAAATGGGGGCATTATGTGCTATGACAAAGGGAGGAATTCAGATTTGGGGTATAATTTTTAATAAGAAAGCGGTGTCAATTTTGGAGTACTATTTTAATGTGGAAGAGGAGACAGAATTAAGTGCTTTATTTAATGGGAGTGATTCAGATCTGGGGTATTATTTTCAATGTAGTGGTGTGTGTGTGTGTGTGTGTGTGTGTGTGTGTGTGTGTGTGTGTGTGTGTGTGTGTGTGTGTGTGTGTGTGTGTGTATGTGTGTAGGTAGGAGGGATTGGGTACGATTTTTAATAAAGTAGGTGGGAGTTGATGAAAACTGGGGTCTAACTTAAAAGGGTGGGCAGATCTGGCATCTGACTGATTTTTAATGAGCAAGGAGAGGCAGTCAGATTGTGGATCTGATTTTAAGTGTAATTATTCTATAGTTGTCACTGTTATGGTCTCTGTATTTAACAGAGGGCCTGATTCAGACCCGGTCGCAAGCGCTGAGCGCTCGCAACTGGGTCGATGGTGACCCAGAGCGCATGGGCACGACGGAGCCGGCTCCGTCGTGCGCATGCGCGAGACCCGGATAGCGATGGGCACTCCGTCGCTCCGGCTCTCGCAACAAAGGGGGCGAGCTGTCGATGTTGAGTGACAGCTTGCCCCCTTTGGTGGGCGGGCTGGGGGGTGGCTGCCCAAATGGATGAGTTCCCATGAGAACGCCTGTCATTTGGGGGTGGACCCACTGACATCACAAGTGATGTCAGTGGAGAGAGTCCGGCTCTGTTAGAGCCGAAATCTCTCTGGGGCTTGCGGCCACGAGACCCTACCACAAGGGTCTCGTCACAAGCTCGATGTTCTTGGCCATCGCGACCATCATCATGGCCGTTCGCTGTAGCTATGGGTGGTCACCAGGAGGCCGTTCTAAAAAAAAAAAAAAAAAACGTCCCTGATTCAGAGCGGGCGCTATGTCAGAGCGACCGGGTCTGAATCAGGCCCTGAGGACATTAGTATAGTTTCTTTGTCAGATAGGGCTGGTAGGTTATGTATTTGTTTTTAGCTTTTTGATTACAGTTAATTGGTAGAAAATTGAGGGCCACATGCTTGTGTTTGCCCCCTAGGCTTAAAGTTAATGTTCCTTGCTCGCAAGGAAGGCATCTGTAAAGGGGCCTATCCATTAGCAGATAAATTTGAACGATGAACGATTTATCGTTCAGTCGTTCAATTTATCTGCTAATGAATAGGCTCTGAACGATGAAAATGCGCACTCCCGTGGCCGACAAATTTTGTCTCTTCAACATGTTGGTCACTTATCGCTTATCACAAACGACTAACGATATTTTTAATGAAAATGAATAGAAACATAAATTAAAATCCGCTCCCTGAATGATGTCATGCAATATCGTTCATCGTTTGCAAAAATCTGTCATGTACATAACAGATATCTGTCACCGCAGCCCCAGGAGTTTTCAAGGGATAAATCTTTTGTCTTTCATCTTTTGAAAAAGATCTGCTAATGGATAGGCCCCATTAGCGGCAGCGCATGTGGTAAGTTGCACCAGCACTCGACTGCTAGTTATAAAGAGGGGTCCACTCTGACTATTGGTTGACTTCTGCCTCGGCAGTCGGAGTATGAAGTTTTGTGCGGCAGTGACTTCTTACATGAGGAGACATGGACGGCGAGGAGCTGCATGTCACATCTGGCATCTGAGGCAGTGCTACAGGATCACGGAGCTCAGGGTCAGGCTGTAGTGCAGGAGGGAGTGATTAGAGGGTTTCCTCCCCCTGTGTTGGACTGGCAGCAGGGGCAACCAATTACAGAATCCAGGAGATGCGAGTCATCGAATGGGGGCGGACAATGTGGCGCTGGATAGGGAGGTAAGGTGCTGCATTAAAGCCTACAGACTGTGAATAGTAGCAGCATCCAGTAACAGAAAATGCATACAATTTTAAGTTATTACCACTCACAACAGTCAGGGATTTTTTCGAAGGGATGCAAAGGGACGCTGAATCATATTAATAAAAACAAAACATAAAAAGTATCATATGTTGGTGCCCTGTCAGTCAGCATTTATTTCTACTCATTAGCTGTCATTATTTAAGAGCTGAAAGTAATGCTGGGTACACACTGGCCAATATATATGAGCCGTTCAGTTAAATGGCTGATATATCGTGTGTGCGTTGGTCAGTGTGTACTGACGATATGTCTGTGAATGACGTAATTCATAGACATATCGCGTCGGCTGTGCAAAACAGCCGATATATATACATTATAAGTTGTCCACCCGTACACTTCCTGCAGAGGCCACCAGTGACTGACAGCTCAACTGGCCGGGCACATGTAAATGCCCGCCGAGTTGTAATGTCAGTCACGACACATTGTGCCAATGATAGGTAAGTGTGTATGCAATCGTCAGATAGGATGGCGGATGGCCGGACGGCTGATCCGTCATCTTAGTGTGTATACAGCTTAAGAGGTACAGGGGATGAGAAAAGTCAGCAAAGAATTAGAGATGCAGGAGGTTACAAAGAGAGGGGAGGGAGTGAGAGGTGTAGAGCTGAGAAAGTGAAGGAGGTACTGTAGTAGAAGGCCCAAAGGGTGAGAAATGGAAGAAGGGAGTGAGAAGTTCAAACGGTGAGAGATAAAGAAAGGAATGAGAGATGGATGCATGACACGCCCCTGTTTTGAGTGGCCACACCCCTCCTGACATGTCGCCACACCTCTTGTGACATTTGGTCACTCCCATTTTTCAAGAGTGCGCCTTTGGTGTGATCAGTGTATCTCCATACCCCCACTTCAAAATTCTCACTTCGACCACTGTGTAAAAGTCAATAAAAGCAAATTCACTCAGATTAATAAATGTAACATCGGTGATACAATCCATGAGAGATGAATATTTGTGTATCCTATTTTTTGCTACACCGACTATAATATGGTTTTTTAGATGACTGATACATATTATATTAAATTGTTTTCACTACATATTTAAGTGGAGACATAAATGGGACATATTCTTTCTGGCCCTGGTATTTCGGAGGGACATAAAGATGCGCCTAGTGTTTTAATCATCGCACGCAGCTGGTGCAGGCGTTTTTTTAGCAGTTTTAGGTGCGATATTGTGGGAATAGGTGCGAATTGCGAGTAGCGAGTTTGTTTCTTGAAACTCGCACACTTCGCAGCGATGCACGCTCCCGAGAATTCTCCAATCGAATTAAAAAACCCTATTTGCACTACTCGCAGCGGAGGAGTGTGAGTTGACTGCCAAATGAGATTTGTGAGAAATGCATGAAAATGTGGGGAAACCATCCTGGACCCCCCAAAAGGGATCATTTTGTTAGCAGGACCGTATAGAAGGCTGTTTGTGGGCATTCGGAAGGTAATGTAGTGTTTTAAATTATGTCAAATGGCTGATTTGTGGGGGGTTAAATGCAAGTAAATGATAAAAAACAAACTTTTTTCACTTAAACTCAAACGAATTAAACGAAAAAATCAAAGAAAAGTAGGAAAAAGGGTGATTTTGGGGTACTTTGAGGGCACCTTGAAAGATTGAAAAAAAATTATAAAAACAATTATTTTTCAACTAAAAATTATTGGAATTAAATTTGGGGTGCCTAAACTAATGAAAAAGTTTGATTTGGGGGTAATTTGAGGCCTTTTTTTTAACCCCCAAAAATGACATGTAATTATTGGACTAATTAAGCTAATTGGAAACTTCCAAATGCCTAATTAGTCATTAGGGGGGTGTCCAAGGGGTTCTGCACGGTGTCCCCACATTTTAACCTTAAAATAAAGATTTTCCTTTCCATCTCTCGGGAAGGCGCAAGTGAAAAGTTGCGAATTAAGTCTGACTTATTCAGTGCGAGTTGCTAATTGGATTGCAAAAAGGATCGCTAAAGTGAAAATAGCAACTCGCAATTCGCACCTAATAGGATTAGCTGAAGCTGAATAAGCATAACATTTGGGGGATCACATTGTATGAATTATCCATCAGTTTTTTCTACAGCTAAGGCCAATGTAAAACTGAATATCTCAACAAATGTGGTATAATTAAAAAGGATGTTTGAAAATATACTTAAACAATATGTGAGAAATAGCCTATTAATAGGTCTTATCTCCATTACTTACTATTAATAAAGAATCTCTACGTATATCCACAGCTTGACTCTAGATCAGGTGAACAGATTGTAATAAAGAAGGAAAATTATATCCAGCAAACAGATACATATTGATAAACCAACCTATGAATAGTACACAGTAGACAGGCACTTGTTTTATACACTATCTTTATTCTTCTAGCTCAATTTATATGTATATATCTTTGTTTTTTCTTCGATTTGACCATAATATTTCACTGTTGATTTTACCCTACCCAGTGGAAATGGAACAACAATTTTAAACATATTCAATTAAAAGTGAAGTTTTACTTAATGTGGCTCTTGTGTGCCTAATATATACAACCACTCTCTTTCCTTCTACATTTCATGGTGAATTCTATACCATTGCTACTATGTATGCCCCTCCTGCTCCTAATGCTCCTTTCTTTTCTGCTTTTATGTGCAACTACAATATTGGGCAGAGGGCACTATTATCCTAGGTGTAGACTTCAAACTGTTTCATATAGGGAATGTATGTGGTGATGTAAAATAGTGCTACCAGAGTGTTTATGAAGTGTGATGTAAAGTATATAAAAAAAAAATCTGACAAAGGGAGGTACAGCCTAGTGGATCTGTCAGCTATCACCCAGGAAGGAGGTATGACCAATTTTTATCATTCCAATTTCATAAACCTGATTTGAAATTGTTAGAATTGTCACCTCCCTTCAGGGTTAACACAGCAACCACTAGTTAATACGTTTATTATATTCCCTGTATGTTAAATACATCTATTTTTAAGAAAAACACAGCTCTTCTCATCAGTCCAAACAAACATTTATAGGAACAGCAAAGAACCAACCACCGTGAGTATGGGTACGCATTCTTGGATTCCTCTTGTCTCATTTCATGTACCAATGTTGATGAATCTTAGCAAACCCCTTTGAGAGCAAGAGAATGGGCATGAATGAAAATCTGGATGAGCATTCAATATATCCATATAAGGAATGTATTTTTTTATATACTTGACATCACACTTACAGTTCATACACACCCCTGTTGACACATCTGGTAGCGCCATTCTATAACACCACATACATTAACTATATTAACTTTCAAGGATCATTGGGATAGATCTAGAGCAGAGGTTCTCAAACTTTTTTGCTCTGGGACCCCGTCTAACAATAAAAATTATTACAGGACCCCAGCATGTTACTGCAGAATGACTGCCACACGTGTGGTCAGCAGACCGCTCATGCACAGTAACACTAGGGAGACACAAAACTGTAAGGTGTCCGATAATGCGATCATTTAATTTTTTACACATTGCAGGGACGACCTGTTTTCGAATCCCCTGACCAAGACTGAGGAGACAGTGGGTTACTGGTGAGGCAAAGGGTGACGTAGGAGGAGAAGCTGTGGGTGACAGGGAGAAACAGAGGGTGACAGGGGTGAGGAAGATGGTGGCAGAGGGTGAGGCAGAGGGTGGCATGGAAAGGCAGAGTGTGACTGGGGAGGCAATAGGTGATGTAGGTGGAGCTATGTTCTGTGTCCCAGAACCTTGTGAAAAAAAACATTCATTTATGCTCTACCATGGATGGAGGGAAACCATCTGGTTCTCCCCCATCGATGGTAAAAAAACATTCAACATCGGCCATAAACCATCGATGATTATGAATCATCGATGGCCAATGGCCATCCCTACATTAAAATACATCCTGTGTGTGCACTGGATAAGCTTCACAACACAAACCCTCCCGGTGCTGCATGGAGATATAGGTTTCCCTATGCTTCAGCACAAGTTTTATAAGCCCTGTCTGGAATATCGGCAAAGCAGTGAATACGGGGCTTACAAACAAATCAGTATTGGATTTGCACACAGACGTTCTTGGGAAATTTCTGGTGGGCCCCATTGCTTGTACCATACAACACAGCACCTCCTGTCCTCTTCCTCTTATTTGAACCTAGACATAATATTAACCAATCACTGGTATGCTTGGCAAACACAGATATTATGTAAGTGGATAGATAAAGGGAGGGGATTGCAAGTTGCGCCTCTAGAACTGATGTACGCAAGGGCATATCTATAATGAGTGCAGGGTGTGCGAGGCCCCTGGATCCATGGGGCCCCGCACCGCACACCCTGCACCCATAATATACTTACCTCTCCGGAAGTTCCATGTCAGCGCGGGGGTCCGGCGCTGTAAAGACGTCTGGAAAATGGCCGCCGCGGCCATTTTCCCGGTGACCTATGCATGCGCTATAGACTGGGCACACTCAGAGAGCTGCCGGCTCCCGAACTGAGAGGAGAGGGCCCATGACGGAGACTGCACACGGGCCCCCTCCTCACTAGAATCGCCCCCGAATGTATGTATGGTCCTATTTTGTAATAACTACAACTGAGGATAAGGTATGTATTAAAAGGCAAAATTTACTTAATAAAAATGTCACAAATAGCAACAAACAAAACTTAGCAATGAAAATGTCCCAGATGCTAACAAAGAAAATATTCAACAATCCACAAATTCCAGGCAAACTAAAACCCAAACAAAAACAAAGAGAAAAAGGGAAAAGGAAGGAAAAAAAACAAAACAAAAACAAATCGGGAAAAAACCCGAAAATAATGTTCAAATGAAACCAATGATAATCTGGTCCTATTTTAATGATTCCAAGTAAATGTTTTAATTATGTGAAGTATTGGATATGGTTTAAAAAATTCTGTTAGAGGGTGGCATCCCACAGCTCTAATACAGATAATGTTGTATCCAAAGTTTGGCAGAGGTGCCTTCTATTGATGGTGTTCTTTCTATACAGTTCAATGTTCCTGATGCGGGTACCCCTCGATAACGATGGTCAGAAGGTAGACATGCAAAGGGTGTGACTACTGTGGAAAGACAAATAAGCTAAAGACTCTGGACTTGCTGTCTGTCTGGAGGTTAGGTCATCGGTAATATACCAGTCAGAGACAGCGTATTACTGATCCTATGCTTTCAAAACTGCAGTGTCTGTCTTGAGGGGGATGACTCTAGTATTAAACCTTGCTGGATTAGCTACCAGGCACCCCCCACCTACAGAGTCTTACCTTCGTCTAGCGCAGGCGTCCCGACCCAGTCTGCCTCCGTCTTCACAACAAGTGCCATTCGCCACTTGTTGCCTTTGCTGTACAGTCGCTGGAGCTTCCAGGTCTCGTGGATGCGGTCATGTGACTGCGGATGGGATGCCGGTCGGAGACGCATCTCGGGCTTATACAGTAGGAGTGTTCTAGCGTTGTTTGATAACGTCTCCCTCTGCTGAAGTATAGTTGTTGGCAGTGAATGGCCATGTGCTCTTCGTCAGGGAGTCGAAGGCCCAGACAGGCTGATACGCATAGGAGCACACGACCATTCACTACCAACAAATATACTTCAGCAGAGGGAGCCATTATCAAATGACGCTAGAACACTGCTACTGTATATGCCCGAGACGCATCTCTGACCGGCATCACAAAAACATGCACAGATCCATGCAAGTTTCTGTGTGAAAAAACCTAGAAAATGTGTAAAAATAAAACCAAAAAAACACGGGGTTCCCCCTAAATACGCAATCAGGACTGAGCTTTTTTAAGCTTGTCCTGGTTGTGACAATTCGGGGAAAAAATACATAGGGTTCCCCTGTATTTTCAACAACCAGGACCAGGCTTAGTGAGCTAGTCCTGGTTTTGGAAATATCAGGGGACAAAATTAGTAGGATCCCCTGTATTTTCCAAAACCTGAATTGGATTCTTTCTAGCGGGAGTGCTTTACCAAATCATCTGGCCAGAGAATTATACCTAACCGCTAGTCAGCCCAGGCTGGGGATCACTGGGAAGGTGGGGACCCCCCCAATAAATGGGTTCCCCCTCTCCAGGGTATCGCAGGCCTGGGCTGATAGGCCGGGGATATCCCCGGCACCCCTGGGTGGTGGGTGCCTTGTTGATTGGGTCAAAAATTAGATGAATTAATATTATTTTTTACAGAAGAACTAGAGGTCCCAGCAAGCCTCCCGTGCATGCTGGTAATTGGATAACCACAAGTACCAGCATGAAGGACATTAAGGGCCCGCTGGTACCTCTAGTTCACCTGCAAAAGAAATATTAAAATAAAGACAAGACACACACCGTGACAGTACAACTTTATTGCACTCACACATACTCATCTACAATCTCTGGAGCCATTCACATCCTCTTCCCCATGTAGGCATCCAAGTCTTCTTAAAACTAAAAAAACGCCAATATCTGGAGCCACGGACTTAAGTACCATCCTTTAAGGACGAATGACAACCCAACGGCGGCATTTCACATAGAAATGCATGGGCTGAGCATTCATTGGCTGAGAGAGGCGAGCCTCCGCCTCTCTCAGCCAATGAGTGGTTCCCGCCATTGACGTCAATGCCAATCACATTTTGTGTGCTATATTTATTTCTTCTTTTTCGCACTCTCTCATCAGCTGACCGGCTCTGTCTGTCCTGCAATATCTTTGCATACCAGGGTAGCCAGAGTTTGTGTACACTGACAGCAGAAGTGCACATACCCTTTCCTTCCTACCAGCTGCCAACGACACTCTCTCATCCCATGTCCGCTGTCTTCACAAGACGTGGCGACAGCAGAAGTGAGGGAGACAGATACTGGGCCTCTTTTTTATTTTCATTTTCTGTCACTTGGAAGTTTTACACTAACAATTTCATGATGCTGCATATTAATCATTGAATTTTTTCTTTGCTATTTCTTATTATTTTCATTGTATATGTAATAATCGATTTGGTAAACATTACTCTAGGTGACAAATGCTGGTGTATGCCTCATATAGGAGGGGCATACATATATAATTGATATCTCTCCTGTACTTACACTTTTTTGAATTTCTAATGGACATGGTGGCTTGGTAGTCCAGATTGCTTAAACACATTGCTTGCCATTCCATCTGGTCAAATTATATTATCAATGTTTTATTAATTTGCTACTCATTATTGACTTTGATTTGGTGACCTGATTTTTGCTATTGAGTATCAAAAAAATTCTTGCTAAAATCAACCTGTAAAGGATTGTTATAAGGTGATAACTCCACTCACACTCCTCCAATTATAAGGAGGGAACATGTATATACTAATATAATTTGTATATACTACTTTGATTGTTCTGTTATTCCTTGGAAGACCAGGTACCTCTTTCTGTGTTGAAAAATATCATCCACCTTATATCAACAACTTAAACTTACTGACTATGCTCTGACTATATGCTTTGGGTTTTATTTGTCAATTTTGTTTGGACAGGTTATCATGTGACCCATTAACCATAATATAATCATACAGATCCATCTGTTGCACTCTACATGTTTGATTATTTCACCTGTAAATTGTTGCAGGGGCCCTTCATCATAACCTTGTATGCCTAGGTTTATCTCAATGTGATAGCAATATATATAACTAGTGTACGCTGTTGCCATAGGAGGGCTAAGGTGCACAGTCAAACTGTGTACTTTATTCCATATTTATACCATTTGGTATCCTTCTGACCATACTTGTGTTTTTTTACACATCTATGGCTACTCAGATTTAAATACTTTTTCAGAACATATTGACTATTGACCTTTTTTTTTTTTAATATTCACCTTCATCCAGTTTTAGTTACTATCAACATATTTTCTCATATCCTTATGAGCTTGTTTTGTGAGGTTTTCTGTATTGACAACCACTGTCTTAATTATATGTGCTTGTCCTATGTGTCTATACTTATTTTAATACTTACTTATTAAAGGTTAATTTTTAAACTTTCACATATATATTGAGTGCCCCCAAAAAAGAGTCGTCTTTTCTCTCCTAATCTGTATACTTGTTTGCCCTTACTCGGGGGAGCACTGCCAACTCTTAAACCGTACCCACCGATTTTTTTGGTGATATAAAACATCGTAGTTGGTTTCTAGAATTTCTATGTACTACATCACTCTCAGGTTGATTGGAACATAATAGAGTGGGTACATTCTTTATATTCTCCCATCTTAGATCTGTCTTGTGCGAAACTCCACCCACTATATTCTATACAGATTCTATATTACTCTTAGGAAAACCATCAATGTTTTAACGATATTAAATTTTGAGTGGGATTTGACTGGGATTCGGTTTTACGTTAATTTTGACATTCAATTGTGCCTTTAGTAAATCACCAAAGGCAAAATCGAATGCAAATCAAATGTAAAATAACTTAAATTCGAACTTTGATAAGTAAACCCCTAAATCTAACTATGGTACACCTACCAGATTCACACTCTTCCTCAATTTTCTCCTTTCACTCAATTCCCTCTTCATCCATATGCCCATATCTTCAAACTGTCTTTTTTCGCTTTCTTCAGATGCTTGACAGCAGATCTTTATTATTAGTTCAATGAAAATGTTACTGAAAATACCCCCATAATATGAACATATTCCATATGTCTATATAATCAGCCAATTATAACATAATATGACATTAATATTGTCTTAATTAAAGGGACTTTGCTGCATGATGGGAAGTATAGTACCATTCCTGTCAGTTGGTTAATGTCAAAACCCTCACCTGACCTAGCACTTGCTCAGCATTTCTATTCTATTTAGTGGTCCTGACATTAAATGCTTGTTGTCATGGAAACCAGTACTGCAGCTCTGCAGTAAGATGAGTTGTGCATGGTAGAAAATGAGGATTACAAAGAGGGTGAATGATAGTGAAATAAGGAGACAAAATAAAGATACAGGCAAATAAATATTAATAATGTAAAATGGGAATTATGACAAAAAAGAAAAATATGCGTGATGGAGAAAAGGAGAGCTGGAAGGGAATGTTATTTGTACTTTTTGTATCAAGTTCTATGCAGATGTACTGTAACAACATTCCAGTGCTTACATTTATGTGCACATGTATCAATGTGCAGCTATAACAACATTCCAATGCTTACCAAGTATTATGCCTGCCCAAAACTGTAAAAGGAAACTAAGCACCATGGACAATATGACATATGCACACATACTGTATATGGGACTTATATTATGAGGCAGACTTATTTGTAATATTCCCACCACAATTGTAAAAAGAACTGTCATTATCTGCATATATGAAAAATTATTGGCCAGGCAGCTGAGTGTTACTCAATTGTTCCAGCAAACCAGAATGAAATTATAATAAACTAGCTGGAGTATCCAGCTCCGCTCGTGTGGAAGTTTGTGATCTGTCTGTCCCTAGGCAGCCGGTTCCCTCCCTCAGTGGGCTGCACTCTGGTGATCTCAGCTCCCTTGTAGTGAGCCGCACCACTTGCCTAGGAACCACCTCTAGGGTCTTGTACTGAGCCGGCCGCAGACTCCCCAGATGACAGAGAGCTCCACTGATCACCGCACATATCTGGTCCCTGAACAGCAGGTACACCAGCACTTGTGTAATTGGACTCCTCAAGTGGCAGCTGCCCTCTTTACTGCAGGCTCTGGACTCATCTCACAGCAAAAGCTCCTCTTCAGAGCATGGGGCTGAAGATAATTAAAACTTGCCGAGAGCAGTGCAGGGGACCCCTCCCTGTGAAGCCCTGACCACATCCCCCTGACGACCAATTGTGAAGATCCTTAGGGGCACATTTATCAAAGATCATTTGAGGTAAATTCCCCGAAAACACCTGTTTTCGGGGGTTTACCTCAAATACTTAGTATCCCCCGAATGTATGAAGGAGGGACCACAGCAGGTATCTCCGATACCTGCTGCGATCCCTCCATTGCCGCCGGCTTCGCATTCCCGATATTGACCCCAGCAGCTAACGCCATCTGCAGATAGCGTTAGCCGCTGTGTCCTATGGGCACTTACCGCATTTGAGCCGGCAGAGGGATCTTCCAGATCCCTCCACCGGCAATGAGCGCCGCTCATGTGCAGTCCGCGGGACTGCGCATGCGCAGCAGCCCGGAATGCACTCCGGCCACATCGCAGGGACGGGCTCTTTTCGGAGCCCGTCTCCGTGCATGTGCCGGGTCATACATTCGGCCGTTATGATCGCATTTTGCAATGCGGTCATGGGCGATATTGCATGCCCTGATCGCATTGCAAAATGCGATCCTTAATAAATGGGCCCCTAAGAGCCTAAAACCTGCCTGGGAAAATTATCTACACAAACGGTTTAGTGGTTGCAGAGTTTATCGCAATAAGACAAACAGACAAACAGACTTTGTCATTTATAAATGTATAGATTATCACTTTCCCGAACCAGTCTCCATGTTTGTGTGTCTGTGCTATGGAACTAAAAGCCCATATATGGATTTTCAGTTCTATTAGACCAAAAAAAGAAAAACACATACATATTAACATCATACATAATATATAACATATATATTAGCTATCAAAAACAGCCAGGGCCATACTTAGGGAGGTGCAAATAGGGCTGCTGTCCAGGGCACAAGGCCCCAAAAGTGACACCGCGGCTGCCCCGCCATTGCCCCATATTTGTACCATTACTTTGTGCCTCACTGCCTGAATAGGTTCCTGGGTCCTGACTCTCTGTGGCATTCGTTCCATGCTGACTGTGCTTTGAACACACAGAGCAGGTTTACTTTTAGCTGAAAAGAGGAAATTTGTTGCTACTGTATCTTTTTTGCAGGAGCATCTTCATAAAGGAATCTGGGAGAAAAAGTGGAGCGTGTAGCTATGGTACCCAGGCCACATGCATTATATGGCACCCCCACCCTGAAGTGTGACAGGGAGCGGGCATATGCAGCATGTGAGGGGAAGTTAAAAGAAAATAAAATTAAACATTGGGGCCAGTATCGGATTATGGTCCCTTGGGCCTTAGGCATTATATGCATTCGCCCAATATCCCTAATAAATAATATTGTCTCATTGCTTACCTTCATAGAGGAATTAATGGCTGGGTCACGTACCATGACTCACAGTGTAAAAATCTTTCTGCTGCCTCTGTCACTCAGTGCTGCACTGCTACTCCGCCAGGGAACTTCCGTGACAGACAGAATCATGCGCTCATGCCTCTGCTCTGACAGGGGGAGCCAGGAGCATGCACCTGGCTGCGCACAGCTGTCAGCAGTTCATTAATGATGACAGTCATGCTGCACCACGGAACTGCATGTGAGTGTGTAGCAGGGAGCACACAGGTGACCCGGCTGCATGTGACTGTTCTCAGTGGCAGTCGCAGTTCGGAGGTAGCACAATGACAATTGGCTGGTCAGGTCACTTATCATTGTGCAGTGGTAGGAGGTAGTGGGCTGGGCAGGATTGCCTTGCGGGTTTTATCCGGCTGGCAGGACATATGTTGCCCACCTCTAGACTAGGGAGATCAAGCCAGGGAAAGGTGGGACAGAGCAGAAGGGAGGATTGACTAATTTTTAAATAACATACTTCAATATATTAAAAATAATGTTTAAACTTTATTAAATATTATAAATATCTACAATTTCTGAGTGGTTTTGTGGGAAAGAAATCATTAGTTAAGTGGTTAATCAGCATAAGCTTGCTGTAGATTTGTGGACTGAATTGTGTCCTACTCAGAGGTGACCTTATGCAAGATCCAGCAATTTTAGATGGGGCTAGTGCATATATATAGGGGTGGTGCATACACATAGATCCGTCTGACTCCAAATAAAGGCGGATGTCTACAGCTATTTTCATGCACTCAATGCGACCACTTTGCATGCGGCCTGAATCAGGCCCAAATTTTTCTTGGTTGTTACTGACAAAAGCCTGGGCACCAAAATGTCTTGCTCATATCTATGAAATACAAATAATCAGCAATGTGGGCATAAATGTTTATTATGTATTCCCTTTCTTGCCAAAGGAATGAATGTCACAATGGTGCTCATACTGACTGGAAAAAGAAAGCAATGGAGCTGGAGCTGGCATTTGGGTTTCCAGCTCATTCCTATAACAAGGAACATATATGTTTTGCACAGTTTCTGGTAATGCTACTGTAATGCTAGCTGGCAGTGATGGATTTCTAATGTTTGGTAATTTATGTGCCGCTGAGGATGTGATAAGGTGGCATTAACTAAACTAACATTTGTGACTGCAATAGAAGGGGGCCTATGCCTGCAGCTGGCAAACACACAGCAGAAGCATGGGGAAAAGTGAGCAATAGCGTTGGCATTATTAAAAAAATAGAGCCATTGGGGAGGCAGAAAAAGAAAGCAAGCTAGGAGGTGATAAGAGTGAGCCATTTTCCATTTTCTGATCAACATAAATGAGAATTGGCGATTTGCTTAGTAAATCTAGCCCAGCCTGTCTAGCCCAAAGGTGATTGTAGGGAACCAGAAGAAAATTTAAAAATCTGGGACAAAAACACAGAACTGAGAAAATAAACCAGAGTTGAGGGGAAAAAAAAACCAACAAAAAAAGAGAGAAGTAATAAACTTAGTAAATGCATGTCATTAAGCAACAGCGAAACAGCTAAAAGAGAGCTTAGGGTAGGGAAGTGCATTTGTAGGTAATAAGCAGACATAGGGGCCTATTCATTAAACATTAAAATTCTCTGGAGATAATTAGCTTTAGAACTCTCATGGAGTTCTAGCTAATTATAGGTGGAATTCATCATTCCACCTCTCCATAAGTATCTATTCCGAAAAGCTGTCATTTTTGCGATGACAGCTTTTCGGGAAATAGATACTTTTCCCTACCTACGCTACCTTATCGCATCTGGAAACAGTGCTGCACCTGCGCTGTTACATCTGTAAAACCAGCGCATGTGCAGCACTGCCTACAGATGCGTTAAGTTTCGTACCCCCCCGATCCCACCCCCACCCCCCTCCGCTCACCTTCCCCCCCCGACTTACCTGTCCGCGCTCCGTCCTGCTGGTCTGTCATTTGGTTTCCCAACAGACCACATGACAGATTAGAAAAAAAAAATTTTTTTTCTTTTTCTAAACTTTCTTGTGCTCTGCTGGGGAGCACACATGACAGACCAGCCTCCGGAGCCTGAGGACGGAGCAGAGCGCCGGAGGGACTCGTCGGGGGACCTGCACATGCTGATACAGGTAAGTGGATTCTGCTATTCGCCACCTCACAGTGGCGAATAGTAACTGCATCAAATTCCGAAAATTGATAATTTTCAGAATTTGATGAATACCACAATTTCCACATCCCCATACTAATGTATGGGGAGTGTGGAAATTAACGCAGGGGAACTTAGCAAGGAGATATCTGTGATATCTCCTGTGTTAAGTCTGTTCATGAATACCAAAATAACGTTATTTAAGGAAAATGTCCTTAAAAACGTTATTTTAGTGTTGATGAATAGGCCCCATAGAGGTATATTTACTAAAGTGAGAGTTTTTAGAAGTGGAGATGTTACCCATAGCAAACAATCATATTCTAGCTATTATCTTCTAGAAGGTGCTAGTGAAATGTTAAGTAGAATATGATTGGTTGCTATGGGCAACATCTCCATTTCTAAAAACTCTGACTTTAGTAAATATACCTCATACTGTAAGGTAAAGATATCTTGAAAGAACAAAAATGAAAATCAAGTGAACATTGAGGGGTCTATGTACTAAGCAGTGATAAGTCAGTGATAAGGTGCCAGCCAATCAGCTCCCAACTGTCATCTCACAGGCTGTGTTTGAAAAATGACAGTTGGGAGCTGACTGGCTGGCACCTTATCATAGACTTATCACTTTTCACTCTGTCTCTTATCACTGCATAGTACATAGACCCCTAAATATCTTATGTCTCTTTTTTGTTGTTTCGATGTCTCTGTATACACACAACTCAACATAGCCTGCAATTCCTTCCACACCTACAACAGGTCTTCTCTCAACTACATGCAAATGCCCTGTTATCACCCAGAAATGCCCATTCTTCAGCAAGTGGAGTTGCACTCGAGATGTATATGAATCGGCCATCGATGATATGCACTTGGCTATGGAGCATACTCAGTACAAAAATACTACAAGATCTGTCTGCAAAATGTATATGTATGCCACTCTGCATCTGTCTCATACTAGGGACAGGCTAGATTCTAGGGAAATGTCCTGCTTTCCTGACAATCTTTACTGCCGGAATGTTGGAAAGTTCCTTTCTAGCGGCACCCTGCTATAGCAGCCTGCCCTGTTTCTTCCTAAACCACAGCCGTGAAAAGTTGCGGCTACCGAATACCGCCGGGTGAATAGATGTCTTGCACATGTGCATGGCATCTATTCACAGTGAGGGGAATGCTTGGGGGAAGCCCAGAACTTCCGTAAGTGCTGGGCACTCCCCCAAGTGTGACGAATTGGGCCCATGTCATAAGGACACGCCCAGTGGCGGGCTGGGCCGGGGGGCAGGGTGCCATCTGCCCCCCGGGCCGGTACAATTCTAATATTTCAGGGCCGGCAGGCACTGGCAGACAGCACAGGATGCGATGCTCTGGCTCCCGTGCTGCTGCCCCGAGAGAGATCCGATTCATGTAACAGAGACTAAAATAAAATGGCTGCCCCATATCAGGCTACAAAAAGATGGCCGCTGTCGACCAATGGGGAGCCAGGTTTCCCTACCCACAATTCCAAGTGGGTGGAGAATGAGAAAGGGGCGTGGCCTATCGGGGGAGTGGGAAGAACCGAAGAGGAGCTGAATGATAAAATAAATTTTTTATCATACCCATAGAGGAGAGAGGGCAGAGATGAGGAGTGCCTGCTTCATGTCTTCTACACCCATACCAGGTAAGTGGAGGGTGGAGTGGGGCAAATAAATGTAGTGTCACAGTGATATAAACGTTTTGTTATTTAAAATATGTGTGTGCTGACTAAGTGTGACTGTGTGTGTGTGCTGACTAAGTGTGACTATGTGTATGTGTGTGTGTGCTGACTAAGTGTGACTGTGTGTGTGTGCTTACTAAGTGTGACTATGTGTATGTGTGTGCTGACTAAGTGTGACTGTGTGTGTGTGCTGACTAAGTGTGACTATGTGTATGTGTGTGTGTGCTGACTAAGTGTGACTGTGTGTGTGTGCTGACTAAGTGTGACTGTGTGTGTGCTGACTAAGTGTGACTGTGTGTGTGCTGACTAAGTGTGACTGTGTGTGTGTGTGCTGACTAAGTGTGACTGGGTGTGTGCTGACTAAGTGTGACTGGGTGTGTGCTGACTAAGTGTGACTGTGTGTATGTGTGTGTGTGTGTGCTGACTAAGTGTCACTGTGTGTGTGTGCTGACTAAGTGTCACTGTGTGTATGTGTGTGTGCTAACTAAGTGTGACTGTGTGTGTGTGTGCTGACTAAGTGTGACTGTGTGTATGTGTGTGTGCTGACTAAGTGTGACTGTGTGTGTGCTGACTAAGTGTGACTGTGTGTGTGCTGACTAAGTGTGACTGGGTGTGTGCTGACCAAGTGTGACTGTGTGTATGTGTGTGTGCTGACTAAGTGTGACTGTGTGTATGTGTGTGTGCTGACTAAGTGTGACTGTGTGTGTGCTGACTAAGTGTGACTGTGTGTATGTGTGTGTGTGTGTGCTGACTAAGTGTCACTGTGTGTGTGTGCTGACTAAGTGTCACTGTGTGTATGTGTGTGTGCTAACTAAGTGTGACTGTGTGTGTGTGTGCTGACTAAGTGTGACTGTGTGTATGTGTGTGTGCTGACTAAGTGTGACTGTGTGTGTGCTGACTAAGTGTGACTGTGTGTGTGCTGACTAAGTGTGACTGGGTGTGTGCTGACCAAGTGTGACTGTGTGTATGTGTGTGTGCTGACTAAGTGTGACTGTGTGTATGTGTGTGTGCTGACTAAGTGTGACTGTGTGTGTGCTGACTAAGTGTGACTGTGTGTGTGCTGACTAAGTGTGACTGGGTGTGTGCTGACCAAGTGTGACTGTGTGTATGTGTGTGTGCTGACTAAGTGTGACTGTGTGTGTGTGCTGACTAAGTGTGACTGTATGTGTGTGCTA
Organism: Taudactylus pleione; assembly: GCA_031769625.1. Classification (NCBI taxonomy): domain Eukaryota; kingdom Metazoa; phylum Chordata; class Amphibia; order Anura; family Myobatrachidae; genus Taudactylus; species Taudactylus pleione. Next base: position 326,701 of record JAUIMM010000481.1, read on the forward strand.
AGTGTGACTGTATGTGTGTGCTAAGTGTGACTGTGTGTGTGTGCTAAGTGTGACTGTGTGTGTGTGCTGACTAAATGTGACTGTGTGTGTGAGCTGACTAAGTGTGACTGTATGTGTGTGTGTGCTAAGCATGACTGTGTGTGTGTGCTAAGTGTGACTGTATGTGTGTGCTGACTAAGTGTGCTAAGTGTGACTGTGTGTGTGCTGGCTAAATGTGACTGTGTGTGTGTGTGTGTGTGTGTGCTGACTAAGTGTGACTGTATGTGTGTGTGTGCTGACTAGGTGTGACTGTGTGTGTGTGTGTGTGCTGACTAGGTGTGACTGTTTGTGTGCTGACTAAATATGACTTTATGTGTGTGTGCTGACTAAATATGACTTTATGTGTGTGTGCTGACTAGGTGTGAATTTGTGTGTGTGCTGACTAGGTGTGACTTTATGTGTGTGCTGACTAAGTGTGACTGTGTGTGTTCTAAGTGTGACTGTGTGTGTGCTGACTAAGTGTGACTGTATGTGTGTGTGCTGACTAAATGTGACTGTATGTGTGTGCTGACTAGGTGTGACTGTGTGTGTGCTGACTAAATGTGACTTTATGTGTGTGCTAAGTGTGACTGTATGTGTGTGCTGACTAAGTGTGCTAAGTGTGACTGTGTGTGTGCTGGCTAAATGTGACTGTGTGTGTGTGTGTGCTGACTAAGTGTGACTGTATGTGTGTGTGCTGACTAGGTGTGACTGTGTGTGTGTGTGTGCTGACTAGGTGTGACTGTATGTGTGCTGACTAAATATGACTGTTTGTGTGCTGACTAAATATGACTTTATGTGTGTGTGCTGACTAAATATGACTTTATGTGTGTGTGCTGACTAGGTGTGAATTTGTGTGTGTGCTGACTAGGTGTGACTTTATGTGTGTGCTGACTAAGTGTGACTGTGTGTGTGTGCTGACTAGGTGTGACTGTGTGTGTGTGCTGACTAAGTGTGATTGTGTGTGTGTGTGTGTGTGTGTGTGCTGCCTAGGTGTGACTGTATGTGTGTGTGTGTGCTGACTAAATGTGACTGTATGTATGTGTGCTGACTAAGTGTGACTGTGTGTGTGCTGACTAAGTGTGACTGTGTGTGCTGACTAAGTGTGACTGTATGTGTGTGTGCTGACTAAGTGTGACTGTGTGTGTGTGCTGACTAAGTGTGACTGTATGTGTGTGTGCTAAGTGTGACTGTATGTGTGTGCTAAGTGTGACTGTATGTGTGTGCTAAGTGTGACTGTGTGTGTGTGCTAAGTGTGACTGTGTGTGTGTGCTGACTAAATGTGACTGTGTTTGTGAGCTGACTAAGTGTGACTGTATGTGTGTGTGTGCTAAGTGTGACTGTATGTGTGTGCTGACTAAGTGTGCTAAGTGTGACTGTGTGTGTGCTGGCTAAATGTGACTGTGTGTGTGTGTGCTGACTAAGTGTGACTGTATGTGTGTGTGTTCTGACTAGGTGTGACTGTGTGTGTGTGTGTGCTGACTAGGTGTGACTGTTTGTGTGCTGACTAAATATGACTTTATGTGTGTGTGCTGACTAAATATGACTTTATGTGTGTGTGCTGACTAGGTGTGAATTTGTGTGTGTGCTGACTAGGTGTGACTTTATGTGTGTGCTGACTAAGTGTGACTGTGTGTGTTCTAAGTGTGACTGTGTGTGTGCTGACTAAGTGTGACTGTATGTGTGTGTGCTGACTAAATGTGACTGTATGTGTGTGCTGACTAGGTGTGACTGTGTGTGTGCTGACTAAATGTGACTTTATGTGTGTGCTAAGTGTGACTGTATGTGTGTGCTGACTAAGTGTGCTAAGTGTGACTGTGTGTGTGCTGGCTAAATGTGACTGTGTGTGTGTGTGTGCTGACTAAGTGTGACTGTATGTGTGTGTGTGCTGACTAGGTGTGACTGTGTGTGTGTGTGTGTGCTGACTAGGTGTGACTGTATGTGTGCTGACTAAATATGACTGTTTGTGTGCTGACTAAATATGACTTTATGTGTGTGTGCTGACTAAATATGACTTTATGTGTGTGTGCTGACTAGGTGTGAATTTGTGTGTGTGCTGACTAGGTGTGACTTTATGTGTGTGCTGACTAAGTGTAACTGTGTGTGTGTGCTGACTAGGTGTGACTGTGTGTGTGTGCTGACTAAGTGTGATTGTGTGTATGTGTGTGCTGCCTAGGTGTGACTGTATGTGTGTGTGTGTGTTGACTAAATGTGACTGTATGTATGTGTGCTGACTAAGTGTGACTGTGTGTGTGCTGACTAAGTGTGACTGTGTGTGCTGACTAAGTGTGACTGTATGTGTGTGTGCTGACTAGGTGTGACTCTGTGTGTGCTGACTAGGTGTGACTGTGTGTGTGCTGACTAAGTGTGACTGTGTGTGCTGACTAAGTGTGACTGTATGTGTGTGTGCTGACTAGGTGTGACTCTGTGTGTGCTGACTAGGTGTGACTGTGTGTGTGTGTGCTGACTAAGTGTGACTGTGTGTGTGTGTATGTGTGCTGACTAAATGTGATTTTGTGTGTGAGTGTGTGTATATATATGGCTGCAGCTTCCGAGCGAGCGGTACGTGGCTTATTCCCGGAGGATGAGGAGCGGCTGACGGTGTTTGCCGGGTATACTTACATTAAACCAAGATACACGGTACAAATGTTACATGTCTGCAGACAGGATTGTCTGTCTATGTTTTTATGATTAAAACTTTTATGCACTATGGAGCGCCCCCTTTGTTCTATATACTAACAGATTTTATATATATATATATATATATATAATGTGTGTGTGTGTGTTCGAAACAGACATTTTGATGTGGGGGGTATGGAAATATCCCCTGACGTTATTGTTATGGCCATTTTTAAAATTGCATTCGCCGGTAGAAAAGTTGGGCCACTTGCTCTGGTTTGCCCCCCAGGCTGAAAGTTGCCAGCCAGCCCCTGGACACGCCCCTCCCTGGTCAGCCACACCCCCTTTTCAGAAGTGTATTCGCCTTCGGCGGGCACATAGTCCCTGCCCGCACTGTCCTGTCCCTGGTCTAGCGGGAACAGTACATGCAGATTGGACAAAGGTTCACATGCGCCTGAGAAAAATAATATTATTTGCAATTGGTCAGTGGCAGGTGCAAATTGTGGATGATCATGATGACAGTCACCAAAACTGCTTGTTATTATCTGTTTGCAAATGCTCGGCTTATGGCGATTGTAGATTTCTTCATGGCTCTTGCATATATGCCTCTGTGTGCATGTTTAGCCAAATATATATTTTTTCCTATTTTAGACGGGCAAGGCAGATGCAAGGTTTATCGGTGTAATAGGCAAAGTATCAGCCTGGCGCTTCCACCACAAAAAATATCACCTCCAACTTCATATGCGACCCATGCAGATAATGTGCCTTTTTATTCATCTCATACTGTACTTGTTATATCATTTTTTTGTGCCAGTAGAAGTTAACAGGTTTACAGTATCCAGATTAGTGATGTGGAGGATAGTTAGTGATGTGTTATCTGCAATATTTCCTTTAACAACTTGTTATTGAGCCACAATACTTACATTGACCTTAATCATGCAGAAACAGCTGTTTATGATCTATGGCAAATTTACACATAATAGTCATAATTTATCATACACTGTATTCGGCTGTATTTTTTTCCCAACACTTTCATCATCACCTGCAGATTTTGAGATCTCTTAAACTAGAGACATACCTTATGAAGGTGTGATGTAACAAAACATTGCATTACCGTACACACTACACGATCCCGCTGTACGATGGCATGATGTATCATTACATGTGGCATGTAACAACACCGCATTGGCCATGGGATCATCTCATCTGATGTGAAGCACTGCAGATGGGATGATTCAATCAATGACGGCCGGGAACAACGTATTGGGCATACAAAATATACGATGTGTACGATATATCATTCCAATCCATGTCTGGACGTTATAACAGACGACGGATCGTTTCATAGGCAAACTCCAGGGGGATTTATGTCTGCCTGGAAACCCTCCTCCCCAACCCACACCATGACCACAATAGAAATAGTAATATAATCGATTGTTACTAGTGCTGCATGTTCTTCTCAGTATCACAAATGAAATAATTAGCGCCACCTGTGGATCTTTTAACATGTATCAGCCAGTAATAAATAACCTGTGCACCAACTAGAAGATCTGGAAAACATGCCTTTTAGAGATGCACTGCTATAGAGTCCAATATGTACATATACAGTATGTCCAGGGTAGTGCTAGGTTCCTCTGCTGTTCCTCCAGGCTCCTGGACTTTCTCCAATAGTCTGGAATGGTGCCCATATCTAAAATAAATACATTCAGCTCAGGCAGGATGGCCCTACTGGCGCAATCTAATGGCTTATTGTGATCACTGGTCATGTATATGCTGGAATTATTACACACAATACACTTTGTATGACACTTATTAAAGCTGGTTAAGTAGTAATTCTGCCCTCTTCATGGACAGGCCACACTCGCTCTAAAATTAAGCATTTGGAAACCCTCCTCTGGAAATCCTGCATTTGCCACTGCGTTTAGTGTGGAACCAGCTGAAGAGTTACAGTTGAAGTCTTATTTGGGGAGCACACAAAATATGCAGAGGTGTGAAAGGGAAAGGCAAACTGCAGTAATTTACATTTATATTGCCATTTGCAAAAGTGTCTTGCCTCACAATGATCCTTTGAAGCCAGTCAAGTTCACAAGAATTAAATTGTCAGAATATTTAAGTAAGCGGGTGTTATATAGTGAAAATTATGATTTATGAAATACATAGACAATCTATTACTGACTTGGGGGCCTATTCATCAACACTAAAATAACGTTTTTAAGGACATTTTCCTTAAATAACGTTATTTTGGTATTCATGAACAGACTTAACACAGGAGATATCACAGATATTTCCTTGCTAAGTTCCCCTGCGTTAATTTCCACACTCCCCATACATTAGTATGGGGATGTGAAAATTGTGGTATTCATCAAATTCCAAAAATTATCAATTTTCGGAATTTGATGCAGTTACTATTCGCCACTGTGAGGTGGCGAATAGCAGAATCCACTTACCTATATCAGCATGTGCAGGTCCCCCGACGAGTCCCCCCGGTGCTCTGCTCCGTCCTCAGGCTCCGGAGGCTGGTCTGTCATGTGTGCTCCCCAGCAGAGCACAAGAAAGTTTAGAAAAAGAAAAAAAAATACAATTTTTTTTTGTAATCTGTCATGTGGGCTGCTGGGAAACCACATGACAGACCAGCAGGACGGAGCCGAAGGCTGCTGCGCGGACAGGTAAGTCGGGGGGGGATCAGGGGGGTACGAAACTTAACGCATCTTTAGGCAGTGCTGCGCATGCGCTGGTTTAACAGATGTAACAGCGCATGCGCAGCACTGTTTCCAGATGCGATAAGGTAGTGTAGGCAGGGAAAAGTATCTATTTCCCGAAAAGCTGTCATTGCAAAAATGACAGCTTTTCGGAATAGATACTTATGGAGAGGTGGAATGATGAATTCCACCTATAATTAGCTAGAACTCCATGAGAGTTCTAAAGCTAATTATCTCCAGAGAATTTTAATGTTTAATGAATAGGCCCCTTGGACTCCTAATTACCATACACACTTTCTTTCATTAACAACAGTTAGTTCAAATTGTTTCAGCAATAAAGCAACGAGACATAGTGGCACCTACACAATAGGGAATACCTAGCAAATGATGTGATGGTTTCCACACATCCCATACAGCCATAGAGAACTTAGGCCCTCATTCAGAGCCGTACGCTCTGAATGAGGGCCGGCCTCCATGAAAATGGAGCGTCCTCCTTGACGCTCGTATAGCTGTGGGTGACCACCCACAGGCTATACGAGCATACAGTTTGATGGCCGCGATGGTCAAGACCATCGAAACTGCGAGCCGGAGCCTGCGGTTGAGGTTTTCAACCGCAAGCTCCGGAGTGATTTTGGCTCTATCAGAGCCAAAATCACTCCCACTGACATCACTAGTGATGTCAGTGGGCCGGCTTCTGACGGGAGGCGTTCCCGTGGGAACGCCCCCATCAGGGAGGCACGCCCCCGGCACGCCTACCAAAGGGGGCGTGCTGTAAATCAACATCGACAGCACGCCCCCTTTGATCAGACACAACGAGCAAAGGACTTTCCTTCGCTCGTCGCATCTGGCGCATGCGCACAACGGAGCTCCCTTTGTCGTGCGCATGCTCAGTCCAGAACATCGACCCACTTGCGAGCGGACAGCCGCTCGCGAGTGGGTCTGAATCAGGCCCTTAGTACAAACCCAGGGGAGGCACAGAGTAGTGAGTTTGAGTGGGTTGCTCTGATTAACATCGGTCAAAACTTGTGGTGTGGAGTAGTGTATCCTCCCAGAAACACGGTGCGGTTCAAATATGTCCAAGACGTTTTAGTTATTAACCTGGTAATTAAGTTGGTATTTAGTGTGATATTGGTGTATTGTATTATATTGCTACATTAAAATCTAACAAGATACAGTTGTAACGTCCCTGCTTATTGTCTATGTAATCTTGAACTCTAAAGGTACCTTGGGTTATCTAGCCAGCCTCAGCTCTAACACTCAGGTACTTTCCGCTCTCCTTCAGAAATCTTTCACATGCCTGGTTGAGTACAACTGAGCTTAGCAAATCTGTTGCAATTATTGTATGGCAGCATATCTCGTGCTATAATCATTTTTGTGTGCTAGATTCAAAGCGTGAATTAAATAATGACTGTATGGAAGGTGACCCCATCATTCTTTGTAATAAAATTTATAACAATTTCAGGGAGCAGCATCCTCATTTGACAACAATACTCCAAACACTACCTCAGAACTCAAAGTAAAACAGTTCAATAATTAGTATGTAACTAACCACTTGTTATGAATGGCTATCAAAAAATTTTAAGAATCCTGTAAATGCAAAAAGCTTGTGTTTAGTAATATACGAGGGCTGATTGAAAAGTAATGAAACTGCCTCTGTTTTTCTGTCCCATAGGTAGATGTGGCAATGCTATGCTGGTTATTGTGAAGCTCATACATCGATGTGTCTGAACCTGTGTTCTTTGGTCACAGCGAGTGGAAGATCTTAGTACATTTCGTCATGGCGGATGAGGAAGACGTGTTTGTGAGATTACGTCAGAGATGTGTGATTGAATTTTGTGTTAAACTTGTGTTAAACTTGGAAAAAGCGGAAATTAACCTCATTAAATGTTATGGCAAGCATATGGTGGAGAAACAATTAGCCGTGCTGCAGTATTTCGTTGGTGGAAACACTTCAAAGAGGGTAATACCTGAGTGACTGATGAATTGCGATCTGGGAAACCATCCACCGCGGTTACAGATGTCACATTGCCAAAGCTGCGGAGATGTTGCAAAATGACAGGTTAACTTTTTGTGAACTTTCAGCTTCACTTGACATCTCATTCTAACGGGTTCAGCATATTGTGACAAAGCAACTGAAAATGCATCGCTTGTGTGACAGGTGGGTACCCAGAAATCTCATAGAAGAGCAGATACGACAACGAGTTGAATCCTGCAAGAACACCGTTCGAATGTCGGAGAGGATACCCAATTTCCTGACATCGATTGTGACGTGTGACGAATCATGGATTTGACATTATGATCAGGAATCCAAACAACAGTCCAGTGTATGGAAACACTGGAATGCGCCTCTGCCCAAAAAAATATGTGATTCCTTTGTCATGCTTCTGCTGTTCTTTCATGTGCACTGTATGATCCTATAGCACTGGGTTCCCCGTGGACAGACAATTAATGGTGACTACTATACAAATGTCCTGAAAACCCATTTGCGTGGAGCCATGCGGAAGAAAAGACCACATTTGATGAAGAAACAGTGTTTTTTGCTCCAAGACAATGCCTGACCACATGTTGCTGCTGTTACATTGGCAGCACTGACTGAAATTAATGGGACAGTACTGGAACACCCTCTATATAGCCAGGCCTTAGTGCCCTGTGATTTATGGGCATTTCCAACCCTGAAAAAACAACTGTGTGGAAAAAAGTTCTCAATAGATGATGAGCAAGGAATGCATAGATGCAGACGCATGCAATCGGTTGATGGTTTTGCTCTGCGCATGCGTATGCATCGCAGTGTGCATGCATGAACAGGCTAGTGTGATGGAGTATGCGTACACAGGGAGTCCGCAGCCCCAGGGACAAGTGATTGACAGGAAGTGCCGTTTGTGGGTGGTGGCAGGGGAGCGGTCGGGCAAACGCAGGTGTGCCTGTGCATTTGGACTGAGTTTCAGGGACGTGCATAATTAAGCCCTTGTGGCGGCGGATGCAACCTGAGGTCTAGTTGCACACAGGAAGTCTCGCCATGTCTGCTGGAGGGTCAGGTCAACCACTATTGTGCATATAGGTCCAATGGTTTTCGATGTTACTGATGTTTCTGCTGTCTTGCCAGGTATTGAGGACGCAAGTAAAGGGAAGTGGGTGGTATTATATAGTACTGGGTGTCTGCTTATTCTGCTGCGATTGCCCTGCATAGGGATTCATTAGCATATTCTCACAGTGGCCGGGTGCGTGCATCTACATTCGTGCGTTCCTTGCTGTATCCCTTAGCACCCCGGGATTTCTGGGCATTCGAAACCCTGAAAAACAACTGTGCGGAAAGAAGTTCTCAACAGATGAAGTGAAAAATGCCACAGCTGCAACACTAAGGGCAGGATGCAGCAAAGCGAGATATGCGGTCAAACCACAAAAATGCATTACTCATATACGCCAAGCCCCGAAATGCAATGCACACTGGGGCTTGGTTGCGGTGGGTAATGCCATCTCCCGATTGGCTTATGGGCTTCTTTTGGGAGAGTGCTGTGAGAGGCCCTCCAAGCATCCCCCCACAGCGCAGGCGTCCTTCTGCGCATGTTGGTTCATAGACCCGGAAGTCCCTCCATCGCAAAGGGCTGCTCTTACCGAGAGAGAAGTCCTTTGTGGTTTTTGGCAAGCATACCGGCGTTGCTAGCGCCAGCATGCATGCAAAGGGTGGCGGGTTGCATCGCATCCAAAATGCGATGCGTCATTCATCCCGCCCTAAAAGTGATGTCACAAAACAGTCTACTGCACATTTTTGAATCATTGTTGAAATGCTGCAAAAAATTTATTGAATGTGAAAGATGCTACTTTGAAAAAGAAAAATGTTCAGACCCTGTGGAGTCATCTGATTCTGAATAAAAAAATCAGTCATTACTTTTCAATCAGCCCTCGTATATGTTTTGTTGTTGGAATCAAGTTTTGTTTATTAGTACGACACTACAATTAAAATATTCTTGGTACTTCAGCTGACAATGAGAGGGAACCATACCACTTTCCTTATCTACAGTATGACAGGGATGCCATTTGAGAATTTAACTATGTGATCATTTGTTTGAAACTTCTTATAATGTATAAAAAATAGGGGAATGTGTACTGTATGCAGGCCTGGCGACGGGGAGACTAAGGGGACACCCATACCGGGCCCTGAGGTCCAGAGGGGCACAAAATGGGGCCATGGATGGTGGACTCACTGTTCCAGCCACGGCTGCCGGGACTTATAGCCACCACCCAGCCCCAGCTCCATTGTAGCCTGACCTAGGCAGTGCTGCGCTCTTCTAGGTGGCTTAGCTGTGGCCCGGGCCGGGCATGACCCCCAGCACTGCCGTGCGGCAGCGTGACATCATACGTCACGTCACCGCACTTCTTTCCGGCCCGGGCGGAAATGGATAGATCCTGGCCAGCAGGCAGGCTGCGCCGCTGCGGTAGTAAGGAGTTGAGGCTGCCGTTAGGGATGGGGCTGGGAAAGGAAGGTGAAGGGAGCAGAGAAAGGAGACAGGGGGTGGGCAGAAGGTGACCGGCTGGACGCAGAGGAAAGTGAAGGAGGCTGGGGGCAGAGGAAGGTGATGGGTGCTGGGGCAGAAGGTGACAGGGGCTGGAAGCAGAGGAAGGTGATGGTGCATGGGGATGGAGGAAGGTGAAGAGGGCAGAGGAAGATGAAAGAGGCTGGGGGCAGAAGGTGACAGGCGATTGTGTCTGGGGATCGAGGAAAGTGAAGGGGGCTGGGGATGGAGGAGGGTGATGGGGCTGGGGATGGAGGAAGGTGAAGGGGGCTGGGGATGGAGGTAGGTGATGGGGGGCTGAGGATGGTGATGAGAGGCTGAATTTGAGTAAGGTGATGAGGGGCTGGCGACTAAGGATGTGTCATGCCTTCAGCATAGGGTTTGTTATGTTGCACTAAATCACATTAGCAGCCCCACCTACCGGTCAGGACAGCAGCAGTTTAAATCTGATCTATTTTGTCCTTCTTAACATTCCATAGCAGTCTAGCAATGCATTCTGGGCTAAAGGAGCTGTAAGCAGCCATTTTCCTTTTCACATGGTCCCAGTCATCATTTGGTACAACATCCGATGGTGAGTTCTAAGCTTCAACCTTGCCATCATATTGTAGATCTGCTTAGCCAGTTATGTACTCCATGTTAGCTGTACTATGTGACACTACAGCCTAAAATTTGTATACTGTATGTTTCATGTTGTTTGCATATCTCATGTTATGTATATGTTTGCCTTGCATTCCCATGTACATATAGTAATTGTTTTTCATTGTTTGTTTACAGTTTTACCATCACTTATCATCACTCATTATCATCGCACACATGCGCACACACGTGCACACTTGTTTATACGCATCGATCTGTGTACATCCATGCAAGTTCCTCTATCGTATAATAATAAACTCAGTTCTTCAGATCACATCTAACTGGGTTATTGGAAGATAGAGTATTGGTTATGCTGGCTGCTCCAAATTTGTCAGACACTTAGGGCCTGATTCAGACCCGCTCGCGAGCACTGAGCGCTCGCAAGCGGGTCGATGGTGGCCCGGAGCCGGCTCCATCGTGCGCATGCGCGAGACCCGGATAGCGACAGCCAAGCTGTCGCTCTGGGTCTCGTACCAAAGGGGGCGTCCTGTCGATGTTGAGTGACAGCACACCCCCTTTGGTGGGTGGGCCGGGGGCTTGGCTGCCCAGACAGAGGCGTTCCCATGGGAACGCCTACCGTCTGGGGCCGGCCCCACTGACATCACAAGTGATGTCAGTGGGAGTGCTTTCGGCTCTGTTACACCTACCACAAGGGTCTCATCGCAAGCCCGATGGTCCCGATGGTCTTGACCATCGCGACCATCTTCCTGGCCAGCCGCTATAGCTGTGGGTGGTCATCCACAGCTATGCGAGCGGCCAGGAGGCCGCTCTAAAAAAACAGAAGGCCGACCCTGATTCATAGCGAGCGCTCTGTCAGAGCGTCCAGCTCTGAATCAAGCCCTTAGTGTGGGGCAGTACAGGATGGCTGGCTGCAGACACCATACCTCCTACCCCTGAGGCATCCACAGCACTGTCATCAAGACCTTGCAAGAGGCGGCAGACAAGAACTACAGCCTGCATCGTTAGTGACAGAGAGACAGTGTAGTAAGTCATAGTGTATCTTTACTTTATTTAAAGGCTGACGTATCTTTCAGTTAACATTATCATGCTTCACATATCACACATGCAGGGGAGGGATGTGCAGGATCGGGGTGGTGGTGAGAAGGTGGGGTCCTCTAAGACATCAGTGTACCAGGCCACGAGATTTCTCTTGCCGGCCCTGACTGTATGTGGAGATATGTGAAATTACACACTAATCACGTTCCCTATAAATGTAAAGAAACACACACATACATGTATACAGATGTGTCCACATACATCTAGACTTCTTGTGCTTTAAACAGCCCTTTTAGTCACACCATGCGACTCGGTAGCTTCTTCTATATTCTGTGTGCGACTGCGGCTGTATCTGCATGCAAAATGCTACGTTACAGTGACACTGTAACATATTTTAGCATTTTGCATGCAGATATAACAGCAGTAGCACACAGAATAGAGGCATTATGTATATCATTTTAATCAGCAGAAGCTGCTTATGCATCCTATTCACATAGCTTTGCGAAAAGACACATATTAAAGGAAATGTCACACAAAAATACGCTTGGCGCTACCGAGTCACACGGCGCTCACGTGTTATGTGTAATGCGACTTGTAGTGCACGGAGGATAGACGTATGTGGACACATCTGTATATATATATATATATATATATATTGTGATACAGTTAGGTTAGGGGGTCCCTCTCCTGGGTAGAGGACTCCTTCCTTTCACACACAGCAGCTGGGAAACAGTACGCCAGACTGGATGCAAGTACAAGCTGGTCGGCGCCAGTCTTTATTGTACAATGTCAGAAACAAACATAAAGAAAACATAAACATAAATCCTAGCCCTGTCGGGGCACTAACTTCACAGGTAGTTCCCTCACTACCAGAACCTGGCAGGGCCTAATGCCCTCACCAGCAACAAGGGCACAGCACAACACTTACAGATAGGTTTTCAAGTGTCTCTGAGCAAACTCCCTGTCTGCTCTCCCAGGTGAGACAATCAGCCCTCAACACACTAGGCTTATATTGGCCACTCTCAGGTGGAAACCCTAACAAGCCTGTTACCAGGCTAAGAGAACCAAAACCTGGAGTGGCCGTGGGTGGAGCCCTCCCTCTCCTCTCACCCACAACCCCCAGGTCCCAAACCGGCTTTTCAAAAAGCCGTGACTCAAGCCTGCTACACTGCAGACTTTCTCCTGGAGGTTTAAAACACATAAGACAGGAATCTGGGACAAATGTACCTGCCACAGACCACTTTACCAATGATCCTATCACAATATATATATATATATATACATACACACACGCAGTCATATAACAGGGTCGTCATAATTAAACTTTCCCAATTCAGACCCATCTGTAATTTGATCTAACAACTGGAATATCACCAAATTAGGACATGGGAAGCAGGATTCCGCAGAAAAACATTTTAGTGCAAAAAGTCGCCGATTAGGAGAACCTGATGCTGTCATAGCCCAGAAAGCCAATAATTTGCGTAAAAACTAGTTGACCACCTGTGTCGTTGGCAACATAGAGCTATAAAGTAAAGGGAAATCATCAGAAATGCATTCCTATTGATAGTCATGCTCAACATGTGTCTCACTTTACTGTACCTCATCATGCGTTACTTGGGCAACAGGTTTCTCCCAAAATTTACGCTCCACTAATTTTCAAAATGACTGAATTGATATTAAATGTTGTATTGCTGTATTATCATTAGTGTAACACAATAAAGGTGATTGTTCATTAGTCTGTCCATTTTCACATTGTACAGTGCCATATATCAGTGGCTTTTTACACAAAAACACTATGGGCCTGATTCTGACCCGCTCGCGAGCGCTGTACGCTCGCAAGCGGATCGATGGTGCCAAAGTGCGCATGCGCACGACGGAGGGAGCTCCGTCGTGCGCATGCGCGAGACCCGGCGAGCGACGAGGAAGCCGTCGCTCGGGGTCTCGCACCAAAGGGGGTGTGCTGTCGATAGTGACTGACAGCAGGCCCCCGCCGGGGGCGTGGCCGCCAGACCGTCTGGGTCCGGCCCCACTGACATCAGTAGTGATGTCAGTGGGAGTGATTTTGGCTCTGATAGAGCCAAAATCACTCCTGGGCTTGCGGCAGCGAGACCCTACCGCAGGGTGTTGTCGCAAGTGCGATGGTCGCGATGGTCTTGACCATCGCGACCATCATCATGGACGCTCGCTATAGCTGTGGGTGGTAACCCACAGCTATGCGAGCGTCCATGAGGCCGCTCCAAAAACAGGTAGGAGGGCCATGATTTAGAGCGAGTGGTCTGGTCAGAGCGTTCGGCTCTGAATCAGGCCCTATTTCCACTGAATCCTGCTTCCCATTTCCTAATTAGTCTCCCTACCAAATATGGCGACATTCCTATTGTTAGGTCAAGCTACAGATAGCAATGAATAGGGGAAGTTTAAATATAGCCAACCTGTATATAATAACAATCTCAAAAAATATCTATTGAACAGAATCAATTGCATGCATGGTTATGTATATAGTAATAGTTTCACTTTAAAGAGCTGTTTACCACACTTCATTGTGACACACTCTGGAGTTTTAGCCAGCCAACAAACATCTCATGTAAGTATGCTGATAATTATAAATTCTCAGTATGCTGATCTCCTTCATAAAAGAAATGATAATATATACAGTATATAATGAGAATCTGCCGGGAGTTACGGACAGTTATTCAGGCGAATATTCAAAAAATTAATGACCAAGACTTTTAACCGATTATGGTAACAGTTACAGTACCATCCCTGCATTGGAATGGCTGATATGTCTCCACTGGTATCTTGTAGTTCCCTGCTGCAGTCTACATTAAATCTAAAGGTCAAACATTAACAGCAGAGCCGTAACTAGACTTTTTGGTGTCCTCTGCCAAAAAGAGCATTGGTGCCCCCTTATTTTTAAAATAGGAACATAATGCACCCGAAAAAAAAGGGCATTGCCTCATGGGAAAGGGCCAGGGTAGAGTGGGGAGGTTACAAGATGCTGGGGATAAGATAAGGGGAATATTCAAGTGAGAATGATAATAAACAGAAAATTGACAGGTCCAAACAGCGCCTTGTACGGCGGTACCCTGTGCCATTGCACAGGTCGCACTACCCTAGTTACGGCCCTGATTAGCAGCAATCTCTTGAATGTGATTTGTGAGTTCTCATCCTGCTCCACACAACCACCTTATTCTTGGCCACAGTTGTGAAAAACACTGAAGGAACCCTAGGAAAAATGGCTGTATGAGACAGTCCCCCAGAGCCACAGCTAGGGTGGGGATAAGCTTAGAATAAATATACTTAAAAGATGGTAGAGCAGCTTTACTAAAGAGAAAAAAGCAGTCCAAGTATGACTTTTAAGCACAACGTCCTGTTGTAGCCTCACACTTTGGGAGAGATGTACTAAGCCTTGGAGAGAGATAAACTGGTTAGAGATAAAATACCAGCCAATCAGCTCCTAACTGCCATTTTTCAAACGCAGCCTGTAAAGTGACAGTTAGGAGCTGATTAGTTGGCACTTTATCACTGTCCAAGGCTTATTACATCTCCCCCATTGTGTATACGCAGGTTGCTTATGGCAATAAACATCGCTTATTTTTGCAATATGAAATGTTTTTGTACCATAATTGCTGGAAATATACGCAGACACAACATGAGGCTACAAGGATTATTTATATGAACCAAAGGATGCATATGGTTGAAAGTGAGATCAAACATTGGGCCTGATTCAGACCCACTTGCAAATGCTATGCGCTCGCAAGCAGGTCGACGGTGAGGCATTGCGCACACGTGGCTCTGGGGCTCGCTACAAACGGGCCAGCTGTCGATGTTGATCGACAGCTCGCCCCGTTTTGTAGGCGGGGTTGGGGGATGGCTGGACAGAGGCATTCCTGAAGGAACGCCTGCCATTTGTGGGCAGCTCTACTGACATCACGAGTGATGTCAGTAGTGAGATTCCGGCTCTATTAGAGCCAGAAGCTCACTGGGGCTTGCAGCAGACGAGACCCTACCACAAGGGTCTTGTCGCAAGCCCGATGGTCGCGACCATCACCTGGCCCCTCGCTAAAGCTGTGGGTGGTCACCCACAGCTTAGCGAGCGGCCAGGAGGCCGGGTTTTTTAAAACAAAGTGGCCACCCTGATTCAGAGCGAGCGCTCGCTTTTTGCTAGCGGCTCTCAATCAGGCCCATTATTCCATCACAAATTTTTTTTTTTGTCAAATCTCTCCAGCTCTGATCTCTCCAACCCCAGCCAGTCCCCTTCTGTCTCTCCAGCCCTGTTTTGCCTCATCTTGACTCTCCAGCACTAACCAGCCCCAACATCCGCATGACATCAAAGTCACTTACCTGTTGTTACCTCCTTCTTCTGCAGAGGCGTATCTAGGGGTCTGATCGCCCCTGGCAAAGTAAGGGACTGGTGCTCTCCCCATTGGCAGTTAGTAAACCCTGGTGGCTGTATGGGCTACTAACGTCCCCCCCCCTCCATCGTCTTCTGGCGCTGTTGCTTATGACTGAGAGATCAGCAGCTGCACAAACTTTTGGCAGACAGAACTGCCCACGGGTGGCACTGCCAGACAGCGATGGTGCCCCCCCACCAGCCGGCGCCCCTGGCGAGTGCCGTCCTGGCCAATAGGAAGATACGCCCCTGTTCTTCTGTTCTGACTACTCCATCCTCATACGCAGTGGCTGCTCTCTCTTTCAGCAGCGTGGCATGACATAATGATGTCACGCACGCTGGCTCACAAAACTGTTACTGCTCCATAAACTGGACTGTACAATATGTGCAGAATACTGCTGAGTCACTAGTGCCCTGTTTCTAGCCTCATCACAACCATCACCACAGCATATAGGAATGTATTTGTGAGTGTGGTGAGGAGTTTTGGCACATATGTGAAAAGTGGGGCTTCACTGTGCATGTGCTGCCTTTGCCTAACTGCAGAAGACTAGAGCGAAGACCTCCAGAGCAGGGGGACCAGCATAGCCAAGCTCACCTCACCACTGGGCACAATAGCAGTCTCAGGAGCCACTAGGGTAGTACAGGCAGTTCCTCAAATGTTCCCCACCATTCTCTCCCTCTCAGTTATAATCACCATCCTCCCTCATAGTTGGAGTGGGCAATAGGAGCTGTCAATTATTATCACCATCCTCCCTCTTAGTGTGGCAAGGGATAGGATGCGGAGCAAGGGGACGGTAGGAGGCGGAGAGGGTGAGCGGTAGGAGCGGGCCCTCCGTCTCTCACTTTTATTGTGCAGCACTGCCGGGTAGTATCAGGCTGCGGTAGAAGCCTGCCTCCCCGTCACTTTGCATTCAAGGTAGTAGCAGCGGGTGCAGTCCTGTAGGAGCGGGTGGGCCCCCCTCTCTGTCTGAGTGTCCAGGCCCAGGACTGCAGTCCCCCCCTGATGGTGGCCCTTGGTGAAATTGGCTGTTGTCTGAAGTGTAGTGCTCACAGTGCAAACTGATTATGTCCAAGACTTAAATGTTTCTGGAGCAAAATAATGCTCTTCATTAATAAAACATGATCCTTCTTCACCCTGATCCATTGCTTTTTGTCCATTTCGAATTCCGGCTTTCGAATGGTTGCCAAGGAGGTTCTTCTAGTCAAATAGATAATTAAATGTGTTCCTTCAATAAGTGACATGAAGGCTGGAATCCTTGATCTTTATTTTGACAGATGGAGTGCCCTTATAGAAAAAGGTGTAGAGTAGTTCTATAAAAAAAAATGGGATCCTTACATAGTACTCCTTCCAGAATCCATTCAGAATAACATTAGTAAAGTTTTGAATCTACAGCTTGGTATACACTTTTCCTAATGAATCTTTTCTTCCTATTGGATTTGTACTAACTTTAACTTCAAATACTTATTGTTCCTGATGTGAACATGATGGAAGCTCTGGAATTTTCTCTTCCTGAGCAGTCGAGGGGCTATATGTATGATTTATGCGAGTTTCACTATATTTTTAAAGTGGCAATTATTTTAAAGGCTAAGGTTAGGACTTTGACTTGGCCATTCCAAAACTTTAAATTTATTCTTTTTTAACCATTCTTTTGAAAATTCTGAAGGGTTCACAAACTTTCAAGGACCACTGTATTTTATATATTATATCATTTATCATATATAATTATTGCATCTTATTACACCTTTCCCACTCTACCCTTTATTTTTTCCCTTCCCCACTTCTCAATTTTCCTTGTTCATCTTTACCCCACTCACCTTCGCCCACTAGAAGGGATATCTACTGTATGTAAACTAAAATGTCATTCCATTTTGAAATTTACTTTTCATTTCTTTCTTGTAAAACAAATATGCACACTTATTTTTATTATGGTTTGCTACATTGTCTCTCAAGATAAGTGTGCAAACTGCTATGAACATAAACACCCCGGACTAAATAATATGGAATGCTCACATTAGATGTTAATATGGCATTACATCACCACCTGTTTTAATGACAGCTCAGATGTTCCGAGGCATTTTATCAATATCACTATGGATCGCATTGCGCCCATTCCATGACCAAGTGGTCCTTCAATGCAGCCAAATTTGGAGGGTGTTTGTGTTTCTTTTTCACAGCCCATTCCAACATGTGCCAAATTTTCTCAATAACATTGAGATCTGGTGCATTGGAGGGCCATGTGAGATGTGGCACATCAGTCTGGTGCTCTGCAAACCAATCCTGCACAATCCTAGTGAGATGGACAGTACAGTTACCATCCTGAAACAGTGGATCCACAAGATGGTCTTCGTCTTTCAGAAACTGGACAAATGGCAAAACCACATAGTCCAACAATGTCACATAGTCCACCCCTTCATGCGATTGGACACCTTGACCAAGGGTCCAACTTCAGCGCTCAAAATACAACCCCAAAACATGACACTTCCACCTCCTTTCTGCACAGCTCGCTGGACAGTCTGGTTGGAATGATTCTCCAACCCTCCTCATGCCTCTGGAGCGGTCATTGGAATATAAGCAATATATGGATTCATCAGACCATATGCTGCATCTCCACTGTTCAATGGTCCAGTGACGATGCTGTTTGGCCCATGTCAGACGCTGTTTATTTTGGATGGTAGTTAACCTGGGACGCACCCAGGCTATACAACTGAAAATTCGTACACCGAAGTGTTAGTTCTGACACTGTTTGCTGGGTCCAGCATTCTACTGTTGGAGCAGTTCTGACGCGTTTAGAACCGATTGGTGGTTGCTAGACGCCCTAAATGCCTGCGATCCCAATTTGTCATGATTGACTTTCGGCCACTGTTTCGCCGGTGAGATTCTTGGTGTCCATGCTTCAATCACTATCACTGTAGATTGATACTGTTCACTGTCTTTGAGTGCACACCAACAAATGCCGCCACCTCCTCCAGCATATGGCCATGCTCTCAGCCAAAACAATGGCTCCCTTTTGTCACTCATTACCGTCATGTGTACAATCCAAGGTTCCATCTGAAAAAGAAACAGTATCTCAACAAATTCACAATGTATCAATACCTCAGACATTCACAATGATCATTCAATAGTTTTAGTGTCACCATCTACACCCATGTTAACGTCTCGCTTTGTTGAACTTATACTACCTTGTCTTTCCACATTCCATATTATTTTGTATGGTGTGTTTATGTATCTTTTGAATGCACCAAGGGACAGCTTTTTAAAAAAAAATATAGGATTGACTGTGTTTCAAAGCACACACAAAAAACACATCTGTCATAAAGTATGCTTAATATGGCAAAATGTCATATTGCACTCAATTGGAAATCATCAGATACACAATCCATTTCCTTCATTAGCGAAGCAATATGGTTTACATACAAAATAGAACATATCACCAGTATAGTAGATAATAGAGCAAATCATTTGTCCACAATTTGGCCACCTTGGCTTATAACAATGCCCCCCTTTCCATGTCTCTTGGATTGTGATAAGCAACTCACCTTGATTTAATTAGCTCTCACCTTGGTGTCTCTTATGTGATAGTGAATTTCTCACTTTATTGATACACTGTTGTACTATTGAATATTTTATATGACTACTTTACTTGTTTGGTGTGTGAATCCCGATACCCCTTCCCTTCCTCCCCCTCTTGTCTTTTGACGCAGATAGGAATGATATATCGTACCCATCGTAGTGTGTACATCTGATCCTTCATTCCCGGCCATTGTTCATTTAATCGTCCCTTCTGCTGTTCTGCACAGCAGATGGGATGATGCAATGAAACACATGGTGCTGTTACATGCAGCATGTAACGACACGTTGCACCGTCTACACCACCTCATGCAGTGTGTACAGCGCACTCAATGTATAATTACATCACATCATCGCTGGGTATACACATCGTATAGTGTGAACCCAGCTTTGGCACTCTGTTGTCCACTGTGCATTAACGGGATTTCATGTATTGTGAGCAACAAGTCGTCACTGACTGCTCGCAATGGTGTCGCTGGGCAAAACCAGTTACTCACCAAGTTTAAGTGCCAAATTGGCACCAAGTGTCAGTTGTGGTAAGGTATTGCTACTACTAGCAGGCTTGGGGGGGAATTCATTTAGACCCCTTCATTTAATGGATGTGAAGAAGGGTGATTTTTTTTACCCGAGACCCTTTTTAATGCCTGTTGTGTTAATGGGCATTAACACAATAACAGGAGTTAACACATAGAATCTGTGAAAAGTTCACTGACCTACGCGTTCACAGGGTCTTTTCACCTGTTAACAGCCTTTTTATTGGGGATTTCTTTTTGGGTCTGCTTTTGGGGCTAATTGAATAGCCATGGGAGATCAATTTGCAAGCAGTAAATTACAGAGGCTAATTGAATTCCCCCCTTGGTCACTGCTCTTGGAACCACTTGCACTTCTGAGTAATATTTAAATGATTCAGCACCTATTTGCCTATTGTTCTGATTAAAGGCTTTCAAACCTTCTAATGAGGAGAGGTGGAGAACCAACAACCAATCGGTTTATAGCTAGCATTTTATAGAAAGTCTTTGTAAAAAATTGCAAGAAGTTGCTAAGGGCAACTGCTCCACTTGTCCTCTTTAGGTTTCATACATTTCCCCTTAAATCCTTCTGTCCATTTACTTTGGATCAGAATTGCTGGGTAGTGAGCAGGGCAATACTGCATCTCAAGATGCTGGTCTCGATGGAGTACAGTGAAGAGATAGATTAATGTGTGAGCTGGTCACAGGAACACAGCAAGGTCACGCATCTCTCTTAGGGCGGGATGCATGATGCATCACATGCATCCCGCCACTCATTGCAAGCATAATGGTGATTACTAACGGCATATGCTTAAAGAAAATCACAAAGGACAGCTCTCCTGTCCTTTGCGATAGGATTTCCAGGTTTAGGACCAGGGAGTCTTTTTGGATATGCTGCAGGGGGTGCTGGGTGGGTTCCGATTGCATCCCTCCCAGGGGGAAGTACGAATAGAAGCCCATAGGCTTCTATTGGGTAATGCCATCTAAAGATGGTGTTGCTCACCGCATCGAAGCCCCCAGAATGTATTGCATTATGGAACAGTGCATATGTGGTAAGAGGCCAAACATCAGAAAACTTAAATTTTCTGATGTTTGACTGCAAAATCTGCATTGATGCATCCTGCCCTTAGTATGGATTACTGTTCAGTTACACACACTACTGGAAGAGAATGATATTGTAGCAACTTTACATAGGCTAATAGGCCTTTATACAATTTCCACACAGGGCCCTCTTATCCAACATAGTTTGACCCAAGGGTAAGACTGGTCACTCTTATCTAATCCAGACTGACCCAAGGGGGAGGGTATCAGACTTGTCCACAAGCAGCTATAGTCAGCTCCTTCTCTATCGTGACACATCTGAATCTATTCTAGTTGATCTAATGTCTAGATCTTTTACCCTGTATGATTTCCAGGATTTGTCCTCTGGGTCTAGTTTCACATTCAAGCCAAATTCAGTACCAGCAGGTGTGGAGACAGATCATAAGGATGCAGCCTGGCATTGCTGACAGGTAGAGCTCATTGTAGTCTCCTGCAGTAATTTTGCCTCCTGGAACTCCAAAAAGGAAATGTGGTTTCTGGGTTAATCACAACCTGTCTGGTGTTACTTGGAGGGACTCCGATACTGCCACTCTGACGTGCAGCATCTCCCAGTATGCTCACTGTGTCACTAGGTGAGTAATATTGTTAAATACATTCACACATTAATACATTTTCAAGAATTTATCCCCTACCTTTTTCAGTAGCCAGAAGTATATAAATGAGTGCTTATACCGTGTGTTATGACCAAAATGCCATCAACACAGTATAAATGGCTGGATTAAGAGAACAACTGCCAATTTCCCAATCCATTAATACTATAAACTGAATTCATGATCTATCAAGCATTCTGGAAATAGTCTGTGTGCTTTCTGTTCACTATAAAGATTAATAATCTCACTTTTGCCAACCAATCAAGAAACAATAATCACAGTTTGAACAGAATCATCATAATAATAATAATTTCTCATAGTCAGTTTATTTTGCCCCCAGTTTATGGGCAGCTTGAGTGCTTTTTTGCATTGCTCCTCAGTTTGAACGCCTGTCAAAATAGAGGTCATTGATCTCTAAAGTGAAAGGGATTGTCAACGCACACTGACAATTTTCAGAACACTTGACGGACCATGAATACCACAAAGCAAGAGATTTTGGATAAAACCTTGATAAGTAGGTGTGCTGAATGAAAATTAGCTACGCTAAGAAATATCTCTTAAAACTTACATAGCACTTATGTATTACTTTAGGTGTTTTGCAATACTGTCATAACTGGCATTGCTTAAATAATCAGTTCTGCTGCATATGTTGAGTTTTTTAAGTAACTACACTGGGGTCTATTCATGTAGCAGTGAAAAGCCCCTTGACAGTGATAACAGGGCTTTACACTGCTTCACCCTATTCATAGCAGAGGTTTCCGTGGAGAAATCTCCGATTTCCCAAGCGGTGCCCGATTAGGGTACATATCGCTTCCCCATACAGTAGTATGGGGGGAGCGATTCATAGAAGCATTGAAATCTAATTTTCTCCATCTAAAGGTGGGTACACATTAGATGATGGTCGTCCCGATTTCCCTTGAACTTCCGGAGAAACGATATAGTGCATACACACTATGCGATCTACCAATGTATCGTGCATCGTTCGGTTCATAGATCATTAACGATATAGTGTTTGCTTTCTAAACACCTGATGACCATCTTATAGACTTTTGCCAAATGTAAATAGTGGGGGGGGGGGACTTTCTATAGGGTATAAACGCAGGTGCAATTTTATCTGTTTGCCGTTCTGATCTGTGACTAGTGAGGTTTGGTGTATACCTGCTGAACGCTGTACATTGCTTAACTGCTCTGCTTCCATACTTCATTCTCTTGTGATGGATACTTTTCACTATCCAGTTATGGCATCATACGCTGTGGCTACGGTGTTCGCTGATAGGGAGAGCGCTCAGAATAGAAGACTGAGATCTTGTTGGACAAAGGAGTGGCTGCTGAAGAGGGAGTCTGGCTCTCACATGCCACTGCTTATGGAGATTTGTGAGAACAATCCGGATGACTACCGCAATTTCTTGCTCATGGTTGATGCCACCTTCCAGGAGTTGCTGCATCTGGTGACCTCTACATCCGGAGGGCCATACTGCTGAGGTTCCTGGCTACTGGCAAGTCCCTGGCTGACCTGAAGTTTGTTTCCCTCTCAAGCCCTCAAGCTATGGGCCTCATTATCCCAGAGACCTGCAAAGCTATCCTGACTGTCTTGAGGCAGCAGTACTTTAAGGTAAGAAAAACACCAGTCTTTATTTCTTGTGCAAGAAAAAGTGTTTATTTAAAACTAGAAACTTTACACCATTTGGGAAGGACAGCAGCATCTTTATTTATTTTTTAAAGAATTTTTCAAGTTGCAAAACAGTATATAAATAACAATATTCACACTTCTGGTACAGGGGTGGCCAGGCTTTTGGACTCAGCAGAGCCGGCCCTAGGCATATGCCTAGGGGCATGCATTCCAAGCCTAGGCCCGAGTTCAACTTGACAGCGGGGAGTGGCCAGGACCGGCGGGCAGCTCCAGCGGCTCTGCTCTGGCTTCCCTACCGTGATTACAGCTCTTAGCTCAGCTCCGATCTGACAACAGCGATAGCAGGGAGCAGAGACAGTGGGTGCAGCGGGCAGTAGCAAAAATGGCTGCTGAAGGAGGGCTGCTGCACATGCCCATCCACAGCAGCTTCTCCTCCCATGGGCATTTGCGGGGTCCAGCAGGCTGATTGGATTCTGATGTCCATCACTAACAAGGGTGAGGAGCACAAACATGGTGGCTTCAATATCTGCAGAGTCCAGGCAGGCTGAGGTAACGGGGTCACAGTTTTATTGGCTGTGTGAGTGAAGTTGGGGTGTAATAATGTGTGCCATAATGTGTAAGGGGCATTACTGTATATGTATAAGTGCATTACTAATGTGAGGCATTACTGTGTAGCATTATGTGTAAAAGGGCATAACTAATGTGTGGCATAATGTGTAAGGGGCATTACTATGTGGCATTATGTGTAAAAGGGCATTACTAATGTGTGGCATAATGTGTAAGGGGCATTACTACGTGGCATTGTGTACAAGGGCATTACTAATGTGTGGCACAATGTGTAATGGGCATTACTGTGTGGCATGTGTATAAGTGGTGCTTCTACTGTGTGGCATTATGTGTATAAGGTGCACTACTGTGTGGCGTAACGTGTATAAAGGGCACTACTGTATGGTGTAATCTGAATAAGGAGCAATACAGTGTAGTGTAATGTGAATTACGGACACTACTGTGTGATGTGAATAAGGTAAAGGGGTACTACTGTCTGGCGTAATGTGAATAAGGGACACTGCTTGTCATGTAATGTGAATAAGGGACACTACTGTGTAACGTAAATATAAGGGACACTATCCTGTGATGTAATGTGAATAAGGTTGCACTGCTGTGTGGCGTAATTTGCATTCAGGGTACTATTGTGTGGCCACAACCCTTTTTTTGGGCATCCCTATTTAAAATATGGGGGAAGGGGACTCCAATGCTCTTGCTGGCCAGGGCACCAAAATGTCTAGTTACAGCTCTGTGGATGAGGATTGCTATGGGTGAGGGGTGTTGCTGACTGTTGCTGTGATCTGTGCTGCTGGGTGATGGGTGCTGTGCTAGGAGAGGGGTTCTGGGTCAGAAGAGGAACTAGCGGCGGTGCTAGGGAGCACCAGCCAAAATCTTGCCTAGGGCATCAAATTGGTTTAGGGCCGGCTCTAGCACTCAGTGATCTACTTTTAAAGCTAAAAACCTTTCTTGATCTACCGAGCCCGAAAAAGCGGACGTGGTATGCAAAAAGGGGCGTGGGGTCTGCCCTGCCAAAATCACACATAGTATCCCCAGTTCAAATTACGCCACATAGTAGCACAATCTTATTCACATTACACCACATAGTAATGTCCCTTATTCACGTTACGACACACAGCAGTGCCCCTTCAACACAGTGCCCACAGTAGTGCCCCTTATGCAATGCCCCCTGTAGTAGTGCTCCTTATGCAGTGCCCCTGTAATAGTGCCCCTTATACAGTGCCCAGAGTAGTGCCCCCTATACAGTGCCCCCAGTAGTGCTTACACATAAAAGACATACACAAACAATACTATACTTACCTGAATCCCAGCTCCTGCGCCCGCCCCCATCCTACTGCTCCTCCCGCTTGGCACTATGGCCCTCATTCAGCGCCGATGCGCTCGCAACCGGGTCGATGGTCCCAACAGAGCATGTGCACGACGGAGCCGGCTCCGTCGTGCGCATGTGCGAGACCCGGCTAGTGACGGGCGCTCCATCGCCAGGGGTCTCGTAGCAGATGGGGCGAGCTGTCGATGTTGAGTGACAGCTCGTCCCGTTTGCTGGGCGGGCCGGGGGCATGCCCGGCCAAACGGAGGTGTTCCAGTCGGAAAGCTTGCCGCTTGGGGGCGGCCTCACTGACATCAGTAATGATGTCAGTGGAGAAATTCCTGCTCAAACAGAGCAGGAAGTTCCCTGGGGCTTACGAGAGCCCAGACCCAACCTTAGGGTCTGGTCGTAAGACCCGATGGTCGCGATGGTGATGACCATCGCGACCATCACCCTGGTCGGTCACTAGAGCTGTGGGTGGTCGTAAGACCCGATGGTCGCGATGGTGATGACCATCGCGACCATCACCCTGGTCGGTCACTAGAGCTGTGGGTGGTAACCCACAGCCTAGCGATCGACCAGAAGGCGGCACTTTAAAAAGTAAGTGGCCGCCCTCATTCAGTGCGATCGCTTGCAGCAAGCGATCGACTCTGAATGAGGTCCTATGTGAGACGTAATGACGTCTCTCCCATAGTGCCCACTGCAGGAGCTGGAAAGCGGAGCTCAGGGAATAGCTCCAGCCTCCGGCAGCCACTGCAGGGAAGGAGCTGCCAGGCACCCGCTGGTAACAAAATCTCAGCAGGAGCCCGGCAAATGGAGTAGTCAGCGGCAGCGCCTCTCCAGCCTGGGTGCAGCAGCCAATAAGAATCTGCCTGACTCTTTATTGGCTACTCCTGGACATCCGCGGTCGACTGGTCGATCGACGTCTTGGCCAGCCCTGCTCTAGAAAGAACAATATAGTATGTGCAAATAACCTTTATAAATGGTATTACCCTACAATAATGTGGGCAAAAAACATTAAAGTGAACAATATGCACAATAGAAATATAAAAATATGTGCAAATTACAGTATAAAAAGGTATAGGTCAACAACAAAGTTGGCATGTTAATAGAAACTTTTGACATTTATCAACAAGTTTTATTATAACCAATAATTTTGGTGGTCTATAATATATGGTGTTGTAATCAGGCCTTATGGCACGTGTTTCATAAATAACATGTCAAGTGATCGGCGGGAGCACAATATATTATAGATCACCAAAGTTATTAGTTATGATAAAACTTGTTGATGAGGCCCTTATTTTAAAAAATCAATCAATTGTAAAAATTTGGGTCATCTGGTGGTGGTTGCTCACAGTGCAGCATGGCAGAATATATGCCGCTTGACGAGGCGGAGGGATAAGTAGGTGGGAGTTGAGCAAAAGATGCGGTGGGAGCCACTATGGGAGTAGTGCTGGCGGGATGGGGTAGGGCTCTACAATTTGTGAACGACGCGTCAATTGACCGGCCATGCCCCGTACCACCAGCTCATATACCAGTGTTCCAAATAGACCTGCTGGTCACTCCCATGTTCTGCAGACTACAAGCAAGTTGGGACCCAAAAATTTCCCATTGATCGAAAGGATTTTGCAGGATTTTTGTGCACTTTCAAAGATATTTTGGGTCAGTGACGTGCGGTGAGGTAAATGGCTGGGGAGGCACTGGCTAGTATCAGAGCTAATTTTACAGATACATATAAGAACCCGAGGGTTCATGTGGGCATTATACAAAGGTGCAGCAGTATATAATGCAGGAAATTTGATGAGTCTTGATCAGGGATGTTCGGAAAAGGTAGGCAGGGGAGGCAGTGCCTCATCTGTCATATACTGTTTACACCAGAGTTTTGAATATAAAAATAATTAGAATAATACAAAGAAAATATTTATATTTTCTTTAATTTTTTCTTATAATTTTTATAGTCAAAAATCTGGAGTATACTGAAGTATGACAGGAAAGGCTCTGCCTCACCTGACCGCACATCACTGTTTTGGGACAATGATGAAAGTGCCCCTCTCTGCTTCTGATGAGTCTTACACTGTTTCTTTGGGGGCGGCAGGGGTTGGGAAGAACTTTCTCACTGTCTGGCAGCTGAAATGTTGTTTCGGGGGATCTATCCAAATTTTATGTATTTACAATTTCTTTTATTCTTGTTTTCTAGTTCCCTACAACCGTGGAGGAATGGAAAAATATTGCTGAGAAATTAAAAAGATTATGGAACTTCCCTAACTGTGGGGGAGCAATAGATGGTAAACAAGTGCGCATAACCCCACCTGCCAACAGTGGACCCTATTACTATAGTTACAAGGGATTCTTCATAATTGCTCTCATGACCGAGATCAATGCAAACTACGAATTCCTATTTGTGGACGTTGGCAAGAATAGTTGTGCTTCTGATGGTGGGTCCTTCAAACAGACAGCTTTCTACGAGAAGCCCATATCCAAAACACTCAATTTACCGTCTGTTGAGGAAACCAAGCATGGCCTGAAGTTTGTGTTTGTAGCTGATGAGGGCTTAGAACTATATGAGCACATTATGAAGCCATATGCGTAAAGGGGACTGCCGAAGGAGAATTGCATATACAACTAAAGGATTCAATAGCGCGCCGTATTGTGGAGAATACGTTTGGGATCCTAAGAAATCGCTTCAGGACCTTCTACACAGCCATAAACCTGTGTGTGGACAAGATCGACTGGGTCATCATGGCATGCTGTTTACTGCATAATTTCCTAAGGCGGAAAACCCTACAACAAAGGACAACGTACACAGCTATGACAGATGACCCTGACCAGCCAGATGACCAGGATCGGTGGTCCTCTATGGCAGCAGGGGTTTAAGCAACAGCCCCTGCATGAGCCAATCAAGTCAGGGAGGAATACCTAACCTATTTTAATGGTGTGGGGGCAGTGCCTTGGCAGGATGACTGCATAAAGTAAAATTTTGTGGCCAATTTATAGCTTTATTTTTTACTGTTGAACATTTAGCATGGTGTGTGTGTGCATTGTGTCTCCACCTACCAAATCAGTGCTGGAAGTTTCTCCAACATCTTCCACTTCTCCTAGCCTTGGGTCCAGCGAGCTAATAAATGGGTGCTGAGGGTCCTGCTCAAATGTAGATTTTAGCAGGTCATAAGGTGGGGATATAGGCCCTCATTTAGAGTCGATTGCTAGATACAAGCAGTCGCTCTGAATGAGGGCGGCCGCTTGTGGTGTGAAGTGCGGCCTCCTGGTCACTAGCTAAGCTGTAGGTTACCACCCACAGCTCTAGCGAGCTACCAGGTTGATGGTCACAATGGTCAGGACCATCGCGACCATCGGGGCTTGCGACGAGACCCTAAGGTTGGGTCTCGGCAAGCACAAGCCCCAGGGAGCTTCCTGCTCTGATCGAGCAGGAAGCTCCCCACTGACATCTTTGCTGATGTCAGTGGGGTCGCCCCCAAATGGTAAGCGTTCCGTCGGGAACGCCTCCGTTTTGCCGGCCACCCCCCCTGCCCGCCTCCCAAACGGAGCGAGCTGTCAATCACCATCGACAGC
The DNA here is from genome assembly GCA_031769625.1 of Taudactylus pleione. NCBI lineage: Eukaryota > Metazoa > Chordata > Amphibia > Anura > Myobatrachidae > Taudactylus > Taudactylus pleione. The sequence continues at coordinate 355,408 of JAUIMM010000481.1, forward strand.
TCGCCCCCTCTGGTGCGAGACTGCCGCAAGCCGGGTCCCGCGCATGGGCACGTCGGAGTCGACTGCGACGTGCGCATAATCAGTGGGCAGACATCGACATGGTTGCGAGTGCTCAGCGCTTGCGACCGGGTCTGAACAAGGCCCATAGTGCTCATCTGCCCACTCCAGATGCCATGGACACTTTTACCGTCCAATTCCTGGATGGCACTGTCCATTAAGACTTTACTGGAATAGTCATTCAATTTGACCATCTATAGACATTCTTTTTTGCGACATAATTCTATGAACGAGGTCTAAAACACAGAGTTCTTCTCCATGGCCATAACTGCAAAAATAATGAAAAAAAAATGAAATTTGCTTAACTGTATACAAGAGACAATTGGTAATTGAAAAAATGAGGCTCATCAGCTGTAGGTTGGTCCTAATGCAGCATGGCAGAATATATGCTGCTTGAAGTGGCGTAGGGATAGGTGGGTGGGTTATTTCCACTGATTAATGGGGGGGAAGAACTGCTCACTGGTGGCCATATTGGACATATTATGTGGCCCCCAATCATTGGGGGCTTTTAAATAAATAATTTTATGTCTTGTATTGATTTTTGGAATAAATGATTTATGTGATTTTTTTTTTAATAATGTTAAATGGTTTTTAATAAAATTGCTTTTAAACTTTTTTTTACTATCATAAAGTTTATTTTTAATGCTACTGTTTTTGTAGTTAAATGTTCAGTTCTAAATGTTTTTTGGTTAATTGTTTGTTGGTTTTTAGTAAAGTTTTCAAATGTTCAATGGTGTGTTAAATTCTAGGCATGTATTAATAATGCAAAATTTACACAAACTGACCTTTTTTTTTTTAAACCACGTATTAAAATTAGAGATGTGCACTGACCCCAGTGTTTTGGTTTTAGGTCTTGATTAACTTTCATGTTTTGGTTCTGGTCTTGCAAAACCACCCTCACGTGTTTTAATTAAATTATAAAAACAGCCAAATCAAATAATTTGGGCCTGTTTTTGTTTCTACAGTATTATTAACATCAATAATTTATTTTGAGTAAATTCTGACAACCTCACAGCGTGTTTGCAAAAGACTGCACAGATCAATGTGATATGTGCAGTGCTTCTGTGTAAAAGTAAATAAAGGGTTAAAAATTGGAAAAATACAATGTGTGGGCTCCTCCCCCCCAAAGCTCAACCAGCACCTGACTTTCTTGAGTCAGCCCTGACTGTGAAAATACAGGGGGAAAAAAAACACAGGGGTCCCCCGTATTTTACACAACCAACACCACGCTCCAGAGCCGGTACTGGTTGTGTAAAATACAGGGGGGGAATGACGTATGGGTCCCTCGTATTTTACACAACCAGCACCGGACTCTTTCTACCGGGGATGTAATGCCACAGCCAAGGGACACGCTTATATTGGTACCCTCGGCCAAAGCATTCATCATCCCTCTCTAGTCAGCCGACACCAGGGGTTCCTCAGGAAGTGGGGACCCCCCAATAAAGGGCCCCCCTTCCGGGGACACCCCAGGCTGATAGCCCGGGGATATGCTCGACACCCCAGTGGCGCTGGGTCCTGAGTTCATGGTTAAAAATAGATTTTGGAACTTACCAGTAAAATACCTTTCTCTGAATCCACAGGGGACACAGGAGATCAAGACACTGGGTATAGATGGGTGGTTGAGTGGAGCTGGCACTTTTAATTTATAAGTGTGAACGACTCCTCCCCCTCTATCCCCCAGAAGCCCAACTTACAGAATAGAGCCCAAGGAGACAAACCAGAATCAGAATTCATAACTGAGGAGAAAGAAACAAACTGCAAGGCTGGCAAAGCCGAATAGAAAACATACATAACAACGTAATGCAGTCAACATATGTCAAAAACAGAACACAGTGGCAGGTAAAGCAGTGCTGGGAGGGGGTCCAGTGTCCCCTGTGGAATTGGAGAAAGGAATTTTACTGATAACTACCAAAATCCTATTTTCTCCTTCATCCACTAGGGGACACTGGAGATCAAGACACTGGGGACGTCCCAAAGTTTTCCCCTCGGGATGGAGAGCCCTAAAAAACCTGCAAAACCCTGGCCGCAAAGGTATCAAACCGATAGAATTGAACAAAGGTGTGGACCATGGACCAAGTGGCCGCACGGCACAACTGGGAAGCAGAAGGGCCCCGACGGGCAGCCTAAAAGGCCCCCACGGAGCGAGCAGAAATAGAGACCAGGGGAGGACGAGCGCTGGTTATATATGCCTGTCGAATGACCAGACAGATGCATCTGGCCAACATTTGCTTAGAAGCAGGCCAACCTTATTTTGGAGCATCATAAAGAACGAACAAGGCATCTGACTTAAGTAAGGCCGTGGTACGGGCCATCTGGAGAGCCCGTACAGCATCCAGGGTGAGTGAAGTCTGTGAGTTGTCTGACAACACCAGAACCACAATTGATTGATGTGAAAAGCAGACTCCACCTTTGGTAAGAAAAATGCCTTACTACGTAGTTCTGCACAGTCATCATGAAAAATGAGATAAGGAGGTCGACAAGAGAGAGCTCCCAATTCAGAAACCTGCCCGAAGCCAGAGCCAAAAGGAGGACTATTTTCCAAGAGAGACGTTTAAGATCCACATCTTCCAAGGGTTCAAACATTGAAGACTGGAGAAAAGTCAGCACTAAGTTAAGATCCCACGGAGCTGTAGGCAGTACAAATGGAGGCTGAATCCGAAGGACCCCCTGTAAAAAGGTCTGAACCTGAGGGAATAAGGCAAGGCGGCACTGAAAAAGGAAGATAATGCCGATACCTGAACCTTCAGGGAACAGAGGCGCAAACCTGCGTCCAGGCCCAACTGAAGGAAGAGAAGGATACGGGACAAATGGAAAACAGTAGTGTGAAACCACCGGTCCTCACACCAGGTTACATGAAAACTCCGGATACGGTGATAATGAGCCAATGTTTATGAGCCCAGAGCATGGTAGGAACTACCGAGTATGGAACCCCACTGCGTTAAAAGAGAGAGGACTCAACAGACACGTCGTTAAACACAGCCGCTGTAAGTGTGGGTAAATGCAAGGGTCTTGAAGTAGAAGGTCTGGGCGAAGTGCAATGGCCTGGGATCCCCAACAAGGAGCTGCTGAAGATCCAAGAACCAGGCCATGCGTGCCCAGTTCGGTTCCACAAGGATGATGGTTGTTGCCTCTCACTTGATCTGCTTGAGAACACGTTGGAGTAGAGGAAAAGGAGGAAATAGGTACATGAGGTTGTAACTCCAAGGAACCATTAGAGCGTCTATCACCTCCACATTCAGGTCTCGAGTCCTGGAACAATAAGGGGGCATCTGATGGTTGTGTCTGGAAGCCATGAGATCTACTTCCGGCATTCCCCATCTCCTTACAAGTTGTTGGAGAACGTCCGGGAGAAGAGCCCATTCTCCGGGATGGAGGTCCTGACGACTGAGATACTCAGCCTCCCAATTCTCCACTCCCTGGATGAACAATCGCCAACACGTGGATTTCTGCCCACCGAAGAATGTGATCCACCTCGCTCATGGCCATGTTCCTCCTTGACAATTTATGTATACGACGACTGTTGTGTTGTTCAATTGGACTTGAACTGGCTGACCGTCTAGTAGGGAAACAGGTTCCAGAAAAGCGTTGAAAATTGCCCAGAGTTCCAGCACGTTGATCGGCAATTTCGACTCCTGACATGACCAACAGTCACGAAAGTGATGGTCCCGCACTATCGCTCTCCAACCTCTGAGTCTGTCATCCGTTGTCCGAATGATCCAATCCCAGATGCCAAACCGATGACCCGCTGTCACAGCTGCCGATACTTGAGACTCTTGGGAGGAGGCAGGCCTACTAGGCACAATAAACTGGGATGGCTTTAGGAATGACCTTTTCATAAATTCTCGGTAGCACGGAATAAAAGTAAATAGAATTTATTTACAGGAGAAATATAATAGCAAAGTCTGACATAAAGTCTCAACAACACAGAGGTTCACATAAGCAATAATGAGTATAAGAGAACCCCCCCCATATAGTCTTTAACACAGAAGAGCCAATATGGTAGGGAACCCCGAGTCCAGTATGAGGCTAATACCTCAGGATGGTATAGAGGAGCTTCACCAGGGTGGAACCCTGTACTGATGGAAATTCGGAGCAGAGTGAGCCCTGTGATGTGGTGAAAGACGGAGCACGGTTGAGCCCTGTGATACTGAAGCAGGGTTGAGCCCTGTGATGCGGTGAGGTCGGAGCAGGGTTGAGCCCTGTGATGTGATGAGGTCGGAGCAGGGTTGAGAACTGTGATGCGATGAGGTCGGAGCAGGGTTGAGCCCTGTGACGCGGTGAGGTCGGAGCAGGGTTGAGCCCTGTGATGCGGTGAGGTCGGAGCAGGGTTGAGCCCTGTGATGCGATGAGTTTCCGTAACAGGGTTAAGCCCTGCGGTGTAACTAGAATCCGGAGCGGGGTTGAGCCCCGCGATGCAATGAAGTTTGAAGCAGGGTTAAGCCCTGTGAAGCGGTGTGGTTCCGGAACAAGGCTGAGCCCTGCGGTGTGACTAGAATCCGGAACAGGGTTGAGCCCCGCGATGCGGCAATGATAACTGTAACGGTGCAGTTGACAACTTTAACGAAGATGGGTTTGATGTCCACAGGAGTAAGAGACAATTGGCATAGTAAATAGTGCAGTAAAAGGTGAAACCACAGCAGTGTAGCAGAATGCTACAGAGTCTCCAAGGTGGGCCTGGAGCCCGTCATGCAGCAGGTTTGTCTGTAGGTTTGCGGTCCGTACAGCGGGTAGATCCAGGATGGCGGCCTCTGTCCTTACCGCCACAGTTTGCCAAGGAGGCACCGAGTGAATGTACCCGAAAGGAATGAGGGGCCCGAAAAGAGCGAAAGGAAAGACCAGCCTGAGTAGGCTTACCACCTATAGCCTGGGAGATCCATTTGTCCAGTTCGGGTCCAAAAAGGATATCCCCAGTAAACGGAAGGCCCTCCACGGCCCTCTTGGACTCCGCTTCTGCCTGCCAGGACCTCAGCCATAGAGCTCTCCCAGCCGCTATTGCTGACGCTGAGATCTTGGATCTCACATTACCAATGTCCCTGGAAGCCTCTCCTAAGTATACGGTAGACTCACAAATGTGTTTGACTATGACGATAAGGTTGGATCTTGGCACTCCCGATTCCAGGCCGCTGCCCAACTCCTCCACCCATCTTTCAACAGCTTTGTTGACCCAGGAGCCAACAAAAGCCGGTCTGAGCAACACCCCTGCTGCTAAATAGATGGATTTTAAGGAGATTTCAAACTTACGGTCGGAACTGTCCTTAAGGGCTATAGCTGCAGGAACCGGTAACGTGGCATTCTTGGAAAGCCGCAATACCGACGGATCAACTCAAGGAGGAGCTTCCCATTTTTCACTGACCGATTTAGGAAAAAACAGACAAAAAACTCTTGGGCATCTGAAATTTCTTGTCAGGATCCTGCCAAGCAGTAGACAATTGTGCATTTAATTCCTGTGAAAAAAGAAAGAAAATTGCTGACCTGTTTTGTTCCAAAGAAGGGTGCATCTGAACATACCATGGATTCCTCGTCCGGGAACTTCAAAACATGACGGACCATTAGGATGAGGGCCTCCACTCCCTGGACACCCGAATCAGAAGCCTGTTGGTCAAGGTTGTCGCTGTCTGAAAAGGTCTCCAGCTCAACCTCCTCCTCTTCTTTTGAAAAAGGCTCCACGTCAGAGTTGTTCGACTGGAGGACCGCTGGGAGAAGCCTCTTCTTAGATAGTCAAGCGGATGCACTGACCCTAGAAGAGGAAGCAGAAGTACCCATGAACTGAGCCAAGCTCTCCACAGAATGGGCTAAGTATCTTATCCAACCAGCTAGTTCCGAGGATAGATCGGGCATAACGCCTGTCCAGGTTGATAACCAAAGTGGCATAGGGGCTGAATCTGAAGAGGGTAATGCCACCACAGGTCCCTCTGAGAAACATGAATCACATAGGGCCGCTCCATCAGAGCACGCCTGAGACAGTTTTGTATTACATTTAGAACAAGCAAACACCTTTTGTGATGCTTTAGCAGCTGCCCGTTTGCCTGTCATTATGTTAGAACACACACCCACACACACAGACAGTAATAGAGGTACCTCACTCACAGATATAGAGAGGAACCACCGGGTACAGAGGGAGAGGAGTCACTATCTCCCTCCCTAATGCAGATCCCCCTCACTCAGCAGCCCAGAGAACACCCCAGTGCACTCACAACCTCTTCAACAGGTGATGAATCACCGCTGGAATTCTAAGCAGGAGTCTGGTTCCGCGGAAGTGCAGCAGTCTGCATTAACTGCATAAATCTGCACTGAGCGCCAGTGTAAAATGGCGCTCATAAGAGGGACGATGGGTTGTTTTGGCTCTCCCCCTCGCTGCAGAGAGCCAATGAGGACGCTGCCTCGGTGTCTGAAACACTGACGAGGCGCGCCGAACACAGTGCTGAGGCTTCACCCCCTTGCCCTCTCGTTGGCACCAGGACCCAGCTAAATTTTCACCGCAACAGCTGATACTCTCCCCACCTGATCGGCAGCTAAGCGGTATTCAGTTATCAGCAGCGCTGCTACTGATATCGCAGAGGCAGACAAGTGCTGCTTAGCTACTATCAGCGCTGTAACTGGAGGGGGGCACGGCAGGGGGGGGGGGGACCGCAGGATGTCTTTATCTCATACCTATTCCCCCTAGTCAGGGGAAGAGGTATACCTACCGCATCTCCTGGCATTAGGTCCTGCGGTGGCCATGGTGACATGGACACAGCCTCTGTAATAGGATATTACAGAGGCTGTGTCCATGTCACCATGGCCACCGCATGACCTGATGCCAGGAGCTGCGGTAAGTATACCTCTTCCCTCCCTGAGCTAGTGTCAGGGTGCCTGGGACCCGGACACTCACTCTCTATTAGTGCCGGCGGGTCCCCCTGATGCCTCTATGTAGCAGGCTGACAGATGCAGCTGTCTGTCAGCCTGTCCTCAATGCTGTGTGGGAAGCTAAAAATAAAATACTATGGGGTATATTTACTAAAGTGTGAGTTTTTAGAAATGGAGATGTTGCCCATAGCAACCAATCAGATTCTACTTAACATTTAACTAGCACATTCTAGAAGATAATAGCTAGAATCTGATTAGTTGCTATGGGCAACATCTCTACTTCTAAAAACTCTCACTTTGGTAAATATACCGCTAACAGGGGTATTCAATTTGGAGCGAAAAGTTCGGAATCGGCGATAAATTATCGGCGATGACGTCATTTTCACCGATTTCAATTATCCCCATATTCAATTTCAAAGACTTTTCGCAGGTGCGAAAAGTCTTTGAAAAAAAACGGGGATAACTTTTCACCATGTTTTACTTGCCGGAAAAAAAAGTGCAGAATTGGGGTTTAGGGGTGTAGGCTTAAAAAAAATAGCCTGCACCCCTGGGAATGACATTTAAAAATAAACTGTGTCAAAAAAAGTTTTAAAAAAAAATAGGGACACCCCAAAAAATGTATTTAAAAATTTGGGGTGAAAAAAAAAATAAAAAATTTAAAAATAGGGAAATAGGTTCAGGGCAATTGTGCAAATATGCAGCAGGTGTTTTCTAGAATAGATTATTAGCGGCAGGTGCATTTTTGCAGAATTAAAAAAAAAAACACTTTAGGGACTTAAACATATGCTAGTACCCATTTTCATGTACCACTTAAAAAAACAAAAAAAATAACCTAAGTGCTCTTCTGCATCACTTCTTCAATGTCGGGAAAAAAACACCTGCCGCAGCTATTTAAAACCCCGACTTTCTTTGGCAGGCTAAAACGGAGGTACCCCTAGTGATCTCCCATATCTGGACAGCTTTAGGTGGGTCCTACAATTTATTCCATATAAATCCCGTTTTTTTTCGCCGATCCTGTTTCGCCGGCTCCCGTTTTCGTAACTTTTTAATTGAATACGGGGATAAAGCGGGCGCGCGCCCGATACTTTATCCCCAGAAAAGCTCCGATGTGGAGCGAAAAGTCCAGCACGGACTTTTCGCTCCAAATTGAATACGGCTGTAATTGTGAGCTGAGCTCAGGGCCTGATTCAGACCCGCTGGCGAGCGCTATGGGCGGGCAGTGCGCACGTGCGCGAGCCCCGTAGCGAGTGAATTTTCACTGGCTGTGGGACTCACTACAAGATGGGGTGGCTGTCGATTGTGATTGACAGCTCGCCCCGTTTTGTAGGCGTGCAGAGCGGGTGGCTGGAAAAAACGGAGGCGCAGCCTGTGTTTGTAAAATGGCCACCAGACTCCTTGTGGAAGCTCTGGGGCTGCTGGGAGGCATGAGCAGAACTATGTGTTAGGCTCCGTCCCCTCCATTCTTGCTGTTGCTGTTTTAATGCCCGCCTGTCATTTTCTCCTGGTCACCCTGCTACTCAAGAGTGCCAGGAGTCACTAACCTTTCTGCTGCCAAATGCTGCCGGCGGTGGGCTTGCTAATGGGGGAGCGCGACGAACGCAGCACGCAGCGCGTCTGGCTACCCCCCAGAGACAGTGGTCTCTGTAGCTGAAGACCCCAGCGCGCGCTGCAAGCAGCGGCGATGAGGTCTCTCGGCAGCTCCAACGAAGCAGACAGGCAGGGGCAGTGAGCTGCCTGTCTGATCCTCATGCTGATCGAGGATCCATTCATTTTTAGCAGAGAGCTCTTGTATGTGACCAGCTCCCTTGGCACAAAATTTAGACTGACCTGAAGGGGGGTAGGGGGGTATAGAAAGGGAGGAGCTAGCTACTATTTGAATTGATTAAAGTGCCAGCTCCAGGTTATCCCACATCTATACCCCACTGTACTGAGACTCCAGTGTCCCCTAGTGGATGAAGGAGAAACAGAGAAGACAACTGTCTCCCTGCCTTCTCCCTGCTCTCTCCGCCCCCTTCTCTGACATCGGCCAATCAGCATTGCCCAGGGAGAAAGTGGGAGAGAAAACTCTGCTCCTGCTGCCTGTGTGTTATTGGGACATGGGTTTATTCATGTATGACATCAGAGGTTCCCGGAGAGTATAATAGTGCAGTGACCTTGCATATGTCAGGTCACCTCACTGCTGACTGCCGACTCGCTCTGTCCCCACCAACACCGCTCTGTCCTGTCCTGTGTATAGACTAATGAAGTGACCCGGAATATGCTGTGTCACCTCACTCTGCTTATTGTCTGGTGCCCCTGCTACCCCCACCGCAGGCTTGCTCTGCTCCCCCCCCCCCCAACGCCGCTGAGCCTTATCCATTGCGTCCACGGTGGACAGCACTGGCAGCACATGCGCAGACAGGTCTAACTTGCTAAGATCGCAATATCTGTGAGGACCGCAGCTGAATCCAGGATCGCAGAGTACCTGGATTCCGTATCGCTTCGTTGGACAGGTGGGCATACATGAATGGCTACATAACACTACTATATATGGCAGTGGTAATTACCAGTAGCCATTTCATTTTATACAAGAATAGTCCCCAGTGTCTTACATAAACGGTAGGTGATACCGCTGAAAGAAAATGTCTGTAATGTCCAAGGGCAGCAAAAAGCTCAATAGGTCTAGGCTGTGACCACCAACATCACACATCTTTTTGGAGCCTCAGTGTACCTTATAACAGTATTCTAGATCCCCAAATACAAAAGTTTGCAGTAGAGAACTATGAGTTGCCGGTCACACTGCGCAGTGTTAGGCAGCTGGTGAAGGAGAGAGAACCCTTACAGAGGAGCCCTGGATTGGTAAATGATGACCCTATTAAATATTGCCAATTCTTAGTAAATAGATCCCTAAATCTGTTTAAAATTTATGTAGCTACTAATATTATTATTCCATGGTCGTGGGGATAGATGTAATACTACATATAGTCAGAGCCGGCCCTAACCAATTTGGTGCCCTAGGCTAGATATTGGCTTGTACCCCCTAACAGATAATCCCACTACCAAACTTAAGGCCCCATTTATTAATGTAACTTTTTTACCAGCTGCATATTTCGCTTAGTATCACAGTGATACAAATGAATATGCCACTGGTATTCAGGATTACTTACCTCTTCAGCGAGGTCCAGCAACGATCTCCCTTCTCAGCAGTGTCTTCTGCTCTGTCGCTGTATGTTAGGGACCTACCCTACAGAGGTTACCTGGATATGGTGAGTAGGCCCATAACCTTGGCCATGATTATGCTAAAAACCTCTATTTATTGCAAACATTTTATTGCAAAATGTATTTATATATATATAATTAGTAATTTGGAGTTGTGCGTCTGTGATTTGTTTCTATTTGTGTCTGCATTAACAGTCTCAACAGGTAGCACCTCCTATTATATATATTCAGGGTGTGCAGTCTAGGACCCCCTTTCCCATATACACTATACCTTTTCAAACATGATACTCCGTTTTCAGTTACAACTCCCTTTTCTTTCTTCCTCTTCTTTCTTCGGTTAGTAGTTTGGCAGAGGACACAAAATTGTGATTTCAAAATATAAATATTGACATATATAGCCCACCTCACAGCACAGCACCCCTCTCCCAACACAGCACCCCTCTCCCAGCACAGCGCAACTTATCCAGCAACCCTTTCCCTGCACAGCACCCCTTATCCAGCACAGCACCCCTATCCCAACACAGCAACCTTCATCCAGCACCCCTCACCCAGCACAGCACCCCTCATATAGAACCCTTCTGCCCTCTCCCAGCACTGCACCCCTCACCCAGTAGCACAGATCACACAGTCAGCTCAGCATCCCTCACTAAATGCTGAGCTGGCTTTAATCAAAAGATTTTTATAAAACTTACTTTTCAAAGCTGGCTGGCTGTGTGTCCGCCCCTGTAGTTGTCTTACAGCTCCAGAATCCTGACTGTGCTTTGTGGGGGTGGTTGGCAGGCTGCAGGCTCAGTCAGTGCAGGCTCAGCCTGATGGTCTCCGTAAAGGCCCATGGGAGGAGTAGCTGCTGCAGCTGGTTGTGCACAGCAGCCCTCCTCCAATGGTCATTTTTGCTGCTACTCTCTGCTGAGTCTGCTCTCTGCTCACAATAGGCTAGCCAGAGCAGAGCCACAATCCTGGCCAAGTGCCCGCTGTTTGCTGCCCGATCGGAGCTGTCAGCTGAGCTCCAATCGTCGACGCTGCCCAGCGTCAGTTCTCTGCCCAGCCGGCCCGTATCAAGCTGGTGCCCACGCCTGCCCCAAACCTCTGCCGGCCCCAGTCTTGGAATGCCCTTAAGCATTCTAAATGCCCTAGGCATTTGCCTAGTTTGTCCATGCCTAGGGCCTGCCCTGCATATAGTATATCTATTGCTATATTTATACTGTATATAAAAGCTTAATTCTTCTTTTAACAAAATAAAAAAATATATTTATTTTATAGTAATGACAGTGGCTCTGGAAGCTTAACTAGACTTCCAGTTCCACACATGATCTGGGCCCCCTCCTTAGCAGAACAGAGCCTCAAGATATACAAAACTGTTATTGCTCTGGACAGTTTTTGCCATGTCAGCTGCTACTGCGGTAAAATAATAAATCATGATAAAAAGGTTTTTTTTGCCCATAAAAAAATTACACTTCTGCCCACGATAGAGAAGGGTGCAGGTTAGGGTAGTAAGTAATGAGAGGCTGTTGTTACCTTGATGGGGGAAGGTTGTGGTGTCAAACGCTCTTCTGTATGCCACAGTTCACACTTGTTTCTAACAGGGAGATGTATCAAACCTTTGAGAGATAAAGTGAGTAAGTTGCCCATAGCAACCAAATCAACTTCTAGCTTTTATCAACTTCTATCATTTATCTAGCACAGTCTACAGAAGTGAATGGCTACATGTTAGACATTGAGCGTCCTTCTAGCATTTAAAAGGGACGCAGATTACTTGGGCTCAATTCAAACATATATACAGCAATATGCGCACCCGCAAAATGCAAGATTCAATTAGAAATGGTAATTTGCTGGACTCACAGCGACGTCCTGCAACTTTTCTACAGTAAGTGACTTAGCAGAAGTGTATGAAAAAGTAAGGAAATCATCCTGGAAACCAAAAGAGTGGCAAATTAGATAGCAGGAGCATATACTGTGTAGACTGTAGAAGGTTATTAGAGGCCATTAGGAAAGTACTGGAGGTTTTTAAAAGGTCATATGACTGATTTTTGCATTTTATATTAATGTAAAAATTATAGGCAACAAGCATTTTTTAGCAAATGAAAAGTCATTACAGGATTTTAGGGTACAGAAAATGTCTTTAACATGATTTTTCCATGTTTTTACAAAGTGTTTTTACGCAAATTCTAAAACCCCTCCCCCATCAATACAACACCTCTAGGTATAGTCCCACATCAAATTTGCGCTAATTTTGTGAAGAGAAGAGTCATAATCGAACTGCTCATCTCTAATTTAAACCCCTCCAAGTGCATGATCATTCATTGAGAGGGGTGTACCAGAGGTTCTGCACTAAGGGCCTGATTCAGACCCGCTTGCGAGCGCATAGCACTCGCAAGCGGGTCGATGGTGGGGTACTGCGCACGGGCGCCGCGTGCATGCGCAAGCCCCGGAGCGAGAGAGAAATTCTCTCGCTCCGGGACTCACTACAAAAGGGGGGACTGTCGATGTTGATCGACAGCTTGCCCCGTTTTGCAGGCAGGGCGGGGGGTGGCTACACAAACGGAGGTGTTCGCCTGCCGTTTGTGGGAGGCACCACTGACGTCACCAGTGATGTCAGTGGAGAGCTTCCTGCTCTGTTATAGCAGGAAGCTCTCTGGGGCTTGCGACGGATGAGACCATACCTCAAGGGTCTCGTCGCAAGCCCCAATGGTCGCGACCATCACCTGGCCGCCTGCAAAAGCTGTGGGTGGTCACCCACAGCTTAGCGAGCGGCCAGGAGGCCGGTTAAAAAAAAACCAAACGTCCTGATTCAGAGCGAGCGCTCTTAAAGAGTGTCCGGCTTTGAATCAGGCCCTAAGTCCCGACATTTTTACATTAACACAAAGATTTTCCCTACCTTCTCAACTGCTCAGGGGGGTGCCCAAAAAAAATGCAATGCGAGTTTAAAACTGAAATGCAATTCGCTGTGCAAATTCACAGTGAAAACAGCTCCTAATTTAATTGATCCCATTATCCAATACCAAGTTATGGTGGGTACACACTGGTAGATATAATGGCCGATCAAGTGATCGTGTGTGCATCGGCCAGTGTGTACCAGCGATATAGCAATATAGTTATATATAGCGATATAATGTTGGCTGTGCAGCACAGCTGATGGCAGATATATCTGTTCATTGTGCCGTGTGTACGGGCGATCAGCCGACCGCCCAAACACTGACCGCAGAATCCACGGGGAGAGGGGCACGATACACCAGGCCGGCTGGACCAGCGGCCAGATGACAGATGATGGTTGTTCAGTGTGTATGAACAACCATCATCTGCAGATATATCTGAAAATCAGGCGATCTACAGGTATATCTGTTATGTTATGTGTACCCAGCTAGGTTGACATATTTAATCAAGGAAAGACACACCTAACATACTACGTAACATACTGTATCAACAAACCATTCAAACAAACATTACAAACTATAACAGAAAAATATCACAACAAAGCTGAAAGGACCTGGGGGTTGCAAGTGAATGCTTGGTGTTGGAGGGCTGCCTGCTGCCAGGCCCGTTTCTAGGGACGGGGGCCCCCAGTGCGAACAGTCAAACTATGCCACCCCCCCTCCAAACAGGCATAAGATAGTAAGTTTGTGAGCACCCCAGAAAGGGGGCGTAGTCTCAAAGAAAGCAGTGGGGTCTCACAATAAGGGGCGAGGCCTCAAATAAAAAGACTACCTTATGAATAAAGGACCTTAACATAACCACATACCCTCCAACATTTCACATCTAGAATCCAGTACAGGGGCATGGCCATAGATAAAGGGGGCATGGCAAATGATAAATGGGGCGTGTCCATGGGTACTGTACCAGTGTACCTGGGGTCCGGAGGCAGGCAAAGCGGGCTGGTTTAACTTATGTACACCGGCGCTGGGATGATTATGGCAGCATCAGTACAGACTGCTTTGCAGAGAACCACGGGGGGAGGAGCAGAGCCACCTGTCACTCAGCAGCACTGCGGGTGTCCTGTGTCACCGCAGACCTGCTAAAAGAATTGGGAACTCGGTACAAACGGTACAACCCGTTTGCCGGTACAGACCATTAAAAAACGGTACTGTACCGGCTAAAATGGTAGAGTTGGAGGGTATGTAACCATAGGATTAGGGACAGCAAAACCAACAGCTGTTTTCCTGTTAAAATTTCCAAGCCACACCATCAGCTCCCCACAGAAGAAAAAGACCACATTGCTTCCCATAGAAGAAATAACATTGCTCTTCAGAGGAAAAAGCACATTGCTCCCCACAGAAAAAATAAAACTACACTTACCTGTTGTTGATAGCTCTGCTGAGCTGTCTCTCATCGGCTGGGGCTGAGCAGTTAGTACACTCAGGCCCAGTGCAGAGCTGCAGCGTGCGGGTGGGCGGACGGGAGCAAGGGCGGGCGGGAGGCGCATTCCGGCGTGACGTTACATCATAGGTCATGCATGTCGTGTCCCCATAGGTCACAGCCGGGTGCACTGCTGAGCCTCAAAGGAGAGTCCAGCGCTGCCCGGCCCGGGTTTACAGTATGGCCACAGCACACTATGTGCGGTTGCAAGCCGTGCAATAGCAGGGGTTGCGTGCCCTGGTCAATTGCGCGGCTCACCCGCCCCTAGAAACCGTCCTACCTGTTGCTCACCACTGGTCTATAAAATGACAGTTATGCTGGCCACACATCTAAACATTATCTGCCCAACCAGCCAACTAGTTGATTGGTTGGAATGAAAATCTGGTAACGTATGGGAGTAAATGATGATTAGCAATTTGCTCCTAAATGCCAGAAAACAGATGTAAATGGTCGTTCAGACAAGTTTGTTAAATGTTTGATCTAAACAATTTGTTCAAACAACAGTTTTACAGATAATCTTTAGATGTGTGGCCAGCTTTAGTAGCTAATTGGTTACTATGGGCAACTTCTCCACTTTATCTATCTCTAAGGTTTTGATACATTTCCCCTATAATGGCTGTGAAAATGTCTGCCCCAGGAATTGGTAAAAGCAGAAAGTGGGTAACAGCAAAAAGAATCATATCACTCCTCACTCACATATCACTCCTCACTCACATATCACTCATATGTGAGTGAGGAGTGATATGATTCTTGCACATGCTCTGAAACGATGACATTCTCCATCCACCTATCGCCATCCCCAGTCTCAATCACAGGCCTTGATTCAGAGCCGAACGCTCTTTGTGAGCGCTCACTCTGAATCAGGGGGGCTGTTTTTTGGGGGGGGGGCCGGCCTCCAGGCCACTCACTAAGCTGTGGGTGACCAGGTTTTCGGGCTTGCGACGAGACCCTTGTGGTAGGGTCTCGTCCACCGCAAGCCCCAGTGAGCTTCCTGCTCTAATAGAGCAGGAAGCTCACCACTGACATCACGGGTGATGTCAGTAGGGCCGCCCACAAACAGCAGGCGTTCCTTCAGGAACGCCTCCGTCCAGCCACCCCCCCTGCACGCCTACAAAATGGGGCGAGCTGTCAATCACAATCGACAGCCACCCCGTCTTGTAGTGAGTCCCGCAGCGAGTGAAAATTCACTCGCTATAGGGCATGCGCGCGGCGTGCGCACTGCCCGGCCATCGACCCGCTTGCGAGCGCTATGCGCTCGCGAGCGGGTCTGAATCAGGCCCACAGTCCCACGCTTACGTACGCATACCTCCCAACATGATCCATTCCAGGAGGGACAAATGCTCTTTTCATTGGGTTCCCTTTTAATTCATGATGTCATCCCGTTTTGAGACGCCTTTCTTATCAATTAACTAGTTCGGTTACGGCAATCATAAATTAAGAGGGAAGCCAAGAACAGCGTATTTTGTCCCTCCTGGAATGTGTCATGTTGGCACCTGTACATGCCTACGTATAATGTATAGAAGCAATCTGTATTATGCACTGCACAGAAAGGAAATCGTAATAATACACGAGTGAGTACTAGAACTAGATAATCCGCTGTGTGCAGTCTCTTACGAACTCATGTCCCCAGCTTCCTTCTCTCTAGTCTCCTCTCATTGTTTCCTGCCTCTGCAGCTGTCTCCTGTCCTTCTTCCCAGCAGCTTCCATTTCTCCCCCTCCTTCATCTCTCTCTCGTTTCTTTACTTCTCCTTTTGCAGTCTGTCCCTCCTCCTTCTCCGTCTGTCTCTCTCTCCCTCCACCTCCCATTCTGTCTCTTCCTCCCCCCTCCTCCCTCTCTCAGCAGCATCCTCCGGGAGGTAGAGGAAGCAGAAAGCAGAGGGAGTGCCCTGTGCTCCAGCACCGTTAGGACCAGAGACGGGGTGCTGCTCAGTCTCTCCGGTGACTGGGTGTCAGGGGAAGTGGAGTGCCCATCGCACGGACCGTGGTTTTTTTTTTTTTTTTTTATAATTTTAAGCAGGATTTCTTTTACCTTTTTTCATAAGTAATTGCATTTTTCTTCTAATCACGCTCCCTTACTATTTGTCCTAGATTCGTTTGTAATCTAATTTTATCTCGTTTTTCTACAGTTACCTTCTCCCTTTTTCCCTATTCGTCGAGCTTCCTTCCATCCATATTAGACTGTCTCCTTCACCCTCTCCTTCTTCGTGTGAAATTATTGTTGGCTCATAGTAATTTCTCCAATCGTCCTTTTGTCTACCTCATTTTCTCTGACATTTCTGTTGCATTAGCTGTATTGCTCTTCTTTATCCTAATTCTGATCTTTGCCATTTTATTAATTTTCATCTATTTTGTTTCCATTTATGTCTTATTGTGCTCTCTCTATGTAGTGTATCCTCAATTTTATGCCTCTATAACCTTTTCCCCTCCCCTGCCCCCTCTTGCTCCAGGGAGGGGAGGTGTGATGATGCAGAGGAAGGTGAAGCCGCCCTCAGGGGTGGGCCCAGGCCGCTCTGCGGAGCTGCGTGTTTTTCGTGGCCCCACAACTACAGTCCATGAATCTCGCCTACCTGGAGCACCTCTTCGTCGCCAGCGTTCTCTCACCAATCTTTCTGTTTTGACTGACGCTGAGAAGAAACTTCGTCTCTGTGGCCCTGACTGGTGTGATGATCTATCTGCAGTGACTCCATCCAGGAACCATAATACAGCCCCAGCGTCCCCTGCCATGTCTAGGGCATTGTCTCGCTCCGAGCACTCTCTTCTTCAACCTCGAACACCTAGCCGTATTCCCCGTGGTCCATATGCTGAAGTTAAGCCACTCAGTAAAGCTTCAGAATCAACTCCTGGTGGCTCTTCAACAGAAGATTCTGCAAAAGAACCTTCTGATGACAAGAAGACCTTTCTTAAGGTGGACCCTGAATTAGTTGTGACTGTCCTAGGTGATTTGGAGCAGCTGCTTTTCAGCCAGATGTTGGGTAAGGAAAAAAGGAAAATGATGGGGCAATATAGTCAGCAAAGGCCCTAAATTGATGTAACTGACTGACAAAAAGCAAAATATTGGTAATTGGTTTGTAAAAAATTATTTCTTTTTTTTCTTTCTTTCTGCATTAGGTTAAATTAGAGATTAATCATTTGGTGTGATGTATAATACTAACATATATGGGGTAGTCCACATATATACCTATGGTTATAATTATATATATACCAATGGTTATATTAGATGGTCAAAATGTTTTGAGGACCTGCATACAGTTTGAATTCCTTAAACTAAGTAATTAGTCTAAAGCAGTGGTTCCAAAACTGGGTGGTGTGGCGCACTTGCAGGGGTGCTACAGGTTGGTGGTCCAGAGCCATATCAAATTATTAATGTTCTATATGGCAGGCCAAATCAGAGCTAGCGTTTGCCAATAATAAAATATTTGGACAAACAGAACACCACATAACTGATCCTAAGGATTACTTAGTATAATTATTTTTGCAGAATTCCTCAATAAGAAACTTTTGGCATAGGGGTGCTGTGAGAAAAAGCAGTGATACTCTAAAAAGTTTGGGAGCCATTGGTCTAGAGGATGAGAGGGGTGCAATTTTGTTGCAACTGTTAAATGGTTGAGCTAATTCCATAGCATCTATTGTATAGTATTTTTGTAGTATGTCTGGAGATTGAATGTTCTAAGGTCAAAAGACAAACTGGAGGTCATTTATGAAGTGCGCCCATTATTCACTGCAAAATACTGGTTTTGTACCTGTAAGTAGAGCTGGTTGTTTGGTGGATTCAAGAAAGTTTTAAAATTTATATTTTGCATGAGATGTAATCAAATTAATTATTTACAGTTTTTGTTTCATGTTTGTGTTTTCGTTTTTGTTGCTCACATTGTAGATGTCCGTTGAAGGACTTGGGTAGAAGTCAACATGTGCTAGTGCCCATGTGCTATCTTTGGGATTTTCTTTTGTGCACAATGCTTTGGAATGTATCAAAACTGTGCACGTACTATTTGACAAAATACAAAGCATTTATTTTTGACACCATTCCAAATCTTCCCATTGACCTTATAAGATTCTTGTTCTTTTTTCTAACAAAGCATGCTATATTTTTATTCATCAGCCGTGTATTTTACCATGAAATAAGTGGAGATTTGATCAAAGTATTATAAATAGGAAAGGATACATGTATTTTGTTTTATATGTTTTGTGTGCATTGACTTGAAATCATCAAACAGATTGAATAAGCTTACAAAGTTGATTTTTTTTTTTCAGTGTACTGTTACATTTCAAAGCTGTGTAGTTCTGCTAGAGTATTTATTTGGACTGTAGGTTTATTGGATCTAGTGGATCCTGGATATTACTGGGCAACAAGGTTGCACAGTTGTAAGTATTGCCTCCTTACATCACTAGGGTTTGGGGGTTGATTCGCAACAATGCCTTATCTGTGTGGGATTTGCATGCTCTCTCCATGCTTGCATGGGTTTCCTCCTGGTACTCTGGTTTCCTCTCATAAAGTCCAAAATATACTGGTACTCTAATTGACTTCTGACAAAAAAGGGACTCTAGTGAGTTGTGTGAGGTGGTACAAATTTAGGCCCTCATTCAGAGCCGCTCGTTAGCGGCAGTACGCTCGTTCCGAGCGATGTTTGCACATCTGCGCATGCGTACGGTTTTTAGTACGCATGCGCGAACCAGTCAGTGCGGCCGAAAATCGTTTGTACGCTATATAGCGAGTGCCTGCTATTTTGAGTGACAGAATGAGGCGTATGTGGGTGGTAACAGGGGATGGTGCTTGAAAATGGGGAGTGGAGATCCGAACGCAGGCGTGCTTAAAGGTCAAAACGGGCGTTTTATGGGTGTGTATATTTAAAACAGCAGCGTCATTGACCACGTCACTGGGTTATTTTAGAGCCAGAACTGCTCGCAAATTTGTGGTAGCAAACACCAACCACAAGAATAGCGAGCAGTTCATACGCTGGTCGATGTACTCGATTAATCTAATAAATAGCGGACATGACGTAGGATGCGAGCGGCCAGGGGGCGTTTTTAACAAATAAACGAGCGTATGTTTTGCTCGCTCGTTCAGACTTAGAGGTGTGAACAGACTACAATGTGCGTACGGATCATTTGAATAGCCACCCCTTGTTTTTAAACGAACGACCGCAAATAGCGAACGGCTCTGAATGAGGGCCTTAGATTGTAAGCTCCAATGGGGCAGGGATGTGAATTACTTTGATTAGCTACTGAGTGATCCCAAAATGCCTGTAAATGCTATTGGGAGAAAGGTGCTATATACTTAAAGGATTATTATTATTGGATATTGTATATGCTTTATATCAATAAAGGGTAACCAATTTAGGATAGACTTACTGCATGGGAAGTGATTGCTAAGTTTTACCTTAGAATAGAAATCTGCCAAATCATCTACTGTATCTATAATATAAGCAGCACACTAGACATGCTTCGCTCCCCCTCAGAGCTCTTAGTGGCTGCTAGACTAAAATAGTGAGCGGGCCCTCCCTCTACCTCCGACACGCAAACACGTGGTGGTGTGCCACTTGCTGCTACTTGAACGCAATGATGACCAGCCTTCAACTCTGCTGGGATGGAGAGTCTATGCGTCAGCGGATGGAGTTTCTGTGAAGTAATTATAGTCTTGCAGACTTTCATTGTCTCTACTGTTTGCTTTCAGCTTTGTGAGATTGACGATAGAGAAAGAATATGGAGAGACATAAGAGAGAAAGTATAGGGGGACATGGAGAGAATATAGGGGTAGACAGAGGGTTGTGGCTAGATCCCCTTCAGCTACAGGATTCTGATGTCATCGGTTACTATCCACGTGGACATAGAGTCGGAATAGTAACCTGTGGCGAGCGAAGCGTGGTGAGCAAAGCGGGCCCGCAAGGGTGCAAATTTTTTACTATTGGTGGCCAGATACTACAGTTGAGACAAAATAATAGCGCTGTCAGGGCATGGAACCACACTTACGCTGTCATGTCCTGGTCCTTTAACTGAAGGGGAACTAGGATCAACCGTAAACAGAGGGAGTGAGAGACTATAGGGAAGAAATCGTATAAGGGGAAACAGGGAAAGATATTATAGAGGGACAGAGAGAGAGTATACTGGGAGACAGAAGGAGAGAGAGAGAATATAGGGGAGAGAGACTATAGGGGGAGACAGAGCGAGAGAGAAAGCAGAGGTGAGAGAGAGACTATAGGGCGAGACAGAGGGAAAAGAGTATAAAGGGAGAGAGGGACTATAATGGGAGACAGGAAAGAGAGAGAGAATATAGTGGCAGAGAAACGTTTTCAAAATATTTATATAATATTTCAAAGTTTGGAGAAGTTTTTGAGTATGTTCAAAGGTCAAAATACAAACCTGTTGTGTACCTCATTGATCCACCTACATCATTTAAATATCCACACCTCCTATTCAAAGTGTAAATATATCTTTAGGTATACACTATGCAATTATTTGGATTATTTGCCAGTTATGGAGTCATCGGCCTGATTTAGAGTATAGGCATGAGTGTTTCGGACGTTCGTCGATAAATCATTTAAGAACATTTATGAACACATTAGTTCGATTATCTGATCGGTTGGTCCAGACAGAAAATATCGGTCTCAATCTCCTGATATCGAGCAGTGTGTGCATTCTCTTTAATCTGACCATATTTCTACGTTTTCCTGTGACTACGTTCTCCTCCTTGTGGGCAAACATATGCAAAATCAGAGTGGTGTGGCCGAAAATCTGTGGCTTTTAATGTAAAATCGCATAATGTATAGCATAGATATTGAGGCTTTCGATTTGCTGAAAAATCGCCCCATTGTGTATCTAGCTTTAGGGGCTGATTCAAGTAAGCAACATCTCACGCTGCGCCTTTATCAGCCCATTACGGTAGCTGATTTCTGCTCCTACCTGTATAGCCTGTGGGCAGAAATCAGCAAGTGGGAGATAATGCATGAAGCAGTCAAACGCCATTTCGGAAGCTCTCGCGTTTAAGTGAACCTGAACTTTAATGTGCCGAGAGTCAAAAAACTCTTTGTGGTGCAGTGTGCCAAAGTATAAACTTTCCGCCAAAATCTAACCTCCTGCCCTTTTGCTACCTCACCTTTCAAATAAACCTTTTACTTTTTACTAATGCTTGGATTTGCCTTACATAGTTCTTATATTAACCATGAGTATGGTGACATGTGACATTTTTTTGTGTGTGAAGTGTTTCTCTCACCCCCCAAAGTATAACATGGAAGTTTAATAAGGGTCTGATTAAAAATAGGATGGGATCTGATCTCTTTAAGCTGGTTTCATATTCAAGTCCTTTTACGGGATGTAGTCGGCATCCCGGAGTGCAGGATGCCGACGGTCTGAATACCGGCACTGAAATCCCGACAGGTCAGGATCCCGGCACCAGTATCCTGACCTCCGGCATCCCGAAGGTAAGTATCGGGGTGTTAGGGGGAGATTAGGGTTAGGGTGCGGGGTAAGGGTTAGGCACTAGGGCAGTGATTTTCAACCTTTTTAAGCCTGCAGCAAACCCTACAAAATTTAAAAATTGCTAAGGCATCGGTTGCCCACGGGAAAAAAACACATATATTGGACCCCACGGGAAAAAACACATAAAATACAGTGGCCCCCACAGAACAAAAACAAATACATCGAGCCCCACAAAGAAAAAATAAAACACAGTGGCCCCACAGAAAAAAAATATAAAATAAAATGGTCCCCACAGATATAGAAAAAATACACACACACATTGGCCCCCACAGAAAAAAACAATCACATTGATTGGCCCCTACAGAAAAAAAACAATCACATTGTTTCCCTAAGAATAAAACAAAACACATTACTCCCCACAGAAAAAAAAAATCACATTAGCCCCCACAAAAATAATAAAATAACCAGCTGAGAAGGCTCACTGTCGTCCCTGTCCTGTCCCTCAGTGACTGAGCACACAGCGCAGACCTGGGAGCAGTGTGCAGGTGGTAATGCAACGCTGCGTGCATGACCAAGTCATGCTGCTGCATCTCCATAGTTCACGACCTGGGCATGCCTGAGTCACCCAGAAGAGCCCAGAACCGCCCCGGGCCAGCAGTACAAGTAAAGTCAGTTCTGACCTTGTGACACACTTGGCAACCACTTGCGGCACACTATTGTGCCACGGCACAGTGGTTGAAAAACGATGCACTAGGGGGAGAGTTAGGGTTAGGTGCCGGGGAGGGAGTGTTAGGTTTAGGGTGCGGGGAGGGGGTGGTTAGGCTTAGGCACTAAGGGAGGAGGTTAGGGTTAGGCACTGGGGAGGGAGGTTTAGGGTAGGGGTTAGAAAAACACTTACCTGTCTTCCCTATGGGTGTCGGGATTCTGGCTGTCGGGATGCCGACGGTCTGGCCATGCTCTTCTCCATTTATTTCATTACAATAATATCACCATGTAAACTGTAATTCTGTTTTTGCATTTTTCTTGCAAAATTACACACACTTGCGTACACACTTGCCGATGCCAGGAGCGATGGCGCAACAGCGGAGGCCTTGCTGCATACTGCATGCATAATTCTGATGTGCAAGCTGAAATCTGGCTAAACTTGTGTCGCAATGCTAGTTGTCTGCTTACCGCGTGAACTACCAGCATCGCGTCTGGCACTCAAGTCAGACAATGCCTTTTACTGCAACTAAACCCCTAACATTAGGCACGGTAAACTGCGTGTTCCGACTTAAGTGCCAAACGCAATGCGGACTAATGAATAGCTCTGGGCACTCATAACTGATGCTATTCAACATCGCTTTCATCCAACTCTCCATAACCACTGGTTTCATTTACACACCCTCTCTGATCCTTGCCTACGTGAGAACGCCCCTTTATGCCTCTTCAGTCACTAATGGAAATTAAATTGAAATGTGTACAACTCTAAATTGCCCATAGTTACGTATAATTGGTACATGAAAAATAAGCTTCACAGATGGACCTGCATTCAACTCTACATCAGCCCACTGTCTGTAACTTTGTCAGCCTGCTCACATGAGATTCTTGGTAAAGGCTCCGAATTAGCATCTGTTTCCTGAGTGCAATGTATTCTTCTTTACTGAACCTTGGCCCTGAGTCAGAGCCGGACGCTCTGAAAGAGCGCTCGGTCTCAGAATCAGGGTGTTTTTATTTTTTATTTTGCACGGCCTCCTTGCCGCTCGCTTAGCTGTGGGTGACCACCCACAGCTATTGCGAGGGGCCAGGTGATGGTCGCGATGGTCTTGACCATCACGACCATCGGGGCTTGCGACGAGACCCTTGTGGTAGGGTCTCATTCCCGCAAGCCCCAGTGAGCCTTCCGGCTCTATTAGAGCCGGAAGCTCACCCACTGACATCACTCGTGATGTCAGTGGGGCCGCCCCCAAACGGCAGTGAACGCCTCAGTTTGGCCAGCCACCCCCCCTGCCCGCCTCCAAAACGGTGCGAGCTGTCGATCAAAATTGACAGCCGCTAGCCGGGTCTCGCGCATGCGCACGTCGGAGCCGGCTCTGGCGTGCGCATGCGCAGTGGCCAAACTTCGACCTGCTCACGAGCACATAGTGCTTGCGAGCGGGTCTGAATCAGGCCCCTTGAGTGGAGTACGTGCAGTATAAACAATACAGAGATACAAAGCTAGCCTTCAGCATATAGGACTTGTGCTTTTATGACATAATAAGTTTTCATTGCAGACTGTGGGCCTGATTCAGAGTTGGGAATATAGTAAGATATAGCAAGCAGCTATGCATCTGTGTATCTTGGTAATACCATGCTGCACTGCAGGTGGGCAGATTTAAAATGTGCAGAGAAATTTAGATTTAGAAGGGAGGTGTCCTAACTGAGGCCCTGATTCAGAGCCGGACGCTCTGACAGAGCGCTCGCTCTGAATCAGGGCCGTCCCTCCTTCATTTTGGAGCGGCCTCCTGGCCACTCGCATAGCTGTGGGTGACCACCCACAGCTATAGCGAGCGGCCAAAATGATGGTCGCGATGGTCAAGACCATCGCGACCATCGGGCTTGCGACAAGACCCTGCCGTAGGGTCTCGCTTCCGCAAGCCCAGAAGTGCTTTTGGCTCTATCAGAGCCAAAAGCACTCCCACTGACATCACTAGTGACATCACTAGTGATGTCAGTGGGGCCGGACCCAGACGGTCGGCGTTCCCATGGGAATGCCTCCGTCTGGGCAGCCACGCCCACCAAACGGGGCCGTGCTGTCAGTCACCATCGACAGCACGCCCCCTTTGGTGCGAGACCCTTCAGGTCTCGCGCATGTGCACGACGGAGCCGCCTCCGTCGTGCGCATGCGCACTTGGGCACCATGGAGCCGCTTGCGAGCGCTCACGAGCGGGTCTGAATCAGGCCCTGAGATCTAAATTGCAGTGTAAAAATAAGCTGCCAGCATTTGTGGACTTCAGGCAAAAGCAGCCAGTATTTACCCTGCATTCAAAAATAGCTAATGTATTTGCACCCCTTGCATTGCAACATGGTTTGTCCAGGTGCACAGTTACTTGTTCTGCCTAAAGCTGGGTACACACTATACGATATGTGTACCCAGCGATGTGACTATAGACCCCCCCCGCCGCCGATGGGCTGACATATCGGGCGGCCAGGACACACTAGACGATCTGGTGCTCGACCGCCCGATATGTCAGCCCCTGCCGCATCCTGCTGCATGGGGTCGTCAGTTGCATCTTCAGGTTGAGCTGCATGTTGCTGCATGATGATGCGGCTGACAACCCCACGGGAGTGCGCAACAGCCAACATAGTGGGTACACACTACACGATTTGGACGATATGTAGTTCCGATCCGTCAGAATCGCGCATATCGTCTGAGAAATCATATAGTGTGTACCAGGCTTTACTCTGTGTCCATCTCTAAAAAAGTGCCAGTGTGCAGACAAAATCACTGCTGTAATGGGACAGAATAGGATGGGGATAAGAATTATGTAGCACTTTCTTGCCTATAAGACTTTATTGTAGAGGTTAATGCAGCCATGTTGTGCACACTTAGTTGTCAAACGTGTTAATTGGCCAAATGTATTATTAGACCATGCTTTATGATCATGTTTTCAGTTATATAAGATATCAACTTTGTTGTCTGACCTCCCAAACTGTGATAATGCACACATGGGTTCTTCAGATGGACCATATGCAATGTGTGCATGTACATGTATATGTGCTAACCTATATAGTAATGCATAATTGGAGAAATATACATGCACTGCCACTTGCAAACATTGTTCTTCATAAGCTACCTACTCTTTTATAATACAGGTTGAGTCTTCCATATCTGTAAATTCTAAAATGCAAAATATTCCAAAAACCTGAATATACCGGGGCAGCCGTGGCATTATGACGGGACCTGACGTCATGACATCACTAGTATCAATGGCCAATATCTAGCGGCGTGGGACCTCCTCCACAGCAGCACACGTCTGACGCCCTTGACACCTGCCGGACCCCCGCAGCACCCACCGTACCCCCCCCGCAACAACCGCACTACCCCCTCCACGACACCCAAAGCACACACCCCCCGCGCGATACCTGAAGCACCTCCCATCCTGCAGCACCTGCCAGATCCCCCTCCCAGGTATTCCGGAAACCAAAATAATCCAAAATCCGAATTGCTACTGGTCCTGAGCATTTCGGTTATGGGAGACCTGCAAAGCTATATTAGTATAAAACTATTAGTAGTGTATTCCTTTTACACTTTGATCCATTGTAAATCTCTGTGTATGTCATTTCACAATATACTGTGGAATTGTGTTTTGGATTTTATTGTAAAACATAATATTTTATTTATGATAGTTCTATAGTTGTAGCATTGTATGTGTTACCTCATATAGGGGGGGATGTCAGAAATGCAGTTCTCGGGAGTTTGACCGCATTTCTCATATGCACCAAGCCCCGCAAGACGATTCATTCCGGGGCTTGGATGAGGTCAGCTTCTACTCAATCAAAGCCTATGAGCTTCTTTCTGCAATTTATCTCCCCTTGCGACCCACGCGTCTTTCTTTGCATGCGCAGAAGGACGCCAGAGGGACATCTGTGTCATAGACCCGGATGTCCCTCACTCATAAAGGACAGCTCTTACTGAGAGGACTGTCCTTTGCGATTTTTCTTCATGCATACCGGCCTAATTAATGCCGGCATATATGCGATGAGTAGCGGGATGCATCGCATGCAAATCAATGGGGGATTGCCCTCTCATCAATAATGCGATAAACCACATTTCTGATATGCACCAAGCTTCGGAAAGCAAAGCCTTCTGCAGCTTGGACATGATGGGTAGCGCCATCTTTAGATGGCGTTACCAATAGAATCCTATGGGTTTCTTTCCGCAAAGTGCTGTGAGAGGGATCCCTCCCAGCAGCCCCGGCGGTGCGCACGGTGTTCTGTGCATGCGCAGAGGGACTTCTGGGTCATAAACCCTCTCCCGCAGAGGACAGCTCTTATCTTGTTATTAACACTGACATGCATGCGATGAGTGGCAGGATGCATTGCATGCAAAATGCAATGCTTGATGCATCCCACCCTAGGAATGGTTTGCTGCCCAAAAGTCTTTCCCAGGGTGCAGACATTCTAAAGCTCAAACACACACCTCTTCAATCCAGTGTCGCGACAATGTGATGTATCTATATATTGTGTGATAGTACACCCTGCACGATCCGCTGTACGATAACACAATAAATTGTTATATGCTTAATGTAACTATACCGCGTTGTACGTCGCAGCACATCAGATGGGACGATGCGACCACACAGTTCATCAAATGATGAATTGAGGCTACACACCACATGATGCTCGTACAGGGTGGTCACAGGTACTAAGATTGCACGACAAATCATGCAGTGTGTAGCCTACCCATCTTAGGACAGGTTTTCCTCCTTTTTGCTATAGAATTTTTTGGATATCCTATGATAAAATTGGTTTTGCTTTACATTATTTTGTAGCAAACAACCTCCCAAAAGGTCATTAGATTAATGTGTGGATGACATGTGTGCTCAGTGATATTGTTGTATCCTGTTTGTGCTACATTTTAAGGCAGGAAATAATAATTGTGTGTTGTAGCTGCAGATACCCTGGGAAATAGTTCAGTCTGGTATAGTCAGATGTGGCATGGAGTCAAAACAGGACTGGGTAAGAAGCAGTAAGGTGCTAATTTGTATGGTACAGTATGGAAGCAAAGGGGGAGGTCTAATATCGGCACATTGCTGAATAGTTCCGGGAAGGAGTTCCCGGCACTATTCAATTTACCGCGCTGTTAGCCCGACTAAAGGATTTCTACTTGCACCCTCCTGAGCAGAAATCCAACTAAAGTGCCAATGCTGTTTTTCTTCTTAGCACGGCGCTAACCGCCTCGCGGACGGCACTTTAGTCTGAGACTGCCGGTTAGCACGACTAAACACCCAGCTTTAGGCACACTAACAGTCATTCTCCAACTTAAGTGGTTTTAGTTGGACTTAACAGTGCGGTGAATTGCATAGCTCCGGGAACTCCTTCATGGGGCTATTCAGCATCGCGCTGAATTGAATCACCCCCAGTGTCTTAATTTTAACAAAATACAGTTCTAAGAAAATAAAATTCTTCATGTCTCAATAGACAGTGGGTTGTGTTAAATTGGATAAGAACGTTGCTTTTTAATATTTGCTTTACTTACTATTTGCTTTACTTCAAACTCAAATTTTTACTGCAGATTCAACAAAGCAAAATGAAGTAATGTGCAGAGACACAATGGACTGAAGTACTATATAGACGTGTGTGGCTATAGGGACAGCTGAGGAGAGAGTGGCTGATCAGAAGTGTGAACTGCAGGATAGAGGTGCAGTGCTAATGCTGTATGTGTGGGAGTGGTACCTCACTGCTTATGCCTGAGTAAATTCTCTTTGTTACTGCACTGCTGCAGGCTAAAATAAACCCTAAACAGTGTGTAAAATAGGCATGCTTTGTACCGTAAACTGTGTAATCTCAATTATATTAATGTACAGTGTACTGTATATGGCAAGATATTCATCATATCAGAGTATCAGCAAAATAACAGGATGCAGCATTGGGATTTTAGTGATTGCCAGCATCAGCAGATAATGCTCAGAGTACAGTATACATGTATGTATCAACAATAGTCAGTATTTCAGTATGCTACATGCGGCAAGGAATTTATTATAGTGTCCTTTGTTTTGAAAATGCTCTGTATATTGTAATTGGTCACCTTGTAGTCACTGAGATTTATTCATTGTTCCTTACCAACCATTGTTTACATCTTAGTGCAATAGGGTTTGTGTCTCTGTTTAAAGGAAGTAGTACAGTATATTACTACATTTATATAGTGGGAGTCTTCTGTGAATGATTACCATAAATGTATTACCGTATACAAATTAATTGTGTCATAAGTGGAATCTCAGTCTGTTCTGTTGTTCTAAATATGGATCACAGATTTCCTGATTTCATTCCCAACGTGACATCATTGTCTGATTTGTAGCTTTGTACTTTATGCCTGTATGAATTCAGAGTAGGTTTATTAGAATGTATCACTGTACACAATTTCCTCATCATATACACTGTGTTTTCACTATCATCAATATATGGTATGATTCAGATTTCATATATTTCTTTTTGATACATTAATATATTAATAATGGGTAAACCATTCTTGTGAAAAGTGTAAGCTTACAGTGTAATTATAATGACTTCATTTTAATTTGTGCACATTAAAGTTTCAGATTAACGGTTCAAGGTTTTAGCATAAGCGTGGCATGCATTTTGTGTTATACATTTAAAAAGCAGAAAAAACTGTGTAATTATTTGTTCATGAACTTCCCCCTAACTGCTCAATGTTGACAGCCAGTTTTAACTTGCCTAACTAAACAATGTCTTGGCATTCTCTTTCTGGTAAAGAGATCTGATAGAGAGAGGAATGCATAGAAAGTGAGGTTCGTGCAGTCACTCTAGTCTCCTAGATTTAATAAAGCTTGCAGAGAGATAAAATTGGAGATAAATAGCACCAACCAATCAGCTCATAACTGTCATTTTTCAAACACAGCCTGTAAAGTGACAGTTAGGAGCTGATTGGTAGGTGCTATTTATCTCCAATTTTATCTCTCTGCAAGCTTTATTAAATCTCCCCCTTACAACATATGATGCTTAACCACATATTAAGTATATATTATTTAACCTAACGATTGTAAAAATATGCCTATAGTTTAAAAAAAAAAATTTTTTTGTTCTTATGCAAAAACTGTGGAAGCAAGCCCACCAATGCCACCGCAGTCTCCTTAAGGATAGTACTAAACTGAGCACATTCTATTATATAGTATCCTTCCATGAAACTGAGGGTCACTTACTTTTCTCTTACATCTTTACATCAAGGGAGGTTTTTAGATGCTGCAACCAGACACCTGAGAGAGAACACTGTAATTGTAGTCCTCTGTACCCATAATGCTATGTACCTATTTATACCTTTTCAAGTATTGGAAGGTGGGTGTTTGCACATTTGTCTGCTAAATGCTAGATTGACTATTTAAATAATTACCCACCTAGTTACTGTATTAGGAATGTCAAAATATTGCACACAAAATGATGTGTGGAGAGGTCGATTGTAGGACAGTGGAACATATATCTGAAAATACTTTCATCATTTTAGGTATGCAGTCAATATGTTGAGGGTTAGGTTTAGGCTGCGGTTAGGGTTTAGGTTATTAGGGTTTAGGTTAGGGCTTAAATACTGTAAAAACGCTGTTGACATGAACAATATCGACATTATGACCATGTTTATATTATACATGTTGACAAGTTACATGTCGATATTCTAAATGTAGACATTTTGTACCACACCCTAATTTTAGAATATGGATAAAATATGCATGAAAATGTAATAAAAATATTTAAATGCCCAAGATATAGAATGTTATGGACATGAATTCCCCATAACAAACTGCACCAAATTACACCCAACACTCACTCACTCACCTTCAAACCATACCTACACCAAGGAGAATACACACTGCATGTTTACACAGATCAGCTGAAATCCTTCAAAGCCTTGCAACACTTAATGTAGAGTACACAATAATGTGTCAGCCAGCCGTCCCCGCAGACCAAGTGGCCGATTAGGTAAGCATACACACTTACCAATCGGCCACTCGATAGGCCTGACCAGACATCACAACTAGGTGGCATTTAAATTTGTTGGAGGTTCCTGCAGCCAGTGTAATGGGGCGGTCGGTGGGTCACCCGTACACCCTGGCAGATGCGCACAATGTATCTGCTGCACGGGTGACACAATGTATCTGTGAACGACATTGTTCAGGTATATTGTGTACACATGAGCTGAAACACTTAATGATATATTGTTTGTCTGCTGTATGAACGGTATATCGCATAGTGTGTATCCAGGATTAGATGTTTTCTCTTCCTATGAGGCATGCTCCTCTCTCCTGCCTTTGCCACCATGGCTTATTTCAGTGCAAGAATCATTCCCCTCTGTCCCTCTTAGATTCTTCACCAGCAACCACCTTTCTCCTTCAACAAACTCACAGGTATAGTGGTAGAGCTGATCAAATAAGGTATATTATACTGTATGTACAGATACATCCATTTAATATGTCTTTCCACATTCTACCGCTATCAGTACACCTGTGTGTAGGCTGAAACTGATGTCTGTGTAAGTAATCCAGTTCTTATTACATGGATAGTTCTATGTATAGGGTTGCACTGCTAATAAAGCCTATGGCTTTGGTCCATACTTCCCTCCCTTCGAAAAAGCATTTCAGGGAGATTGTGAAAGCAACATCTATGAGCATGGCGGTAAAGTAGACGTGTAATGCTTCATCTGAGCAGTGTGGCGTGTCATACAATTTTATCCAAATGTAAACAAGCCCCAAAGCTGTTAATACACACTGATACTTTTCAGAAAATGCATGTAGCCATAGGGATCATATTGCCTTATAACCAATGCAGGGAAATTATACTAATGATCCCATTCAAATGTATATATCTCTGTTTTATATATATATATAATCGGGGTAAGATGCAATCAGTGAGATTGCTAGCCTCTTCAGGGAGTCAGGGAGATTGCTTCTATTTCAGGGAGTCTCCTTGACAATCTGGGAGAGTTGGCAAGTATGCTTTGGTCTACTCATGGGTGTAGAGTTCAGGAACACATTTTGCCATTAAAGATACAGAGTCTCAGTGGTTGTCCTGTGTCCTCAGGAACATGAGACGAATGTTGAGTGTGTGCATCAGAGAGGTGTGTGTCTTCTAGTTGGGTCTGCCATAATGGGCTGGTCAATGAGAGTGCTACTGGGGTCCCTGCTATGTGCTAAACATTGCCATCTATGCAGGGTACCTACCAGTGAGTTCTGTGCAGTATGTCTGATTGGGACGGCTCACAGTGTGACTCACGTTTGTGCAATTTCCTGACAGTACTTAGCAATTTAACCTACAGCTGACTAATATTTTATCTACCGCAGCCACACAGTGATCAGCAGGGCTGTAACTAGGGTGGAGCAACCTGTGCCATGGCACAGGGCACCGCCGGACAGGGTGCGCTGTTTGGGCCTGTCAATTTTCTGTTTATTATCATTCTCACTTGAATATTCCCCTTATTTTATCCCTTGCATCTTCTAACCTCTCCTATCACTACCCTGGCCCTTCCCCATGAGGCCATGCTCCTTTTTTCGGTGCATTATGTTCCTATTTTAAAAATAGGGGGGGGTGCCAATGCTCTTTCTGGCACAGGGCACCAAAAAGTCTAGTTACGGCTCTGGTGATCACCATTGCCATGATGGTGTGCTTAATTCATTAAGTACACAGAGCTGAGATCCTCAAACTCACTGACAGTAGCAGAGACATCAGACCAGAAAAAGACAGGGGAGACTTCCCAGCTAATGTTTCTACTCTAAGCTGAATTATAAAAAAAGTAAGAAATATAAAAAAATAACTATTAATGACACCATCAAATACATACATAGCAGTTTTATAATGGAAAATGTTTGAGATAAAGGTATGATTACGAGAAGAGTTTTTTCCTTACACAGCGCAGATTCTTGTTGGTACTGAAAACTGAAGGACACTACTACCAGCCTGCTTTAACATCTGTATGGAAAAAAATGATTCTAAACTTGTGTTTTAGGTTTACTGGTTTCTAACTAAAGATGTTGTAATTCTCAGTATCTTCATAATTTATTTGAAATGGGTGTAGTCTCACCCATTAGTGATAGCATTGCCTGAAATGTTAAATGTTCAGTTCCCATTGGCTTATTTTGGAATAGCATTTTTTCAGTAAATAAGATCCAGAAACTGTGACTGCTGGGGAAGTACCGTGTCTTGGTATGATGATACAAACCACTGACATCAAACATAAGTCACAGAGGGACTCTCACACACATGCACACAAACCTCACTCAAGGGTCTCCCAATGCTTTTACTTGACTACTGATGAAGAAAGGAACATGAGATCAGCCAAGGCTCAGACTCTGTCAAATCTTAGACAGAGACAGTCCTATCCCCTGCTTCAGACAATAAGGTTCCCCAAGTGTTAGAATTGTTTATTATCAAAACCAAAGCTAAGGCAAATTGTTTCTGAGCTTCCTCACTACTGTGACAATTAACAGTTGCAAGTGCATGTGTGCGACTTTGTCAGGATCCTTTGCTTAAAATACTTTAATCAAAAAATTAAATATTATGATATTTTCAATTAGATATAATATGTGGGTTATTTGAGCATAAATTAGTAAATTGGGACAGTGACTTGCAATATGTCACAAGTTTGGGTTTGGTGAATAGATTTATTATTTAGCGCCAAAATGTAAACTGTTTATGTCATATAACAGGGGCGGGGAACCTTTTTCTGCCGGAGGCCATTTTGATATATATAACATTATTTGTGGGCCCGGTGCAGGCCATGCCCCCTCCGTGTGATGTCACATGGGGGCAGGGCCACAATTGACAGTGATTACAGCAATGCTCGGAACATCCTGAGGATGCTCTGGGGAGCTGTAAGGGCAGCGGTGTGACTGTCTGAAGTGTCATGAGGACACTCCTGGAGGCACTGCTGCATAGATTCTGGCTGCAGGGTGCCATTTTAGGCACCCTGCTAGCCAGATGAGGCTAGCAGACAAAAGCTCAGAGGGCTAGACCAAATGATTCTGGGGGCCTTATACGGCCCCTGGGCCTGAGGTTCCCCATCCCTGTCCTATAGGGAAATAAGTAGCATTCATTTTGTGTAGTTGTTCCATAAATTAGTGCACAAAAGGTTTGCCAGGCTGCCATTGCATCTCAAAATATGCTGAAAAGTCCAATGACTTTTACAAATCATAAGTGTCCTTAGGCCATTTGAGTTATGTGCTGTGTTTTCAGTATGAAAGTGCACATGAATGTGTACTAAGAAGCATTTGTTGTGTATTTTCCAACTTGGATGTGTTTTGTTTGGATCCATGTTATTGCACAGGCAATGGTGGTATTTTAATGAGGATGTAAAAAAATTATATATTCTTCATATATGTACACTTTACAAATGTGACATGGAACACATTGATCCACTGTAGATCCAACATTTCTATGTTGGAAAAGTATGAACCACTAGGATAATGGACTTTAATACAGTGGAAAATTTCAGTCAGATGTACTAATCAATGAGATAACAGTCAGGAGGTATTTTGAGCTCCCTGCAGCTCTTTTGGAAAAAAAACCCCAAGTCATGTTGGTTGTTACCACTAAAGTCTGCTTTTTTTTATACCGGTTAGTGGAAATAAACGATGCCCCCCCAAATAAATAAATAAATAAAATAAAACATATCGCAGAACTACAATTGCCAGTTCTTGTGTGACTAAAAAGACCACCTGTATTACATATAATTATTTGTGTGTTGCTAAAACAAAACTATGAACAACAGTACAACAAAAGTGAAAACATTTTTCTAAAATAATCCATAAGGGAATAAGGCTAATACAGTACAACTATAATACATATTCTAGCACTTGTGGGAAAAATGTCCATTGATCCAGTATGCAGTATAAGATAGATTTGTCTATTGTTCTATATGTGTATAAGAAAAAGTACTTTTATAAATAGTAATCAGCAGAGCAAGCAAGATTATTATCAATTCACTAAAATCTTTAGCTCATTGAAATAGTGACATATGGAGATGGCACTCTTTTCCAAAATTAATCTGGGTACACAACTAAACAATATGCCGTCCCAGCGACATGGCTATGCAATGTAATGATAAAATGCCTCGTGTACACACTACTTGATCTGCCATACAACGACGCAATATATCGTTACATTCTTAATATAAGAACACAGCATCATCCGTGGCATCATTCCATTTGATGGGAAGATGCAGCCACCCAATTAATCTAATGATGAATCTACACACATATCGGCCAAAATACTGTATAGTGTGTTCCCAGCTTTACATTCAGTATGGTTCAGGTAGACAAAATAGCTACTCAGATGTGTCCTCATACGCTATTGCTGCAGCCTCACTAAACAGCTTTCTCTGCGCGCCCGGTTCCCTTGTGACTCAGCTTGCACCAATCGTCTTTTTTGTGTCTTTTTTGCTTGAAAATGCATCTTGGTTGGAAATAGATGCAACAAACGGCTTCACAAGACTGCACTGATTAATTTGATATCTGTCTGCGACTGAGTCAGAATCTATAAATGAAGTGCTACGATGCAGTGGCCGTGGCTTTTTTTCATTCCTAACTCCATTGAGCGTTGTATACCGATTCAGTCGCACACAGATATACAAGTGTCACATTTTTGGGGTGAAAAAGACCCTTGGCGCAAGCCGAGTCGCACGGGATCTAATGGATTACTTGCGCTAGGGGTTTTATATTGCATGGCGAATTGAGGCTAGGTGTATGGGGACACATCTGTACCTTCAAATATAGCTTTCAGCTTTCAAGAGTGGATTTTTCTACTTCAGGGTCCATAGGGTATCCACAGGATACCTTGGGGTATAGGTGTGACGTCAGTCGCAGGGCACCAAAGAGTTAAGCTTTCAGCCTCCCAGGATGCACTAGGTCCCCCTCCTATACCCCGCCCCCGGGCCAAGGCACCTCAGTTTAGTTTGGTGCCCGGCCGGAGTCGGGTGCACCTGTTGGAGTGGGGGCTAGAAGAGCCCCTGAAGCTTTTTCTTCATGCAGCTGTGGCTGCACATCTGGATGAACAGCATGGACAGTCAGTCCTGACGTCCATGCTGTCTTCCCTACACCCCGCCGGTACCAGAACGCCGGTACTGATCCGGGGATGCTGGTGGGCGTCTGGGGTCACAGCTAGCGGTGACCCCAGATGCTCCGGACCATGGCCGGATTCAAGGGGGACAGAGGTAAGCAGCGGGGTCCCGCGGTGGGTCCCCGCTGATCACATGGTCCTAAGTCCCCAGGCAGGGGGCTCCCTGGGGACTGGCTGCAGCGTGGAGCCAGGCGACCAACCTGCGCTTCCACTACCCCCTGGGACAGCGGACCGCAGCAGAGCGGTAGCGCTGCGGCGTCCCAGGGGTTAAATGCATGCCAGGGGAGCGCGCCTTCCCTGTCTCACAGCCGGCGCCTCCCCCGCTGCACACAGCCCTCTCTGCATGCTGCCGACTGGTCCTGTGGCAGCGCTCCTCCCCCAGGCCAGCCTCCTCTCTGCTCCTCGGCGGCCATCTTCTCCAGAACGCATGGTGAACGCTGCTGGAAGCGCTGGACGGAAGCATCGTGGTCTGGGTCCCCCCGCATACCTCTCCTCCGCTGTGGCTCAGGTCTGTGTATGCAGCGCTGTGTCCTACCAGGCCCTGTGTCTGTGTAGTTGAGTAATCAGCGCTGTTAGTGCAGGAATTGTTATTTCTCTGCATTGTATGTGACTGTGCTAGCGCTGCCTGTAACTTTTCTTCTCTAAACTGTCAGCTTTATTACTGTCATCCGGGGGAATGGTCCCTGCACCCGGACGTTTTTCAACTACTGGTGGACAGGTGGGGTCTTCCAGAAATCGACCTCATGGCGTCCCGGCACAACAACAAGTTGCCGGTGTACGGGTCTCGCACAAGAGACGAAGGGGCGTCTCTGGTGGATGCTCTGTCCGTCCGGTGGACGTTCCGGTTCGCATACCTGTTCCCTCCGGTCTCCCTTCTTCCACGGGTAATCCGGAAATTCAAACAGGAAGGAGGGACGCTCCTGTTGATAGCTCCCGCGTGGCCCAGACGGCACTGGTTCTCAGACCTTCAGGGTCTGTCCGTGGACAGTCCTCTGCGGTTGCCGCTACGACCGGACCTTCTGTCTCAGGGTCCTTGCCTTCACCCGGACCTGACTTGGCTGTCTTTGACGGCGTGGCTGTTGAGACGGCCATGCTGAGGTCCCGGGGGTTTTCCAGCTCTGTGGTGCGTACCATGTTACGAGCTCGGAAACCGTCTTCCGCGAGGATATACCATCGCGTGTGGCATACGTTCTTCCAGTGGTGTCGACCGAGAGGTTATGCACCGCGGGAGTTTCGTCTGTCACGGATTCTCGCCTTCCTGCAAGCGGGACTAGATCATGGGCTTCGCCTTGCTTCTTTGAAGGTACAGGTTTCGGCCCTATCTGTCTGGTTTCACCGTAGGATTGCTACAATCCCGGATGTGCGCACCTTTATGCAGGGTGTTCTCCGCATTCAGCCGCCCTTTGTTCCACCTGTGGCGCCTTGGGATTTGGCTGTGGTCCTGAGGGCTCTCCAAGGACCGCCGTTTGAACCACTGGGCTCAGTGGATCTTAAATGGCTAACAGCTAAGACTGTTTTCCTTCTGGCCATTGCTTCGGCCAGACGTGTTTCTAAGTTAGGGGCTCTTTCTTGTAGACCCCCTTTCTTGGTTTTTTATGGGAACAGGGCAGTACTCCGCACTCGGCCCGAGTTTCTTCCCAAAGTTGTTTCCCAGTTTCATGTTAACGAGGAAATAGTTGTTCCGGCCTTTAACTCACCGGGTCTTTCCGTGGGTGAGGCCTCTTTGGATGTTGTGCGGGCCTTAAGGACTTATGTTGACCGCACTTCTTCGTTTAGGAAGTCGGACTCTTTGTTTGTCCTCTATGGCTTCCGTAAAAAGGGTTGGCCTGCTTCAAAGCAAACTTTGGCAGCCTGGATCCGTATGGCTATTTCTGAAGCTTATCTTCATGAAGGCCTACCGGTCCCTCCTTCTCTGAAGGCTCATTCCACTAGGTCTGTGGGTCCTTCGTGGGCAGCTCGACGTGGTGCCTCGGCAGTTCAGATCTGCAAGGCTGCTACGTGGTCTTCTGTCCATACCTTCGTGAGGTACTACAGGTTTGACACCTTCGCCTCTCAGGATGCTTCCTTCGGGCGGCGGATTCTCCTTTCTGCACAGGAGCTTCCCCACCCTTAAAGGATACTGCTTTGGGACATCCCCAAGGTATCCTGTGGATACCCTATGGACCCTGAAGTAGAAAATATGAGATATGGTAAGAACTTACCCTTGTTATCTCTATTTCTACGAAGTCCATAGGGTTCCACAGGACTCCCGCCCTGTCGCACCTGTGCTGCAGATGGGCTTTGCTCTGGTCACCGGTTTTCCGTCTCCCTCTGGTGAGAATGTGATTCTTGTATGTGTCCAGATCTTTGTTCTCTCTCTTCCTTCTCCTCCTCCGGCCTATGGCTTGGTAACTAACTGAGGTGCCTTGGCCCGGGGGCGGGGTATAGGAGGGGGACCTAGTGCATCCTGGGAGGCTGAAAGCTTAACTCTTTGGTGCCCTGCAACTGACGTCACACCTATACCCCAAGGTATCCTGTGGAACCCTATGGACTTCGTAGAAATAGAGATAACAAGGGTAAGTTCTTACCATATCTCATATTTTTAGGCCACTTTCCGGTTTTCTACGGTGAGTTTTCCGGTTTTCTACACATGTACAGCACCTGCTTCCAGCTTCAATCCTTATTAGTTATTTTTGTGGGTAGCACTAAAAGAAGAAGCACACTCCGCATACTGTAAGTTAAATATTTTTACAATTAAAAACAAATGAAAGCTGTAACAAGCATAAAAGCATAATATGTGGTCATGGAAATGTGCCAGAGTACACTTCTACTCTGCTGAAAGGATACAAATGTGTGTTACTACAACAAAAGAACAATATCCCTCATTCTGAAAGCTTAGTGGTGACTTTTAGGAAATAAAATTGACATGAGTAAAATTGAATCCATATGATAAATGTGATGTAAAAGTAGAGGTTAGGTAGGTGACCAATGCCTGCATGAGATAAAGGTCGTCATTAGGGGTAGGGTAATGGAGAATGAAGTTTTGGGAGACAAATAGAAATACATTGTGGTTGTTGAAATTACAGCAGGCAGAGGTACTATAGTACCCATCAGACTTGTTGGCTTTGTATTTCAAGACCTTGGGTGTGTGTTGAACACTGGCCTGCTGCTTGTGAGGTCAGATCTGGTGGTTCATGAAAAGTCTCTGTATTAAGGAACAAAAAATATTTTATGCTGGGTATACACTATACAATTATTGGGCCTATCCGCCCGATATCGTCAGATCGCCGCGATAATTGAACCGTGTGTTTGTGGCCCAACGATGCTATTGATCGGGTATGCCGGATCGTCCAACATGCGATATTTTGTAAGCTGAAAGTCGGCTGTATCGGGCAGTGTATGCCCAGCCACGGCCGACCAACGGACATTTCCCCTGTTGCTTCACAGGGACGGAATGGGGAATTGTCTCCTTCCCAGGGGAGTAGTTCAAATATCGGAGCTAATACACTATAATATAACTTACAGTGTATGCTTGTGATATCTGCTGGGTGTCAGGCTGCCAGATAAAATGTATGTCGGCCTGACAAGCAGTTTATCTGGCAGTGTATGCCTAACATTAGCGCAAACTGACAAAGAAAAGTACTCGTGGATAGTGGAGAGGTAAATGTAGAAAATTTTGTAGTGGTCTGTTGACTGATATATTACAATTCACGTGCCCCATGGTAGTGCGCCATGCTGATCTAACAGCTAGCAAACATTTGTTATAGGTGGATAAAGGGTACTAATTTCTTCTACTGCAAAAGAACCACATCGGGACTGTTTTACTTCTCCGTAACAATTGTCACTGATAGACAAAATATTCTGGTTTATAGCTGCAAATTCAACTGGAGCATATTAGGCAAAATAAAAACAGACAAGCAATGTACAACATAATGTAGGTATTAATACAACATAATGCTGTGTTACATACGGAAGGTTACCACTAAAGTCTGCTTTTGGTTAGACGGAAAAAGTATGTGCTTTACTAATATCTAGCTAAGAAATATCAATTGAACTACCATAAGCAATTATTTTAGCCATTCAGTTAAGGAAAAGTACACTTGAATTGTCTGACATGAGCTGCCAACAGTGAATTCATGCTGTCTTGAAGTCATTATTTAAGATATGATTCCATAATTATCGGCACTACTCAAAGCTCTATAAAAGCCGTACTTTATACTACTGTCACACTTTGTCCCATTTTTCAATTATCCGGTATAAGACTTCTTAATCTGGTTAAAAAGTTTTATTGGGGGCGTAGCCTAACCACGGAGCAAGGCAGATGTTGGCACTGATAGCTCCTGCTATACTGAAGCTTTTCTGACCTCAGGAGAGCCCTTCCCACCTGCCAGGGTTCGGCCTAGGATCGGCCGTTACTCACCCCAGCACCGACTTCCCCTGACTTTTCATGCGGTCAGACGTCAGGTGTGGTGGCAGGTGACGCGCTGAGGATTTTGCCTTAGGTGCTCTGGGTCTTCCATGTGCGGCTCTGTGTCTTGGTTACCGAGGTTGCCGTCATGGGCGCCGCCATGATAGTCTTTCTCACCTGAATGTTCCTTCAGCCAATGGTAGCGTGGTCTGGGTCAGCTGACGCTGTCCTCCTATGAACTGCTACCATAGGGTATATAACTGGGCTCTGGACACCAAGAAGTTGCCTGTACAACATCGTTACTACTGGTGTATGCTTGCCATTACTTCATTCCAGGTTCCTGTTCCTTACTATTGAGTCTTCTCCAACTTCTATCACCGTCCGGTGCAACAAGAGATGCATTCCGTGTACTCAGGGCCTGCTTCACAGATCCGCTCGCGAGCGCACAGCGCTCGCAAGTGGGTCAATGGTCCTGCATTGCGCATGCGCACGCCGGAGCTGGCTCCGGAGCGCGCATGTGCGAGACCTGGCCAGCGACAGGCGCTCCGTCGCTACGGGTCTCGCACCAAAGCGGGGCAGTTGTCGATGGTGGTTGCCGAATTTTGGAGGCAGGCAGGGGGGGTGGCTGGGCAAACGGAGGCGTCCCTGCAGGAACGCCTGCCGTTTGTGTGCGGCCCTACTGACATCACTCATGATGTAAGTAAGTGGACATCCTGTTCTATTAGAGCAGGAAGTCCTCTGGGGCTTGCGGCCACGAGACCCTACCACAAGGGTCTCGTCGCAAGCCCGATGGTCGCAATGGTCTTGACCATCGCGACCATCACCTGGCCGCTCGCATAAGCTATGGGTGGTCACCCACAGCTATGCGAGCAGCCAGGAGGCCGTCTTTAAAAAAAGAAAAAAGGGACGCCCTGATTCAGAGCGAGCGCTCTCAAAGAGCGTCCAGCTCTGAATCAGGCCTTCAGTACACATCAATTGAGTACAACCACTGTGTCATCCTCCGGTGTGTCTCAATTCGCACTCCGTGTACTCAGTACACATCAACTGAGTACAACCACTGTGTCGTCCTCCGGATCGTCTGGTATCGCACTCCGTGTACTCAGTCCACATCTCCCAAGTACAACCACTGTGTCATCCTCCGAAGCGTCTCAATTTGCTCCCCGTGTACTAGGTACACACCAACCGAGTACACAACCACTGTATCATCCTCCTATACCAGCGGTGCTTCTAGATTCGCACATTGTGCACTTAGGGCCTTATTCAGACCCGCTTGCGAGTGCTGAGCGCTCGCAAGTGTATCGATGTTGGGACAGTGCGCATGCACACGATGGACCCGGCTCCGTCGTGCGCATGTGCGAGACCTGGATAGCGTCGGGCAAGCCGTCGCTATGGGTCTCGCTACAAAGGGGGCGTGCTGTCGATGGTGAGTGACAGCACGCCCCCTTTGGTGGGCATGCCGGGGGCATGGCTGGCCAGACGGAGACAATCCCATGGGAACGCCTACCGTCTGGGACCGGCCCCACTGACATCACAAGTGATGTCAGTGGGAGTGCTCTCGGCTCTGATAGAGCCGAAAGCACTCCAGGGCTTGCAGCAGACGAGACCCTACCACAAGGGTCTCGTTGCAAGCCTGATGGTCGCGATGGTCTTGACCATCGTGACCATTTTTTTGGCCGCTCGCTACAGCTGTGGGTGGTCACCCACAGCTATACGAGCGGCCAGGAGGCCGCTCTAAAAACGAAGAGAGCCCGCCCTGATTCAGAGCGAGCGCTCTGTCAGAGCGTCCGGCTCTCAATCAGGGCCTTAGTGCGCATCCATCCTAGCACAATCCCTGAGTCAACCTTCTGTTCCAACAGTGCGCCAGGATCCACAGTCCAAGTGCAATAACCATCCTCCTCCAGTGCCAGTAGTGCATCCTACTCCTCCGTGGACCTGCCCTCCTGGCTTTCTTTGTACCACTTCAGGAAGCAATTCCCATTGTACCAACTCTGTACCCATAGGTATAGAATCTGTACTAGTACTTCTCCAAAGTATTTGCTCTGGGCCATAGCAGTGTAACTCTCTCCATTTCCTACTCATATCGGATACCTGACCAAAGGGTCGCGACCCGCTTGCTGGGAGTAGATAAACACATATCCTGCTTGGAGGGGTCACTGGTGAACACCTCCTGGCAGGTTAGTCAGGTCTCGTCAACATTCGATACTTGTGGATGAGGAGAACTTACATTCAGGCCCCTCGCCTCTGATTCCTCCCTCAACCCGGGAGTTCAGCTTTCAGCCCCTCAGTTGGGGATTCCTCGGAGTCGGACGTGACAGCACCTCTGCTCCCTGCCTCCAGGTACTTGCAGGCTCCCTACTTATCTGGGTCTCACCCGGTGTCCAGGGTTGCGGCTGTGGGGGAGTTTCGTTATTAGGGCCTACACCTGGGCCCAAGCTGCAGACTAAATTTAGGGCAGCCTGAAGACATGGACGCAGCTTCCCCATGGACCGACCACTGCTTCTCTCTCACTGCAAGGGAACTCCCTGGCATCACTGTTACTGTGTCCTGCGGTGTCAGTGGGTCCTTATAGCTGGCTTGGTGACTGAAGGAAGCAGTGCAGCTGCTATCTTGGAAGGAACTAACTACAGCATCAGCTCCTGCTGTGCCTTGCTGCCTGCATGTGAGGATTCTGGCAAACTCTCTGTGTCCTGTGTGCTCTACAGCCCTGGGACTGTAGCAGTGTCCCTTATGCAGCCCCCTTGTACGGTAGCAGTGCCGCTTATGCAGGCCCCTCCATGTAGCAGTGTCCCATATGCAGCCTCCCTTATTGCAGTGCAAGCCCCCCTGTAATTGATCCCCCACCCACCAGTACAGTACGGTACTTACCTGACTCGCCGCCGTCCGGGATGTCCCTCTCACTTGCGCGCTGACTAGATCTAACATGATCCAGCAGGCGCGGCCGCACAGGATCCTCAGTGCGCGGGTGACGTCATGACGTCACCCGTGCGCTGCATGACTGGGAACGCTGGCCTCTGAAGCGTTCCCAGCTCAAAATGGGATTTTGGTAGGTCTTATTTTCGGGGTAGGGCTTAATTTGGACCGGGTTACAAAAGTAAGGTAGGTCTTATTATCGGGGAAAGACGATATATAGAGTGTATGACCTTTAAATGTTAATTTTCCAGCATTTCCCTTGGACTCAAAGCTTGTTATGTTTTTGTCTTTACACTGTTTCATTGAAATGTGTGACAACCCTCTAGCTCCTAATGGGAGTTATTATACCTCGTCTTATTTTGCATTGTTTTTTTTTTCCCCAATGTCCCCTTCGCCTATTTTTCCCAGTTATTTCCATTTGGGCACTTATATTGTAATGGTTATGTACTGTTTAGCATACTGCTGCTCTGCATTTATGGTTATGGTTTTATCATTAATTGTAAAAGGTTTAAATTTCCCGATTAAAAGACGACATACCTTGCGTTACTTTGCAAAGGCAAAGTGCATGTAGTGGCCGGACAGGGAACCCACTTTGCTACACCTTCACACCTAGGTTTTTTGACCATAATTATCCTCATTGTTACACTGCTAATGGGCTGGAGAAAAAAGATGGAGTAGCCTTTTCTGTTCATGTAACTTTACCCTACATTTCCAATATGCAGATAAACATGGTCGTTGTTTAATTTTAATTGGCAAAGTGGATGACCAGGTTGTCACTTTAGTGTCCGCTTATGCTCCTAATACAAAACAGTTGACATTTTGTAGATTGATTTTTACTACTTTACAAAAATGCTGTAATGGGGCTGTTATGATTTTGGGGGATTTTAATATGGTCCTTGATCAGATTATTGAGAGATCCACTCCCACTGTTAAATTTAAGTTAGCCTCTCTGCAAGATCATTCCGGGGCTTTCCAGAAAG
Source organism: Taudactylus pleione (assembly GCA_031769625.1). Classification (NCBI taxonomy): domain Eukaryota; kingdom Metazoa; phylum Chordata; class Amphibia; order Anura; family Myobatrachidae; genus Taudactylus; species Taudactylus pleione. The sequence goes on from JAUIMM010000481.1 coordinate 399,346, forward strand.
TAATATGAGGAGATTCTAGACACAGAATATGACTTGTTTCACGTCTGGCGGTCAAAGAACACAACAGTTAGTGATTATACATTTTATTCGCATGTCCACAGGTTATATTCCCGGATTGATTTAGTCTTGGTGGATAAATGGACCCTACAACAGGTCCGGAAGGCCTCTATTTTTTTATGACATGGTCTGACCATGCACCCCTTGGTTTGGAGTGGGCTGTAGGAACCCCTGGTATGCAACCTATGCCTTGACATTTGGGGGCTTATATTTTGTCTGAACCAGACTCCAAACAGACCCTTTCCCACACTCTTTCTATGTACATGGAAACTAATAACCCAGCCGACACTGCCACTTTTAATTTCTGGTGTGCACTTAAAGCTGTGGTAAAAGGCTAGGCAATCAGTGACATGTCTTAAGAAGTCTAATTTACAGTGCCAAATTGAATTGGAAGCCCAACTAGAGGCCTTATGGACCGTACACACGGTCAGAACAGACAACGATCAGATATCATTGTCTGATCGTCCTACATGTGCTGGATGATCTTTATCGAACATCCAGCACATGCACCATTCCCCCAACTACTATAACAACCCTTGATTATCGATCGAGGGTCCCTATAGTAACCAGGCTAGCCTGGTTGATATTGACCAGGTTGGCCTGCATGCACGGGCGATGGTCGATATCGACCATCCGTGCCCGTGTATCGTTTGGTCGTTTGAGGGTGCAAAAAAAGGACGATTTAAACGATCAAACGATAAACGATATAGTTTAAATCGTCCTTTAAATCTGACCATGTGTAGGCACCATTAGAAGAGTGACAAAACCGTCCAGAAATTGTTGTTTCTTTTTATTTAAGTTTAAAAGTATTTTAGCATTTTATTTAAAAATATATATACCATGGGGATGTTTTGCACCCCTCCCCCCAACCCCGGTGTCCATAGGTCCCCACTGTAATTTCACTTCCCGCTCCCATCAAAAATAATCCCCCCAGTGTCAAAATATTGCCAGCAATGTCAAATCCTACCCCCTTGGATATATGTAAACAAAAGTTTATATATTCCCCATAGCCTAAAAAAAATATTTTAATGGCCAGCATAAAAGTTCCTCCTCTTCCAGTGCCAAAAGATGCCCTCCCCCTCGGGACCTAACCCTACCCCTTCACCTTCTTGCAGAGAGGAGCATGGCGCATGGTGGGAATGATCTCCTTCGCACTTTTACTTTGGGAGCATGCGTCCCAGAGTAGCGTTCGCACGGCTTTCTGGTGCACGATTCCAGCAGTGATGTCGGCGGTCACAGACTGCCGCATCACTTCTGGGAGGACCGGGGAGTCAGAGGAGACCCGTTTTGCACTTCTGCAGAGTGGATCTCTTCTGCAGAAGCCCGGGGGATAGACCTGTTTGATGTGGTCGCATGTGATGCAACCTTGCCAGATGAAGCACTATACGGTCGCATCACATGCAACCACGCCAGTTAAGTGGATAAATATCTGCTTCAGATCAGGGATACATAGAAGTTTTGTGTGAGGTTCATAGGAATTTATTTAAGTTACGACAGAAGTTATACGTCCAGATTGATAGAGCAGGTACAATGCTGGCACGGAAGCTAAGGGTGAAATTTGCCAAGGAGACAAACTGTGAGGACTCGATTCACTTTCTTAACAATCCCTGGTCAGCGGAGGAAGTTGCTGCAGCTATTGAGTGTTTGCCCCTAGATAAAGCTCCTGGACCTAATAGGTATATTAATGCTTTCTATAAAACTTCTAAAGATAAGTTAGTCTCAGTTCTTACGCTGATGTATTATAAAGCTAGATTAAGTCAGTTGATACCCCCTTTAATTGAACAGGATCAGGCTGGGTTCGTAATAGGCAGGCAATCTTCAGATAACAGTCATTGGGTTTTCAATATAGTAGAATAGTTTTCTGCATATGGAGGTCTGTTTATTGTTGCTTTCTTTGGATGCGGAAAAAGCATTCAACAGAATGCATTGGGGTTATTTAACTGACTTTTTGAACCGTTTTGGGCTGCAAGCAGGGACGAACTGGGGCTTCTTGGAAGCCTTGGCTGTCCCCCTAATGGCCTCACTGCCACGTCTCACGGGGGCGTGTCTGCAAATCACGGGGGCGTGGCCTTGCTGCACGCCCCCATCTTTCAGTGTCCCGGTTGAGCAGAACACAGGGAGGCGGAGCTGCTCGGCCGGAGTTTGCAGCCGGACCAGCCCATTGGGCCATCAGGCCCTTCTGGCATTTGCCAGAAGTGCCAGATGGGCAGTCCGGCCCTGGCTTTGAGATATGGCTGTATTTTCTATATTGGGTCTTTACTCTACCCTTTCAGCTAGAGTCTTTGCAAATGGTCGTCTTTCCTCTGCCTTTCTATATCTAATGGGACTGGGCTTTCCATTAGGTTTTTGCGCTTGCTATTGAACCCTTGGCAGAAAAAATTAGGATGTCTGCTGCTATTTAGGACCCCCAGCTTGGTGACTCATCTCATCTTATCAAATTTGTGGTGGTGTCTAACCCTAAAATTCCCAGGGTGGTGCCTAACCCAAGTCCCCCCGTTGGTGCCTATTGCTAAACCTAGGGGGTGCCTAACCTTAAGTCCCCCCAGGACGTGCCTAAACCTAACCACCCCCCACCGCGACTCATACTTACCTGCCTCCGGTCTCTTACATTCGGGATGCTGGCTGTCGGCAATTCAAACGCTGGTATCCTAATTCATGCAGAGATAGCGTCATCGGCATTTTGCCCGGCAGCGGGATGCCGGCGGCGATATATCGACCGCCGGCATCTCGTTGGCTGGGTTATTAACTACATCCTGTGTCTCACAAGCCCTGAATCTTCCTTATTGTCCCTGCATAAAGTATTGGAGGACTATTCCAGGGTACCCTTTTATAAACTGCATTCTGCAACGACAGGAGATCTTAGCCAAAAGTTCAGGAAAGAAATTTAGCGTATTTCCTATTTAGGGATTCAGATTCGGGGTTAGATATTATGGCATGTAACTACCGTCCCAGCTTGGGTATATTTTCACTTCTGACAGCTGATTGTATGTTAGAAGAGTTGTCATGGTTGTGCCGTATTGCTGCTTTAAAAATGGTTCTGCTACCCAAGTTAATGTATCTATTTCACACCATATCCAAGCTACTCCCTTTTGTTGTTGTTTACTAAATTTTCTGGTGTGTTTACAAAATATGTTTGGAAATCAAAGAAACCTAAGGGTCAGACTAATTAGCTGTGATAATCTTGCACCAGTCATTGCAGCAACAGCTGCACTTTACAGCAGCCCGAACTCGCACAAAAGTGCTCGCAGTCCCTAGGGCTATAAGCAAAACTGTGCGAATTCCAGCTCGGAACCGGGTGCGAGATGCGGTGCCGTTGCCGGCGTTTTAACATTGTGGCAACGGCAATTCACACCCTTCGCAGCTAATTGGATTAAGCCCCTAGAATGATTGTCTAGACATATTATGTCCTAAGACAGAGGGTTTTCTTGCATTCCCAGATTTAGAAGTGTACCAGATGGCATGCCTTTTGAGTCAATTTAGGAAATTGTTTTGTGGTGGACAACCTTAAACCGTGGGTGCTCTTAGAATGGAGCATGTCCCCCCCTTTTCCTAATCTGATTTACTGTGGTTAATGCTATCTTGTAAGAGTCAAATGCCCTCTTCCTCAACGGCAGTAGTAGCCTCCGAAACTGCGATCTCTAGGGTGAATAAATATTGGCTTCCTACTACTAATCTCGCCTTGGTTGGTATAGCTGCCTTGATACCCGACTTGAAATTGGATGACTCATGGGGCAATATCATCTCCATTTCTCCCGCACAGGGGCTTTTTAAGAGAGTAGGAGGCCCGTGTGCAGCCTTCATTTGGGTCCCCTCCTCTCTGACAGTGCAGTAGATTCCGACTTCATTCCAGAATCTACTGCGCATGCTTGGGTCTCCGGTAAAATGGTGCCAGCATCTTTTTCCTGGGGACATCTTTTCTGCGTATGTGCGAGTCACCAGGAAAATGTCCGCTGCCATTTTCCCTGTGACTTTATGCTGCCGGCGTGCAGAGCAGCAAAAAAATCACAGCGACAACAGCATCTGCGGAAAGATAAGTATTACTAACTATGAGTGCATGGTGTGCGGTGTGGGCCCCCCTGGACTCAGGTACCCGTGTTCACGGCACACCCTGCACCCATTATAAATAGGCCCCTGCTCCCGCATTCAAGACCAATTTTCTGTTTCTCCTAGGGACTTTTTAAATATTTACAGTTACGTCACTAGCTGCAAAGTTTACACTAGAATCTCAACCATTGATAGTTACCCCAAAGTATATTCTTGAGAGGGTTTCCTCAGGGGGCTATAAGAGATTTACACCCACGTGGAACCAGCCAATGAGCAGCCGCTATATGTAAAGCAGCCCGTGAGAAATAACAGATGATTTTGCTCATCTATCATTTTGCGAGGTGTAAGTATATGTAACACCATATACTTACACATTGTTGGCCTGGTTCGGGTAAGTTGGTTTGTTGTTTTAACAAGACCCTGGATGCTACGGAGAGCAGCGCCAGGATGGAGGTGAGTATAGGATCTTTTTTGCATTCCAACAGATTTCTATATTGGAGAAGAGGAGAGACCGGCTGGTACAGGTCAGTATGTGTGATTGAGGTATGCGTGTAATAAACTTGTACTATATACGGTGTGTGTGTTGTGTCTTTATTTAACTATTTATTTTACAGAGTAGGTTCGGGGGCCAGCCGTCTGCTGGCACTTGTAGTTCCACAAGTGCCAAAAGCAGGCATGCTGGCACCTGTAGTTCCACTGTAAAATACAATAGTTTACTTTGATTTTACACTTTATTACCCCCGTAACCACAGACCAGGGGAGCGGGGAAGAGCCCTGGGTTTCAGACCAAGCCTAGGGTTTTGGGAGAGGGGGGACCCCTTCTTGTGGGTATACCCACCTCCCCTGAGATCCCCAGCTTGGCCTGACCGGCTTGGGGTGAGAATGCTTTGGCCCTGGAGACCCGGTAATAGGGTCTCCTGGCTGTGGCTTTACACCCCGGTCGGTTTGGGTCCGGTGCTAGTTTTAAATATAAGGGGACCCCAGCGCAATTTTTTTCCCCTATATTTAAAACCAGGACTGGCCCTACAGCCTGGGGCTGGTTCCCAAATTACAGTGAAACCCTACACGTTTTGTTCTCCGTAATTTTTGGAACCAGGACTGGCTGACAAGTCCGGGTCTGGTTATGGCTTTTGGGAGGGGACTCTACGTCATTTATTTTTAAATAAAAAATCTTTACATTAGGTATAGAGGCAGAAACATACACAAATCACACTGATCTGTGTATGCTTCTGGCAAACTCGCAGCTCAGGAGGTAGTCTATTTGAAACTTCAATTTATCAGTGAGTTTGCTACAATCTCACCTGAGATTGTAAACTCGAATCTCAGTAAATTCCCGAGCTGCAACTTTTTCATGAAAAATGTTGGGACAGTGCGCATGCGCACGACGGACCCGGCTCCGTCGTGCGCATGCGCTAGACCTGGATAGCGACGGGCAAGCCGTTGCTATGGGTCTCGCTACAAAGGGGGCATGCTGTCGATGGTGAGTGACAGCACGCCCCCTTTGGTGGGCGTGCCGGGGACGTGGCTGGCAAGACGGAGGCGTTCCCATGGGAACGTCTACCATCTGGGACCGGCCCTACTGACATCACAAGTGATGTCAGTGGGAGTGCTCTCGGCTCTGATAGAGCCGAAAGCACTCCAGGGCTTGCAGCAGACGAGACCCTACCACAAGGGTCTCGTCGCAAGCCCGATGGTCGCGATGGTCTTGACCATCGTGACCATTTTTTTGGCCGCTCGCTATAGCTGTGGGTGGTCACCCACAGCTATACGAGCGGCCAGGAGGCCGCACTAAAAACGAAGAGAGCCGGCCCTGATTCAGAGCGAGCGCTCTGTCAGAGCGTCCGGCTCTGAATCAGGGCCTTAGTGCGCATCCATCCTAGCACAATCCCTGAGTCAACCTTCTGTTCCAACAGTGCGCCAGGATCCACAGTCCACGCATTCAGTGCTCGTCTATTCAAGTGCAATAACCATCCTCTTCCAGTGCCAGTAGTGCATCCTACTCCTCCGTGGACCTGCCCTCCTGGCTTTCTTTGTACCACTTCAGGAAGCAATACCCATGGTACCAACTCTGTACCCATAGGTATAGAATCTGTACTAGTACTTCTCCAAAGTATTTGCTCTGGGCCATAGTAGTGTAACTCTCTCCATTTCCTACTCATATCGGAAACCTGACCAAAGGGTCGCGACCCGCTTGCTGGGAGTAGATAAACACATATCCTGCTTGGAGGGGTCACTGGTGAACACCTCCTGGCAGGTTAGTCAGGTCTCGTCAACATTCGATACTTGTGGATGAGGAGAACTTACATTCAGGCCCCTCGCCTCTGATTCCTCCCTCAACCCGGGAGTTCAGCTTTCAGCCCCTCAGTTGGGGATTCCTCGGAGTCGGACGTGACAGCACCTCTGCTCCCTGCCTCCAGGTACTTGCAGGCTCCCTACTTATCTGGGTCTCACCCGGTGTCCAGGGTTGCGGCTGTGGGGGAGTTTCGTTATTAGGGCCTACACCTGGGCCCAAGCTGCAGACTAAATTTAGGGCAGCCTGAAGACACGGACGCAGCTTCCCCATGGACCGACCACTGCTTCTCTCTCACTGCAAGGGAACTCCCTGGCATCACTGTTACTGTATCCTGTGTCCTGCGGTGTCAGTGGGTCCTTATAGCTGGCTCGGTGACTGAAGGAAGCAGTGCAGCTGCTATCTTGGAGGAAACTAACTACAGCATCAGCTCCTGCTGTGCCTTGCTGCCTGCATGTGAGGATTCTGGCAAACTCTCTGTGTCCTATGTGCTCTACAGCCCTGGGACTGGACTCTACCTGGCAATATTTAGTAGCTGAAAATGTACAGTGCTTTTCCAGCTGGCATCCATAGTTGCAGCTGTATTATATGCACACATCAGTCTTTCTCAAGGCCAGTGGTTAACAATCTATGTCTTTCTTCCACCACTCCTTTATGTTTTGATGCTATCTTCTGTCTGTTATGAAAGGTTTATCAAGTCTCGATATTGGGGTTCCGGTGATCACTACTTTATTTTGTTCCGATCTTATCGATGGGGCCTAAACGCTAACAAGCATCTACTGTGGTGCCTCCTGTAAGCTTCTTTAAACAATGTTTACCAGCTCGTGGTGCTGCAGAGGCTGTGTCTCGGGATGCTGGCATTAAAGGTTCTGGTTCTACAGTAAAGGTGCCTCCTCTGCTATGTCTCCCACTGCCACGCTGGAAGATGGCAAAACTCTTATAGTGGGGTCCATGAAACATGTTTTAGCGACCTTAAAGATGGAAATTTCTTTGGAATTTTGGACTGCTCTTCAGTCCCGCCAACAGTCGGTTAGGGACCTGGGAATCAATCATTTGGAGACTAAGCTGGAGGATGTTGTGGGATCCCATAGTGATTTGATTGTTCTGCACAAGCAACTTCAGACTGAGGTTACAACCTTACGGAATAAAGTCTGTGATCTCGAAGACCGGTCATGCCGCAATAACACAAAGATAAGAGGTGTTCCTGAATCAGTCACTTTTTGGGGTCTTCAGGAATTTGTTACTGACCTCTTTATGAAGTTCCCACTACCCCATTCACAGATTTTTAATTGATCACATTGACTGCTTGCCTTGTGTAAAAAATGCCACAGCTGGGGTCCCTCGGGATTTTCATACACGATTTTCATACCAAGAATGCTATTCTGCGAGCCGCACGCATGACTAACCCCTTTGTGTCGGTCTTGGGCTACCTACAACTCTTCAGAGAAATTTCTGCAGCTACCTTGGCTAAGTGCAGGTCTTTCCACCAGGATACTAGTGTTCTCCGCAGACATTCTCTACCAATGGGGTTTCTAAACTGTTTATATCTCACAGTGTATCCACGGTTAGAGTTTCTACACCTGACAATGATTTCAAATTGCTTAGCTCTTGGAACATTATGCAGTGTTCCCGCTAGGCTGTTTTAGCGGGGCGCCACGCCCTGCCCGATTTTAAAGGGGCAAAAAGCACTCTGCCCTTTTAGTGGTGACCTGCTAAAATAGCCTGCCCAGTTCCTTCCCCACCCGTGGGCCGCAGTGTCCCGTGGGGGGGAAAAGTATCTGTGACCTATCTCCGCTGGGTGAATAGATGCCATGTGCATGCGCACGTCATCTATTCACTGTGAGGGGAGAGCTTGGAGGATGTCCAGCACCTCTGTGCTGGGTACCCCTCCAAGTGTGATGTCCAAGTGTGTGTCACAAGAGCACGTCCCCTTCACGTTCAGCCACGCCCCCTTTTCAGAGACTCCCTGCCCGACCCCTCAGTCCCCTGTCCTACCCGCAGTCTAGTGGCAATACTACTATGGATAAGGTTCCGGTTCTTGAGTTCAAAAGGTATGGTCTTCTGTGGTGTCTAATGATAGAATGGCCGTTTGGCCCTTTTTAATTTTTTAGGGTGCTCTCAAACCAGCATTCTGTATGGACTATTAGGTGCCTTTGCTGTTTCACTCTTATTATTTACTAGAATGTCACCCTACCTTACCCTGTGATTGTGGGACTCTGGACTCTCCCTACCGTGTTTCCCCGATAATAAGACACTGTCATTTTTTGGGGGGGTTCAAAAAAACACCATAGGGCTTATTTTCGGGGTAGGTCTAATTTTAATTAACATTGACAGCAGTGCCCCTTATGCAGGCCCCCTTGTAGAAGTGCCCCCTATGCAGGCCCCCATGTAGCAGTGTCCCGTATGCAGCCTCCCTTGTACGGTAGCAGTGCCCCTTATGCAGGCCCCCTTGTAGAAGTGCCCCTTATGCAGGCCCCCCCTGTAGCAGTGTCCCTTATGCAGCCTCCCTTGTACGGTAGCAGTGCCCCTTATGCAGGCCCCCCCCTGTAGCAGTGTCCCTTATGCAGCCTCCCTTGTACGGTAGCAGTGCCGCTTATGCAGGGCCCCCCCCCGTAGCAATGTCCCTTATGCAGCCTCCCTTGTACGGTAGCAGTGCCGCTTATGCAGGCCCCCCCATGTAGCAGTGTCCCTTATGCAGCCTCCCTAATTGCAGTGCAAGCCCCCCTGTAATTGATCCCCCACCCACCAGTACAGTACGGTACTTACCTGACTCGCCGCCGTCCGGGATGTCCCTCTCACTTGCGCGCTGACTAGATCTAACATGATCCAGCAGGCGCGGCCGCACACGATCCTCAGCGCGCGGATGACGTCATGACGTCACCCGTGCGCTGCATGACTGGGAACGCTGGCCTCTGAAGCGTTCCCAGCTCAAAATGGGATTTTGGTAGGTCTTATTTTCGGGGTAGGGTTTAATTTGGACCGGGTTACAAAAGTAAGGTAGGTCTTATTATCGGGGAAAGACGATATATAGAGTGTATGACCTTTAAATGTTAATTTTCCAGCATTTCCCTTGGACTCAAAGCTTGTTATGTTTTTGTCTTTACACTGTTTCATTGAAATGTGTGACAACCCTCTAGCTCCTAATGGGAGTTATTATACCTCGTCTTATTTTGCATTGTTTTTTTTTTCCCCAATGTCCCCTTCGCCTATTTTTCCCAGTTATTTCCATTTGGGCACTTATATTGTAATGGTTATGTACTGTTTAGCATACTGCTGCTCTGCATTTATGGTTATGGTTTTATCATTAATTGTAAAAGGTTTAAATTTCCCGATTAAAAGACGACATACCTTGCGTTACTTTGCAAAGGCAAAGTGCATGTAGTGGCCGGACAGGGAACCCACTTTGCTACACCTTCACACCTAGGTTTTTTTACCATAATTATCCTCATTGTTACACTGCTAATGGGCTGGAGAAAAAAGATGGAGTAGCCTTTTCTGTTCATGTAACTTTACCCTACATTTCCAATATGCAGATAAACATGGTCGTTGTTTAATTTTAATTGGCAAAGTGGATGACCAGGTTGTCACTTTAGTGTCCGCTTATGCTCCTAATACAAAACAGTTGACATTTTGTAGATTGATTTTTACTACTGTAATGGGGCTGTTATGATTTTGGGGGATTTTAATATGGTCCTTGATCAGATTATTGAGAGATCCACTCCCACTGTTAAATTTAAGTTAGCCTCTCTGCAAGATCATTCCGGGGCTTTCCAGAAAGTAATATGAGGAGATTCTAGACACAGAATATGACTTGTTTGACGTCTGGCGGTCAAAGAACACAACAGTTAGTGATTATACATTTTATTCGCATGTCCACAGGTTATATTCCCGGATTGATTTAGTCTTGGTGGATAAATGGACCCTACAACAGGTCCGGAAGGCCTCTATTTTTTTATGACATGGTCTGACCATGCACCCCTTGGTTTGGAGTGGGCTGTAGGAACCCCTGGTATGCAACCTATGCCTTGACATTTGGGGGCTTATATTTTGTCTGAACCAGACTCCAAACAGACCCTTTCCCACACTCTTTCTATGTACATGGAAACTAATAACCCAGCCGACACTGCCACTTTTAATTTCTGGTGTGCACTTAAAGCTGTGGTAAAAGGCTAGGCAATCAGTGACATGTTTTAAGAAGTCTAATTTACAGTGCCAAATTGAATTGGAAGCCCAACTAGAGGCCTTATGGACCGTACACACGGTCAGAACAGACAACGATCAGATATCATTGTCTGATCGTCCTACATGTGCTGGATGATCTTTATCGAACATCCAGCACATGCACCATTCCCCCAACTACTATAACAACCCTTGATTATCGATCGAGGGTCCCTATAGTAACCAGGCTAGCCTGGTTGATATTGACCAGGTTGGCCTGCATGCACGGGCGATGGTCGATATCGACCATCCGTGCCCGTGTATCGTTTGGTCGTTTGAGGGTGCAAAAAAAGGACGATTTAAACGATCAAACGATAAACGATATAGTTTAAATCGTCCTTTAAATCTGACCATGTGTAGGCACCATTAGAAGAGTGACAAAACCGTCCAGAAATTGTTGTTTCTTTTTATTTAAGTTTAAAAGTATTTTAGCATTTTATTTAAAAATATATATACCATGGGGATGTTTTGCACCCCTCCCCCCAACCCCGGTGTCCATAGGTCCCCACTGTAATTTCACTTCCCGCTCCCATCAAAAATAATCCCCCCAGTGTCAAAATATTGCCAGCAATGTCAAATCCTACCCCCTTGGATATATGTAAACAAAAGTTTATATATTCCCCATAGCCTAAAAAAAATATTTTAATGGCCAGCATAAAAGTTCCTCCTCTTCCAGTGCCAAAAGATGCCCTCCCCCTCGGGACCTAACCCTACCCCTTCACCTTCTTGCAGAGAGGAGCATGGCGCATGGTGGGAATGATCTCCTTCGCACTTTTACTTTGGGAGCATGCGTCCCAGAGTAGCGTTCGCACGGCTTTCTGGTGCACGATTCCAGCAGTGATGTCGGCGGTCACAGACTGCCGCATCACTTCTGGGAGGACCGGGGAGTCAGAGGAGACCCGTTTTGCACTTCTGCAGAGTGGATCTCTTCTGCAGAAGCCCGGGGGATAGACCTGTTTGATGTGGTCGCATGTGATGCAACCTTGCCAGATGAAGCACTATACGGTCGCATCACATGCAACCACGCCAGTTAAGTGGATAAATATCTGCTTCAGATCAGGGATACATAGAAGTTTTGTGTGAGGTTCATAGGAATTTATTTAAGTTACGACAGAAGTTATACGTCCAGATTGATAGAGCAGGTACAATGCTGGCACGGAAGCTAAGGGTGAAATTTGCCAAGGAGACAAACTGTGAGGACTCGATTCACTTTCTTAACAATCCCTGGTCAGCGGAGGAAGTTGCTGCAGCTATTGAGTGTTTGCCCCTAGATAAAGCTCCTGGACCTAATAGGTATATTAATGCTTTCTATAAAACTTCTAAAGATAAGTTAGTCTCAGTTCTTACGCTGATGTATTATAAAGCTAGATTAAGTCAGTTGATACCCCCTTTAATTGAACAGGATCAGGCTGGGTTCGTAATAGGCAGGCAATCTTCAGATAACAGTCATTGGGTTTTCAATATAGTAGAATAGTTTTCTGCATATGGAGGTCTGTTTATTGTTGCTTTCTTTGGATGCGGAAAAAGCATTCAACAGAATGCATTGGGGTTATTTAACTGACTTTTTGAACCGTTTTGGGCTGCAAGCAGGGACGAACTGGGGCTTCTTGGAAGCCTTGGCTGTCCCCCTAATGGCCTCACTGCCACGTCTCACGGGGGCGTGTCTGCAAATCACGGGGGCGTGGCCTTGCTGCACGCCCCCATCTTTCAGTGTCCCGGTTGAGCAGAACACAGGGAGGCGGAGCTGCTCGGCCGGAGTTTGCAGCCGGACCAGCCCATTTGGCCATCAGGCCCTTCTGGCATTTGCCAGAAGTGCCAGATGGGCAGTCCGGCCCTGGCTTTGAGATATGGCTGTATTTTCTATATTGGGTCTTTACTCTACCCTTTCAGCTAGAGTCTTTGCAAATGGTCGTCTTTCCTCTGCCTTTCTATATCTAATGGGACTGGGCTTTCCATTAGGTTTTTGCGCTTGCTATTGAACCCTTGGCAGAAAAAATTAGGATGTCTGCTGCTATTTAGGACCCCCAGCTTGGTGACTCATCTCATCTTATCAAATTTGTGGTGGTGTCTAACCCTAAAATTCCCAGGGTGGTGCCTAACCCAAGTCCCCCCGGTGGTGCCTATTGCTAAACCTAGGGGGTGCCTAACCTTAAGTCCCCCCAGGACGTGCCTAAACCTAACCACCCCCCACCGCGACTCATACTTACCTGCCTCCGGTCTCTTACATTCGGGATGCTGGCTGTCGGCAATTCAAACGCTGGTATCCTAATTCATGCAGAGATAGCGTCATCGGCATTTTGCCCGGCAGCGGGATGCCGGCGGCGATATATCGACCGCCGGCATCTCGTTGGCTGGGTTATTAACTACATCCTGTGTCTCACAAGCCCTGAATCTTCCTTATTGTCCCTGCATAAAGTATTGGAGGACTATTCCAGGGTACCCTTTTATAAACTGCATTCTGCAACGACAGAAGATCTTAGCCAAAAGTTCAGGAAAGAAATTTAGCGTATTTCCTATTTAGGGATTCAGATTCGGGGTTAGATATTATGGCATGTAACTACCGTCCCAGCTTGGGTATATTTTCACTTCTGACAGCTGATTGTATGTTAGAAGAGTTGTCATGGTTGGGCCGTATTGCTGCTTTAAAAATGGTTCTGCTACCCAAGTTAATGTATCTATTTCACACCATATCCAAGCTACTCCCTTTTGTTGTTGTTTACTAAATTTTCTGGTGTGTTTACAAAATATGTTTGGAAATCAAAGAAACCTAAGGGTCAGACTAATTAGCTGTGATAATCTTGCACCAGTCATCGCAGCAACAGCTGCACTTTACAGCAGCCCGAAATCACACAAAAGTGCTCGCAGTCCCTAGGGCTATGAGCAAAATTGTGCGAATTCCAGCTCGGAACCGGGTGCGAGATGCGGTGCCGTTGCCGGCGTTTTAACATTGTGGCAACGGCAATTCACACCCTTCGCAGCTAATTGGATTAAGCCCCTAGAATGATTGTCTAGACATATTATGTCCTAAGACAGAGGGTTTTCTTGCATTCCCAGATTTAGAACTGTACCAGATGGCATGCCTTTTGAGTCAATTTAGGAAATTGTTTTGTGGTGGACAACCTTAAACCGTGGGTGCTCTTAGAATGGAGCATGTCCCCCCCTTTTCCTAATCTGATTTACTGTGGTTAATGCTATCTTGTAAGAGTCAAATGCCCTCTTCCTCAACGGCAGTAGTAGCCTCCGAAACTGCGATCTCTAGGGTGAATAAATATTGGCTTCCTACTACTAATCTCGCCTTGGTTGGTATAGCTGCCTTGATACCCGACTTGAAATTGGATGACTCATGGGGCAATATCATCTCCATTTCTCCCGCACAGGGGCTTTTTAAGAGAGTAGGAGGCCTGTGTGCAGCCTTCATTTGGGTCCCTTCCTCTCTGACAGTGCAGTAGATTCTGACATCATTCCAGAATCTACTGCGCATGCTTGGGTCTCCGGTAAAATGGTGCCAGCATCTTTTTCCTGGGGACATCTTTTCTGCGTATGTGCGAGTCACCGGGAAAATGGCCGCTGCCATTTTTTGCTCCCGGCCTGCAGAGCAGCAAAAAAATCACAGCGACAACAGCATCTGCGGTAAGATAAGTATTACTAACTATGAGTGCAGGGTGTGCGGTGTGGGCCCCCCTGGACTCAGGTGCCCGTGTTCACGGCACACCCTGCACCCATTATAAATAGGCCCCTGCTCCCGCATTCAAGACCAATTTTCTGTTTCTCCTAGGGACTTTTTTTTATATTTACAGTTACGTCACTAGCTGCAAAGTTTACACTAGAATCTCAACCATTGATAGTTACCCCAAAGTATATTCTTGAGAGGGTTTCCTCAGGGGGCTATAAGAGATTTACACCCACGTGGAACCAGCCAATGAGCAGCCGCTATATGTAAAGCAGCCCGTGAGAAATAACAGATGATTTTGCTCATCTATCATTTTGCGAGGTGTAAGTATATGTAACACCATATACTTACACATTGTTGGCCTGGTTCGGGTAAGTTGGTTTGTTGTTTTAACAAGACCCTGGATGCTACGGAGAGCAGCGCCAGGATGGAGGTGAGTATAGGATCTTTTTTGCAGGTCATTCCAACAGATTTCTACATTGGAGAAGAGGACAGACCGGCTGGTACAGGTCAGTATGTGTGATTGAGGTATGCGTGTAATAAACTTGTTCTATATACGGTGTGTGTGTTGTGTCTTTATTTAACTATTTATTTTACAGAGTAGGTTCGGGGGCCAGCCGCCTGCTGGCACTTATAGTTCCACAAGTGCCAAAAGCAGGCATGCTGGCACCTGTAGTTCCACTGTAAAATACAATAGTTTACTTTGATTTTACACTTTATTACCCCTGTAACCACAGACCAGGGGAGCGGGGAAGAGCCCCGGGTTTCAGACCAAGCCTAGGGTTTTGGGAGAGGGGGGTCCCCTTCTTGTGGGTATCCCCACCTCCCCTGAGATCCCCAGCTTGGCCTGACCGGCTTGGGGTGAGAATGCTTTGGCCCTGGAGACCCGGTAATAGGGTCTCTTGGCTGTGGCTTTACACCCCGTTTTGGGTCCGGTGCTAGTTTTAAATATAGGGGGACCCCAGCGCAATTTTTTTCCCCTATATTTAAAACCAGGACTGGCCCTGCAGCCTGGGGCTGGTTCCCAAATTACAGTGAAACCCTACACGTTTTGTTCTCCGTAATTTTTGGAACCAGGACTGGCTGACAAGTCCGGGTCTGGTTATGGCTTTTGGGAGGGGACTCTACGTAATTTATTTTTAAATAAAAAGTCTTTACATTAGTTATACAGGCAGAAACATACACAAATCACACTGATCTGTGTATGCTTCTGGCAAACTCGCAGCTCAGGAGGTAGTCTATTTGAAACCTCAACTTATCAGTGAGTTTGCTACAATCTCACCTGAGATTGTAAACTCGAATCTCAGTAAATTCCCGAGCTGCATTTTTCATGAAAAGTGTTTCCTAGTTTGGTCGATGGTGAGTTTTTTCGAGTTTGCTATCTCACACGAGTTTTAACACTGAAATGAGAGAACTCTCTTCCAAAATCACTCGAGTTTGTCTTTAGTAAAGTTGCGAGATGAAAAACATGCCTAAACTCACGTGAGATTGTAATCTCACCCAAACTCGATTCTTAGTAAATTTACCCCTATGACTGATACGAGGCACAGTCTAATGGCTGTGAGGGAAGCATTGGTCTACCTGCTCTGGCCTGGTGGGAAATTAGAATGAAATAGAGAACATTACACACATAAGAAGTCTTGTTGCCTTACTTATAGAACCACCCTCGTATATATCTGTGTGTATGCCTGCCTGTACACAATAAAATTTTATTTTTGTTAAAATAGCGCTACTTTTTCACCTTTACTGTATACATTATGGTTATAATAAATGTCTACCTAGAGCAGCGTTTTTTAACCACTGGTTGTCAAGTGTGCCGTGGCAGTCAGCTCAGCGCGCTTGTACTGTAGTAAATTTTATTCCTGAGGTGGCCAATGTAGTGAGTTATAATCATGTGGAGGCCAGTGTAGTGAGTTTTATTCCTGAGGAGGCCAATGTAGTGTGTTTTATGCCTGTAAAAGCCAATGTAGTGTGTTTTATTCCTGTGGAGGCCAATGTAGTGTGTTTTATTCCTGAGGAGGCCAATGTACTGAGTTATAATCATGTGGAGGCCAGTGTAGTGAGTTTTATTCCTGAGGAGGCCAATGTAGTGTGTTTTATGCCTGTAAAAGCCAATGTAGTGTGTTTTATTCCTGTGGAGGCCAATGTAGTGTGTTTTATTCCTGAGGAGGCCAATGTACTGAGTTATAATCATGTGGAGGCCAGTGTAGTGAGTTTTATTCCTGAGGAGGCCAATGTAGTGTGTTTTATGCCTGTAAAAGCCAATGTAGTGTGTTTTATTCCTGTGGAGGCCAATATAGTGTGTTTTATGCCTGTGAAGGCCAATGTAGTGTGTTTTATGCCTGTGAAGGCCAATGTGTATGTATTTTTTTCTGTGAGAGCCAATGTGTATGTTTTTTCATTGGTTATGCACACTTCATCGCCAGATAGTGTGCCTTGGCAATTTAAAAATCTTGTGTAGTGTGCCTCGAGTTGAAAAAGGTTGAAAATCACTGACCTAGAGTACCATTATAAGGGATCTTATTTACTCATATTAGTCAATACCTGTAATTACAAACATTAATAAATGCCCATTACATGAAACTAGACACTAATAACATATCCAAAGACAATAGAAAACTTTATGCAGAGATTTATAAATGGGAAAAGCGCCATTGCTGGTAAAAAAAAATTAAAATATTGCTTTTTCATGATTTTTTTTTATATATTTAACAGACAGCTTTTATGAACAAGTTCATACCGCAGATAAACATTACAGATTAGTAGTATCAGTGAATAGTCAAAAACCACCCCATGCTCTGTTACATATTATTTAAAAAAAATATAATAAATTGAAAAATTAATAATGAATTCATTTCTGATGTAAATGCTTCAATGTGCTTAGCACAGCAGGTAATGGTTCTCTAAATGCCCTCTCCTCAAGCTCTGTCACCACAGTGAGACTAAAGTATGAAACCTTCCTAGTGATCCCACTAAGCTGGCACCTCAGTTTACACGTGGTACTCCCTGACTTAGGGTACCTAAAATAAATCACTTAAAATTATATTTTTATTATTATGCATCTATTATTCAGCAACATAAGCATATGATGCAAACCTTTTGTTCCTTTTAGTCCCATCATTTTGTATACACTGATACAATATTCATCTTATCAATGTTTTGTAGTGCCACTCTTTCCACCTCACACATGCTGCATGTGATATACAGAAATGCATACAATATAACACTATTGCAGTATTCTTTTACGTTTTGCAGAGAGTTTTAGGAAGATAAAATACAGAGAGAGTGTGATAGTAGTGTAGACGGGAGGACAGAGGGTGAGCTGTAGTGGGAGGGTGTCCTATGCAGCTGGACTGCTTGTTATGCAGACAGGATGTGAGGCATACACTGACCCTGCTGTTCTACACAGACAGCATTCTGCACACTTTATCATGTCTGCTGCATAGCACATTCTAAAAACATGACTTGCTGCATTTGCATAGTTAACTGGGTCCCTCACTACCATACTGCACCATTATGGATCAGCCTTTGTACAATAAGCAGCCATACAGTGATACATCATATATTCTAATTTCTACTATATACTGTCTGCAGTTTTCTATCACACATGGTGATATATAACTGAAACCAATGCTTACGCCTCTAGGGCTGGTGCAATAACACAGAGATTGGCACCTTTAGGATTGCTCCTGAGATGGTTGTCTCTCTGATGACTATGAATTAGATGAAATTGCTATGGAAACAGAGCTAGTGCAGCCTGCCTCTCATCTCCATAGTAACCAAAGCAAAACCACCATGCCAAAGCCTGCAGTGTCTGTACTAAAGGGTAGCTAACCATTTCCAAATGAATGAATGAATACACTGCTCTCCTTTTCTTTACCATAAATAACATTTGCTGCTGGTCAAGTGATGGAGTCATGTGTTTATGTGTGGCACACAAGACACTATTTGTTCAGATTTCAGTAAACCTTGGTTGATGTATATCGGTTGCTGAGGATATATGCTGCACATTACAGCTAGACAAAGGAAACGTGATGTGGTCACATGGTGGTGTGTCAGCTAAATTTTATACTCTGTCCTTTTATGTTTCCGAATATACGTCCCAGTTTTCTCTGGAAAATGCAGTAAGTAATTAGGGAAGTCTGTAATTCTGAATCCTGATGCATTTACAAATAAAACAAATGATGTGAATATGATCATATTAGTGTTTTACTTAATTTGAAGGTTAAAGAGAAGGACATGATGGGCTTTATGGGCTGAGTACGCTCCTTGTTCAAGTAGTGTTTACTGTATAATATAGAAGATGTAAATCATGGTCCTTCATTAAGCAAGTGCTATACAGCATGGTAATCAGGTGTGCATTTTGTCATAAAATTGGTGACCTATATCACAACCCTACAGCCTCAGTACTCATTATACTTTCTCCTCATCCTTGTTTCAGATCAAAAAATGGGACCTGCCTGGGCTATTCCCTGTTTACCCTGTCTCCCTTAATTTTTGTTTTGGCTATGAAGTCAGTAATTCCCCAAACAATGTGGGCAGGTTCTAGATATTGCGGAGCTCAGGGCGGAATCTTCCAGCGGCGCCCCCCCCCCCAAAAAAGAAAAAACTTTAGATGGCGTTCCTCTGTGCGCGCGCGCTTCTGGAAAGGGGGCATGTCCTTGCGGAACACCCCCAATTCATCACACTGTGGGGTATGCCCAGCACTTACGAAAGGTGCTGGGCTTCCCCCAAGCTCTCCCCTTGTGGCGAATAATTGCCATGTGCAGTAATGCTCCTTACACAATAATGCCCTTTATAACACATTATGCCACACGCAGTAATGCCCTGTATAACACATTATGCCACACGCAGTAATGCCCTTTATAACACATTACGCCACACGCGGTAATGCCCTTTATAACACATTATGCCACGTGCAGTAATGGCCTTTATAACACATTATGCCATACGCAGTAATGCCCTGTATAATACATTATGCCATACGCAGTAATGCCCTGTATAATACATTGTGCCACACACAGTAATTCCCTTTATAATACATTATCCTCAATTCAAGCCCCTTTACACAATGCCCAAATTAGTGCCCCTTATACACAATGGCCCACAGTAGTAGTGCCCCTAATACAATGCCCACGGTAGTAGTGCCCCTTATACAATGACCATAGCAGTGGTGCCCCTTACACAATGGCCCAACAAGTGGTGCCCCCCATACAGTGCCCGCAGTGGTATTGCCCCCATTGGTAATGCCCACAGTGTTAAGGCCCCCAGTAGTAGTGCCCCCATTGGTAATGTCCCCTATAGTAGTGCCCCCATTGGTAATGCTCCCAATAGTAGTGCCCACAGTAGTAATGCCTCTATAATAGTGCCCACAGTTGTAATGCTCACATTAGTAGTGCCCCTAGTAATGCCCCCCTATAGCAGTGCCCAGAGTAAGAATGTCCCCTATAGTAGTGCCCAAAGTAGTAATGCCCCCATTAGTAGTGTCCACTGTAGTAATGCCCCCTATAGTACTGTCCACTGTTGTAATGACCAGAGCATTGTGTCCCTCCTGGAGAGGGTCATGTTGGGAGGTATGTGTCACGGTGACCTCATCAGGTTCAAGTCTAGAAAATGAGACCCCCCGGGCCAATACAACCAAACCGCCTCAGAACACCACCAGTGAGCGAAACGTAGCAGTTTAAGGGCAGGATGCAGCAAAGGTAGAAATGCGGGCAAATCACCAAAATGCGGGTTTGACCGCATTTCTCATATGCACAAAGCCCCTGGAATGTGATGCACTCCGGGGCTTGGTTGCAGTGGGTAACACCATCTTCCTGATGGCATTATCCTGTAGAAACCTATGGGCTTCTATCGGGAGAGTGCTGTGAGAGGGATCCCTCACAGCACCCCATGGCGCGTACGTCCTTCTGCGCATACACATTAGTAAAAAAGTAGCAATTAAAGTGTTAAATTCCTATTTTTTAACTAATAAAATACTTGTAAGTTTTTTAAAAATGTTAGATTGGTAAGAAGTGACATTAGTTCACAATGATGCCCTGAAGCAGCTAGGGGGCCCCATGTCCAGATCCCAAATCCATTTATTGACATATTATATAAATTTATCCAGGACTTTCCTATGATAGTGCCCATTCCAATATGTAGACTGCAAATATAAGGACCCATACTATTTGAAAACACCCAAGGACAAGTGGGAGGGGTGCTAGTACAAGCTGAAAGAGTCTCTGCCTACAAGTGTACACACCTAAGCTGCTACTTCTTACTAATGTAACAATTTTGAACACTTAGGGGCAGGTGTACTAATTGGAGAGTGATAAACTACCAACCACTCAGCTCCTAAACTATCATTTTTCAAACACAGCCTGTAACATGACAGCTAGGAGCTGAGTGGCTGGTAGTTTATCACTTTCCAGAGCTTAGTACATCTCCCCTTTAAATTGCTATGTATCGCTCACTGGTGGTATTCTGGAGAGGTTGGGTTGTATTGACCAGGGGGTTGGGGGGTCCCATGTTCTGGACTTGAAGCTTAGGAATTTTAGGGACCCACCTGATGAGGTCACCATGATGTGGTAGGTGGGCTTGCATTTTTGGCGAAACAACTCTGCCCATTCCAATATCCCAAAACATACTAATCTGCAGCTAATGCTTTATAAATTCACCTGGGTGGATAGAGGTCCTAGAGTTCTTCTCTTTTTTCATAGACACTCCAGGGGGTATATTTACTAAAGTGAGAGTTTTTAGAAGTTAAGATGTTGCCCATAGCAACCAATCAGATTCTACTTAACATTAAGTAGCACCTTCTAGAAGATAATAGCTAAAATCTGATTGGTTGATATGGGCAACATCTCCACTTCTAAAAACTCTCACTTTAGTAACTATAGCCCCAGGGTGAGAGGTCTATGAGTCCTTTAGATAACTAAATATCATGTGACAACAAGTATCTCACAATGTGTACTTTGGCATTTATATCCCCATCTCAATTTGTTGAAACTATCCTGGCTAACTTTCACTCCACAGCCACATTGATATGGATCAGTCCTCAGCAGCTAATTGCAACATGAGTTGTATGTGTCTGACCTAATCAACTGATCTTCAGACAGCCATTAATTACCCTTTTTTTGGAATAACTCAATCTTCAAACATTGGACTAGACACAGTATTCAATGTTTATGCAATGTTTCTCAGAATTTTCTGAGCTCTCAAATGCTTCTCTATGCTCAATGCAAACTTTTTTTTTTTTTTTGTAATATCTTTAAATTAAAAAAGTTTGTTCTACCTTACACAAATCCGTGACATACACTGCTCAGGCCTCCCCACCAGAATCACTATGTCATATCAAAGCACCTTACAAGGGTATGATATCACCTCCTCATCTAAAGCCATCAAACTCCAAAAGACCTTCATGAGCTAAAGTGTAAGGCTGCTGTGGAGTAGACCTTGTATCTGGAATAGTGGAGAAAAAATAAACACTGTAAATCCACATTTACACAATTAAGGAAAACAAAAATATTCTAACATGGTATTTTGCCTACAAATTCTTAAATGTGACCTTCAGAAATGTCTCTAGTCAATGTTGGAAACATTGTGGTGTAGGGTGTACATTGATCTACATTTGGTGGACCCTCCCTTGGGTGGCCTCCCTTTGGAAGAATATTCAAACATTCACATCCCTAATTCTCTACTGTGATCTTTGCTTTCCTAATGTATTCCATGTGTACTAAAGCACACACAGAAAATTAACTGGAATATATGAGCACTACAAAATACCAAATATGTTATAAAGAAATAGAACCACCTTCTATTACTGTACATCAATCATCAATAAAGAATGACTGTAATATAGATTAGAATATGTTATTTGCATACGTCATAACACACCAATCTTCATGAGCACCTGGCTCAAAGGAAGACTTGACGATGAGGCCCCACCTAACTTTCAACGTACACACCACATCCGGCAACTTAAGAAACATTATTTATCCTTTACCATACAACTCTATTTTCCCACTCTACGTTTCTCATATAGTGCCACTTACAATGGGTATTTTCAGATGTAGGACAGGAGTATATTGTAACATCAGTATCTGTTATTGAATTTTACTCTCACTTTTATTGAAAGTACCAAGTACTTATGTGATTTATGTCTCCTGCATGATACCCTTTGTGTATTAATGCAACATTGTACTAACCACCCACCTTCATCCACCCCATAGTTCTTTTTCTGTACCCTTCCTCTCCCCTCACTTTTATTGTACCATAAAAAAAAAAATCAGATAACATCTTAAGAAAAAAAAACAAGAAAACTCATCAGGTTCTAAAAAAAACCTGTTCAGGTTTACACTCCAAAGTGGACATTTTAATTATTAATTATATAATTTAAATCATAATTACATAATTATTGTTTGGAGGTCCCAGGCTGCACTTACCTTAGATGAGAATGGTGTCATCAACTCAAGCAGATATTTCTTATAATTCTTGCCATCCACATCTTCCTGACAATGGTATGAAAAGTGGGCAAGTGTGATTTGTGAACTATTTATTGAGTTTGTATTGATACAAAACAGATCAGGCAGTCAATAGACACATGTACATACAATTATATAATACTAGCGACCCGTCCCTGCTTCACACGGGAGCAATTTCATCTTGCCACAGCCCCCTGCATCTCAACCCACAGCCCTTTGATTCTCACTTCTGCCCCCTGCATCTCACCATTGTCACCACAACCCCCACTGCTGCTGCCCTGAAACTGACTGGGGACTTTCCATCGGGAAATCATGGATGAGAGATATGTATTGCAGCTACCATAATCATTATCAGCAGCATGTCCCCGGGCTGGGGCACCTGTGCAAATTTCCGCAACCTCCATGTGCACCCCTCCCCAGTTGCTGAATATGGCGATGAGCAATATCCTCTGCCATGGTGCCTCTGTCCAAGAACAGCGCTGACTTCCATGGGGGGTGCCTCCTGTTCACCGAGGGCATGTGGCTGAGCAGGAACAACACACTGGAGAGGGAGCACTTCACAGTGGAGGAGTGGTGGCCAGAGTCCGCCTGCAGGTTCAGCGTAGGGATGGACGACGGAATCCGATGGTTACTAACCATCAATGTTTTTGACCCATACCTTCACTGTAAAATAAATAGTTAACCAAAGACAGTACACACACACCGTATACAGTAAAAGTTTAATACACACATCAATCACACATACCTGTACCAGCCGGTCTGTCCTCTTCTCCAAGTAGAAATCCGTGTGCATGGACCTGCAAAAAAGATCGAAAACTCGCCTCCATCCTTGCGCTGGTCTCTGTAGAATCCAGGGGGGTATTTGTAAAACAAACAAACCGAGCACGCGATCCATATAATTACCATTTAGCGGTGTATGTGTGTGACCACATACACCGCTAACTGGCTCACGACTGTTCAGTGAGAACTGTCAGGAGTCGCCAGCCAATCAGTAGCCGCTCTACAGTTAGCGGCTGCTGATTGGCTCCGGCTCCTAACTGTTCCCACGTGGGCTGGTCAGTGTGTCAGGAGCCGGAAGCCAATCAGCAGCCGTTAACTGTATTTGCGAGATGAAAATCAACCCTTAAATCACCCGAGATTGACATCTCGATCAATCTCAATTCTTAGTAAATTTCCCCCTTGTACTCAGACTATGACTTGATGGTTAGGATGGCTAATAAAATGACTAAAGGGAGTCAGACGTTAAAAAGATATTGATGACATTATGCTCATCAGTATTAGGGGTATTGTATCCAGACACTTCTGTAGGTGGGACACTCATACATCCAAACTGTTCCGGTTTAGACAGGACAGACCTGATTTTAGTCATGCATTTGTGACCAGCTCTGTAAATTAAGATTTTATATTGGTAAAGTATTTGCAAGCGCATATGAAACTTGCTTGTAAAATTAGTGATTTTTTGGTGGTATTGGGAGACTGTTTGTGCATGCTTTGACTGACTTAGAGAAAACAAGCACGCCTAGCACAATTAGGGGTAAATATAATGGGATGCAATCGGGAAGCTAGGTGACGTGATACCGACAGCCGGCTTCCCGATTGCTTTATCCCGGCGTGGGTTAAATGACAGGCGTCTATATCTAGATGCCTGTCATTTCCCCAACGCCGGGAGACAGGCGCCTGGCATCCCGATCTAAGGGATGCCGGGTGCCGCGAGCGGACAGCTGCTGGGGGGAGGGTTAGGTTTAGGGCTCCCGGGGGGGACTTAGGGTTAGGCACCCCCTCTAGAAGGTTAGGGTTAGGCTAGGGGGAGAGAGGGTTAGAGTTAGGCACCCCCCGGGGGGGACTTAGGGTTAGGCACCCCCCTGGGGGATTTAGGATTAGGCAGCGGGGAAGGGGGGGGTTAGGGTTAGGCACTTAGAGGGGGGATTAGGTTTAGGCACTTGGGGGGAGGTTAGGGTTAGGCACCCCTAAGGAAGGTTAGTTTTAGGGGGTTAGGTTAGGTTAGTTTTTACTTACCTACGGACGATCGTGATTTCCAGCGCTGTTGGGCTTCCGCTGCTGGGAACTCTGCTTCTGTCGGCCTGCTGCTGCTGGGATGCGAACTGCCGGCCACAGGGCCGGCGGTATTTCATACCGATCCCAATGTAATAGAGTCCAAGTTTTCCCTGTCGCCCAGTTAAAGGTTCGAGTTTGTCCCACAACTCACCAAATGTAATAGCCTGCGAACTCATTAGTTTGAGGCTATTACATCATGCGAGTCTGTGCGAGTTTTCCCCTACGTAAACTCGGACCTTTTAATGCGACTAGCGTTGAAAGGTCCAAGACATACAGAACTGCAATGTAAAAATAGTGGTTGCTCATATCAACTTAATGGTTTTTCACAGGTGCTTGTAAATGGAGAGTTTACTCTGGGCTACAGAAAAAAAAGAAAAAAGTTTCCCTCCAACACACTGCAAAAAAACAGCCAAAAGGTTTGAGTACTACATGATAAGAGAAATCCAGAAATCTTTGTTGCATTTAATTGCAAATACATGGTTAGCGCGGGTAGCGTCAAGGCTTTTCTGTACCGGCGTCCCTAATGTTAAATAATAATAGCACTCACTCTGAGTCATAATTGCATATTGTTGTGCCACATAATATATTTAAGAGAGCCAACTCACCTAGGAGGTACCCCAGAAACATCCAAATAGCACTACAGGAACCAGCACACCCTCCAAATGCTGCTCCCATCCATGCCTCTCAGAACAGCAATACAAAATCGTGGTTGCTCATATCAACTTAATGGTTTTTCACAGTTGCTTGTAAAGCTGGGTTTACTCTGGACTACAGAAAAAAAGTTTCTCTATACTCACACATTTTACAAGCTTGGACCCTATTACATTTACTCCCTAATGTGAGATCAATTGAGCCATCTAGGAGGCACTCCCTTGCTGTGTGAAAGAGTGCAGAAATGTGTGTCACAAGCAGGCATTGGGAACACCTGTGTTGAGGTCGAGAACCGGGGGGTTAGGATAGAGAAGAAATAAGTGACGGGGTGACAGTAACTAGGTATCCTAGTTGCGGCCAGGATTGGCTAGACCTGCCCAGAGGCGCGGAGTCTAGCTCATTTGGTGGTTTTCTGCAGTGACCCCTCCAATTGCGATTTGGTTTTCGCTGTACCAAGTGAGCAGGTCGCGGCCTTCTGGACAGGTACCTGGAAATGACAGAAGACCGTAAATAATACTGAAATTACTAAAACTGGGAACACTTGAAATAACACAAGGATACTGGGATTGAAATTACGCTGGAATGGAACAAAAGGGAATGACACTCGAAACACTAGGAAGGGATGAGCGAGAGATAGACTTGTACAGGAAGACACAGGGAATATAGCCACAAAGGTGCACTTGGGACACACAGAAGTTCTTGACACAGACTAGGATCCAGGTAGTGAGTACGCAGAAGAATTCCAGACGTAGGATTGTGTACTGAGTGCACTGTGAATCCAGACGCAATTTAGTGTACTGTGAATCCAGATGCAATTTATTGTACTGAGCGCACTGTGAATCAAGACGTAATTTTAGCGTGCTGAGGGCCTGATTCAGAGACGGACGCTCTGAACGAGCGCTCGCTCTGAATCAGGGCATTTTTTTTTTGTTTGGCCTCCTGGCTGCTCACATAGCTGTGGGTGACTACCCACAGCTATTGCGAGCGACCAGGTTGATGGTCGCGATGGTCAAGACATCGCGACCATCAGGCTTGCGATGAGACCCTTGTGGTAGGGTCTCGTGGCCGCAAGCCCCAGAGAGCTTCTGGCTCTAATTGAGCCGGAAGCTCTCCCACTGACATCACTGGTGATGTCAGTGGGGCCACCCGCAAACGGCAGGCGTTCCTTCGGGAACGCCTCCGCTTGGCCAGCCACCCCCCCGGCCCGCCTACCAAACGGGGAGAGCTGTCAATCACCATCGACAGCTCGCCCCCTTTGGTGCAAGACCCGGAGCGATGGAGCACCCTTCACTAGCCAGGTCTCGCGCATGACGGAGCCGGCTCTGTCGTGCGCATGCCCAGTGGGCAAACATCGACCCAGTTGCGAGCGCTCAGCACTTGTGACCGGGTCTGAATCAGGCCCACAGTGCACTGTGAATCCAGACGCACAGAGAGCATGGGGCAAAGACACTGGAAACCTATACTGAAAGCAGTACTGAGGGCGGACATAGATTCTGTTACTGGAGAACACAAGGAAAGGTAACTAGTAGTAAAATTAAAACAAACTCGAGAAAAGATAGTAGCACACATGGGTATATTGACTTGGAGCACTCTAGGATATGAAACTTGGAACTCTGGCAATCAGCTACAGCTGAAACATGTATTACAGGGAATTCAGCTTGAGCAGCACATTTAGAATTCGGTATGAAGGTGAGACTTGGATCTGCGGCAATCAGCTTCACAGCTGAAAACAGGTAACACAGGGAGTTCAACTTGAGGTCTGAACAGCACGTTGGAAAGAGTATTGCTGGAAGTCACTGGAACACTGGAGACATGAAGCAATGAAGAAATTAACAATGTCATGAAGAAACAGCGTTCTGTCATACAGTGAAGCTGAACAGGAAACTTCCTGTTGCAGGAGTACAACCTAAATACCCCTAGGCAGTTGGTCATTGGATCGTGAGATCAGTTGAGAGACCGCAGACTGCCAGTGGAAGAGACTGATCAGGTGAGATGAACTAACATGGCCGCGCCCATGCCCGCCACCACGGGAACCAGGACGCACGCATGGAAGTCATAGCAGACCCCGGGGAGAATCCTCAGCCATAACTTACCACTTCCTCACAGCTCACTATATTGTTTTCATCCAGTTTAGGCCCAAAATTTGCACCAAGCTAGCTGGCTGACTAAGCTGCAGCAGTGGCTGGCACAAACACATGGCAGTTCAACTTCAAACAAGGCACACCAGGAAACACTTTTATTATTCAAGAGAGGTCTGAGGGAGTTGGAGTATGTATGTAGTTGAAGGCAGGGTAGGAACAGGTAGGGTTGATTGGTAGTAAATTTAATTTAGTTTTTTGATTCCGAAGAAAATTTATGAGGGAGAAGGGGAGGGGAGGAGGCTTTTACAAAAAAAAATGTTATACATTCACATCAGTCCTTGCCACAGAAGAATCCTTGAGCATGGCTGCTGCTGCTGCTGGGAGTTGATTTTCTCATCCCAGAAGGGGACCAGGAAGACTCCTAGTAGTACTTTCCACATGAAAAAGCATTTCCCAACCTGTACAGGGACATTAAAAAAACCAAAGTTAGTTAGTGGCCTCAAAGTGCCACTTAACCAGCATAGATATGTGGACAAGCGTAAGATCTATGATTTAAGGAAGGGGTAGCAAACCCTGGTCCTTGAGAGCTACCAATAGTGCCTGTTTTCCAGGTCTACACAGAATCACAAGTGAAATAATTAACTCCATCTGTGGATCTTTCTAAATGTGTTGATGAGTAATGAATACACCTGTGCACCTGCTGGAAAACATGAACTGTTAGTAACTCTCGAGGACCGAGGTTGGCTACCCCTGATTTAAGGCCTTACGTTGTGTCTTTCTTGAGAATCCTGTGCCTGCTTCTGCGGCGAGGAGTGGATTTCATCCCAGAACGGGACCAGGAAGAGTGCTCTCAAAAAACAATTGGCTTAAATAATCCTTTGCAAACCTTCTGTGAAGGCATTTCCCAACCTGTACAGGGACATTAAAAAAAATGCTGCATACACACGGGACGATTTTCCTGAACGATATGACCAATAATGATATTGTTGAACGATATATCGTTCATATTATTCATTTTTAGGCAATGAACGATCGACCAACAACCAACGATGCACGTTCCCACATGGACGATAAAGATATCTTTCATCGTCCATGCATGCAGGCCAACTTGGACGATAACGGCAATTTTCTCTGTCCAGAGATGTGGCAGGATGACTCACTGAAAGATATCTTTGAAAGATAATCTTTCAAGTCCTTGGTGGTACAGATCGTACCATGTGTATGCACCTTTAGTTAGTGGCCTTCAAACTCTCGTTGTTCCCACTGTCCACTTAACCAGATCAATTATGTGAACAAGCGGAGCAGAGCATTAGCTGCAACATTTCAGATTGAAGGTTTAAGTCTTACGTTGTGTCTTTCTTGGGAATTCTTGAGCACCATGCCTGCTTGCTGGAAGTGGATTTTCATCCCAGAAGGGATGAAGACATTGTTTTTTCTTCCCAACGTACACAGGGCCTGATTCAGACCCGCTCACAAGCTCTATGCGCTCGCAGGCGGGTCGATGGCCGTGTAGGCGCGTGCGCGAGCCCCGGAGCGAGTGAGAAATTCACTCGCTCCAGGGCTCGCTACAAACGGGGCGGCTGTCGATGTTGATCAACAAACGAGGCGTTCCTGATGTCTCGTGATGTCAGTTGTTGAGCTTCCTGCTCTATTAGAGCAGGAAGTTCACTGGGGCTTGCGGGAACGAGACCCTACCAAAAGGATCTCGTCGCAAGCCCGATGGTCGCGACCATCACCCGGCTGCTCGCAAAAGCTGTGGGTGGTCACCCACAGCTTAGCGAGCGGCCAAGAGGCCGGTCTTTTTAAAAAAAGCGGCCGCCTTGATTCAGAGCGAGCGCTCGCTTTTTGCGAGTGACTCTGAATCAGGGCCACAGATCTGAAGAGAAAGAGATACATGTAATAACTACTGGCAGGAAACTAAAGTTTCTAAAAATTAAAAGTGTTCATATTGCCCATAACAACCAATCAGATCCTGTCTATCATTTTCTAGAATGCAATAGAGAAATGAATGATAACTACAATTTGATTGGTTGCTATGGGCAACATGAACACTTTTCATATTTAGAAACTTTAGTAAATAAATATAGCCCTTGGAGGCCCTTACACAAAAAAACTGCCTTTGCTTTACTTGAGCTGCCCACCTTCCAGTGTTAACTCAGAAAGAGTTTCAGCACAGCCGGGAACCTTGTCAGTGATCGGCCTGAGACTACTTCCCCAAAATGTGGAAAAGATGATGTCCATTAAGATTAAATACAAATTCCACAAGAAAGACCTTTACCGTGAATTATGTGCAAATATTACACAGGCACCTGTAATGGTGGATTCCAGCGGGGACAAATTAATATTGTGTGAAGAAGATGATGTATACATCACCACATATTATACCGTCACCCAAGCCTATATTGTCATCCCATCCTGTGTTGTGTATAAATTGCAGCTCCCTGTTAGATTGGGGATTCATTGTCCACTTTAGTGGATGTGAGCTCCATTTTAGTCCATATCATTACCACACCTCCTACACATCTTCTGACCTGGGCTACAGGAGAAGCAGCTGCACTCTGGAATACGGTTGCATGGAGTTGCCCCTCTGACTCACTGAAAGTCAAGTAGAGGGGCCATGGGTAGGGAGTAGGGACACTATAATCAGAGAACACAGTTTTAGCTGCTTTATTCAATTTTTTTATCCATATCTTCTACTTTCACCTTTGATAATGTTTATGCAAATCTCAGCAGAGGTGTCTGTGATGCCATGGCTAACACGCACATACACACACATACAAAAAACACATTCATTGATTGATTGAATTATTTTTTGGGGGGCACTTGGGAGAGCACCCGAATGAGGCAGCAGCCTCTTGATAAACAACACAGCACCCCTGCACACCTATGCCGATGACAGGCGTGGCTAACAAGCACACAAAATAAATTGTTTCTTTTTTTATTTGAACACTGGGGATGAACCCCTGAAAGAGACAGCAGCCCCTTGACAGACAGCAGCACAGCACCCCTGCCCACCTATGCCAATGACAGGTATGGCTAACACGCACACAAAAAAAAATTATTTTTCTTTTTCTTTGAGCAGCAGCCCCTTGACTGACAGCAGCACAGCACCCCTGCGCTGATGACAAGTGTGGCTAACACACACATTTTTTTATTTATGTTTTCACACTGGGGGTGGGTGAAGAGCACCCTTGAAGGACAGAGCAGCCCCTGGACAACACAGCACTACAGCTAGCCAGCCCCTATGGACAGGACAACAGCCAGACAGCCTCTCTATAGACAACAGCCAGCCCTAATGGACAGGACAAAAGCAAACCCTTATGGACAGGACAACAGCCAGCCCCTATATGGACAACAGTAGCCAGCCCCTATGCACAGCATCAGTGTGCAACAGCACAGATCCTAGCTCCCTCCCTCTTCACTCTCCACAGCCGGAATTAAAAAATGGCGCCGATCACAAAAACCTGCGAGAATCCGACAGCGGGATGATGATGTTTTGTCTTGCTTTCAGATCCGAGTCAGGTGGGAAAACCCAAGCCGACTCGGATCTGCCTCGGCTCCCCGGAGCTCATCCCTAGTCATAAATCAGGTTTGTGATGGAACAAGTAGTTTTTGTAGAGGTGTGAAGTTGTGGTGATACAAAATGCTACAAGGTCTGCTTTTTGTTATTTCATGCTTTTTTAGGCGGTACTAGTCTATGGAGCTGGGACAAAGATTGCCAATTCATTCTCATGTGGATAAGGTAGGTCTTTGAACACTTAAGCAACATTTGCACTCGCTGAGGAAACGTATTGGCGTGGAGTGGGGTGTTTTCTGCAAGGTGCTGTTTAAGCCCAGTATTGCAGACCAGTGCAGAAACTAGATTTCCATTTGCAAATAGAGATTGTGGAAATTAGATAAAGTGGTGGAGAAAGTAATTAGATAAGCACTGCATTTACTCTCTGCAAATGTCCACGGTTAGAGCTGGTGATCTGCTTGTCTCCATGGTGCACTTTGTCGAATAAAAGCATTACACACAATACATCTCTACCATTTAATAACAGAATTTTTAAGGAAAAAAGCAGAAATTTATTTTAATGAAAGGGATAAAGTGTTAGGAGGTTGTACTTTTTGGGCTCAGTCAAATTAGCCTTGATGATCACATGGATTTCACTGGAGGGGTCATCTAAGCGTGCTGGTGTGAGTCATACTTGCCGACATTTAAATGGAGCTTCCCGAGAGAAGGCTCCTTCATTAGATGCAGGTGGGCGGTGATGGGGACGGGACCAAATGAATGCGTCATTAGGCCCCCCCACGGCGAAATATCAGGAATTGCAGACATTTAGATAGGGGCAGAGCCAAATAACACAATTTTCATATAATTGCATAATTAAGCCTCGCCCCTCCCGCCAGACCGAGGATTCACGTTAAGAATCTCCCAATTCTGCAGGGGGTACCCGAAAAATCGTGAGCCTCGCACAGGTTCCAGGAGAGTAGGCAAGCATGGTGTAAGTGCCTTTGTGCATTTGTGTTGTGCTACAAAAGGTGGAAGAGATAGTGGGAGTTTGAGGAATGGCAGAATTTGGAAGTAAGCAATTAATCATCAGAATTTCTGTCGGAAAAGATATCTAAAACTAATAAATAAAATCCAAAGATCAAATAACTTCAAATTAGAGATGAGCGGGTTCGGATCTCAGAGATCCGAACCCACCCGAATTTCGGGAATCCGGGGCGATCCAAGCGCAGTTGGGTCTCCCTGCCTGCCCCGGATCCCTGACCCGAGGCAAAACCTTGCGACCCCTCTGTCGAGTCGCAAGGTTTTGTTTTGAGCGGGCTTAATACTGATTGGATGAGAGAGCCGTCTGTCACGGCTCTCAGCCAATTAGCGTTAAGCCCATTGAAAACAGCACAAAAGAAGAACAGAAGATGGCGCCCGCCATCCCCCACCACCTGACATTGCCGGCACCCCCCGCTGCCGACACCACCGGCACCCCCACTGGCAGCATCCACCGCTGCCGACACCACCGCTGCCAACACTCCTGCACTGCTGCCCAACGTACTGAGGACACCATTAGCGACCCCAACACTCCCACACTGAGGACACCACCAGCACCCGTGCACTGCCGACACAGTCAGCAAACCTACACCGAGGACACCGCTGGCATACCCGCTCTGCCGACACCACCGGCACCCTGCATTGAGAATACCCCTGCACTGCCGACACAGTCAGCAAACCTGCAA
This sequence comes from Taudactylus pleione, assembly GCA_031769625.1. NCBI lineage: Eukaryota > Metazoa > Chordata > Amphibia > Anura > Myobatrachidae > Taudactylus > Taudactylus pleione. Next base: position 432,097 of record JAUIMM010000481.1, read on the forward strand.
TGAGGACACCGCTGGAACCCCCGTTTTGCCGACACCGCCGGTAACCTTCACTGAGAACACTGCCAGCACTGCCATTCCATGTACTGAGGACACCGCCAGCAACCCCCGCACTGCCGACACAGTCAGCAAACCCGCAATGAGGACACCGCTGGCACCCCCGCACTGCCGACACAGCCAGCAAACCTGCACTAAAGACACTGCTGGCACCCCCGCACTGCCGACACAGCCAGCAGACCTGCCCTAAGACACTGCTGGCACCCCCGCACTGCCGACACAGCCAGAAAACCTGCACTAAAGATACCGCTGGCACCCCCGCAATGCAGACACAGCCAGCAAACCTGCACTAAGACACCGCTGGCACCCCCGCACTGCCGACACAGCCAGCAAACCTGCACTAAAGACACTGCTGGCACCCCCGCAGTGCCGACAGCCAGAAAACCTGCACTAAAGACACCGCTGGCACCCCCGCACTGCCGACACAGCCACCAAACCTGCACTAAGACACCGCTGGCACCCCCGCACTGCCGACATCACCAGTACCCTTCAATGAGGACACTGCCAGCACCGCATCACTGCCATTCCATGTACTGGGGACACCGTCAGCAACCCCGCTCTGCCGACACTGCTGTCACAGTAAGTGCACTATTGGTGTATCCAACCCACACTGTATAACATGATAGTGCCGTCCACTGTGTCACTTAGCTTAGTCAGCCAGCTAGCTGGATGCAACCTTTTGGCCTAAACTAGATGAACCAAAAAATATGGTGAGGTGGTCAAAATTGATTGGAAATTACTGGAAATAAATGTTATTGAGGTTAATTATACTGTAGGAACAAATACAGGCTCATTTTATGTGATCCAAAACCAGGGTAGATCCAAAACCAAAACACGGGGTCGGCGCACATCTCTACTTCAAATTGCCTTTATTATTTAAAAAAATTATGATGGATATAATAACAAGCCCCCTTTCTGTGTCGACAGCCATCGCTGTCTCAACAGCCAGCATCCCCTTCTGTCTCAACAGCTAGCACCCCCTTCTGTCTCGACAGCCAACCCTTCTGTCTCTCCAGCCATCCCACCCTTCTGTCTCCAGCCAGCACCCCCTTCTGTCTATCTAACCAGCACCCTCTTCTGTCTCATCAGCCAGCCCCCCTTCTGTCTCCCCAGCCAGCCACCCCTTCTGTCTCTCCAGCCCCTGCTCCCACGCATCCAACCCCCGCAGCCATAGATTCTTATCTCATTCTGTGGCTGTGCCCATCATGATGTGGGCGGCTTCAAAGTCTCTGACAGCGCAGCGATGTAGCATGAGTGATGCCACGTGCGCCTTGTCTCAAAAAAAACTATCCATTGCAACAGGCAGCTGCCAGCAAGCGCCAGCGTTTGCCCGGCCCTAGACATCTATCCGGGGGTGGGCCGGGACTCCAGTCCTGGTAGTCCCATCCTGATTCTACCCCCCTCCTACGCTTCCTGCTGCATTATGTATCCGAGCTGCATTGTTCAACGCAGCATCGCATACTCTGCGAAACGTCAGCCGGCTAAGGTGACCCATGGAGTCATGCATTCGTCCGCCGCAGATGAGAGGAAGAAGCCAGGAAATCTCCATCAGCCGATGGAGATCTTGGCTTCTTCCCTACCCCTCAACGGCGGCGACACGCCTTCATTTCGGGAAACTGAGGGCATCGCCGCCCCCTACTTGACCCACAAATGGCAGCAGACTGTCAATCACTGCCAGTCTGCTGCCAGTCTCCGTGCAGGTCATGTACCTGCGCAGATTCACGATCATCGGCGTGCACTGCTGAATAAGGCCCACAGTGTAACAAACTGCACGTAAAAACATTTCCTCAACAAATTTGTTGTTCATATAGGAATGATAATTGTGTAGTGTGTACTGAGGAAATTGGAGGCTTTCTGGATTGTATCAGCTGTCAGAAAGAAAAAAAAAGAAAATAATTTTGGGTCATTCCTCTCATCTTTCAGGTTTGTGTACCTAGCTGAAGAGCTACTATCAGATGTGTCTGTTAATACAATTGCATTGGCAAAAAAACTTTCTACTTCAGGGTCCATAGGGTATCCACAGGATACCTTGGGGTATAGGTGTGACGTCAGTCGCAGGGCACCAAAGAGTTAAGCTTTCAGCCTCCTAGGATGCACTAGGTCCCCCTCCTATACCCCGCCCCCGGGCCAAGGCACCTCAGTTTAGTTTGGTGCCCGGCCGGCGTCGGGTGCACCTGTCGGAGTGGGGGCTAGAAGAGCCCCTGAAGCTTTCTTCAGTGCAGCTGTGGCTGCACATCTGGATGTACAGCATGGACAGTCAGTCCTGACGTCCATGCTGTCTTCCCTACACCCCCGCCGGTACCAGAACGCCGGTACCGATCCGGGGATGCTGGTGAGCATCTGGGGTCACAGCTAGCGGTGACCCCAGATGTTCCGGACCATGGCCGGATCCAAGGGGGACAAAGGTAAGCAGCGGGGTCCCGCGGTGGGTCCCCGCTGGTCACATGGTCCTAAGTCCCCAGGCAGGGGGCTCCCTGGGGACTGGCTGCAGCGTGGAGCCAGGTACTGAACCTGCGCTTTCCACTACCCCCTGGGACAGCGGACCGCAGCAGAGCGGTAGCGCTGCGGCATCCCAGGGGTTAAATGCATGCCAGGGGAGCGCGCCTTCCCTGTCTCACAGCCGGCGCCTCCCCCGCTGCACACAGCCCTCTCTGCACTGTGCTGACTGGTCCTGTGTCAGCGCTCCTCCCCCAGGCCAGCTTCTCTCTGCTCCTCGGCGGCCATCTTCTCTGCAACGCATGGTGAACGCTGCTGGAAGCCTGGAAGGAAGCATCGTGGTCTGGGTCCCCCCGCATACCTCTCCTCCGCTGTGGCTCAGGTCTGTGTATGCAGCGCTGTGTCCTACCAGGCCCTGTGTCTGTGTAGTTGAGTGATCAGCGCTGTTAGTGCAGGAATTGTTATTTCTCTGCATTGAATGTGACTGTGCTAGCGCTGCTGCCTGTAACTTTATCTTCTCAAAACTGTCAGCTTTATTACTGTCCCTGTTCTTTCTGCTAAAGCCCTTGCAGTGCGGTGCTGCAGGGTGGTCTCTCGCCTATTTAATACTTAATTGGTGAGAGAGGTCACATACGTGGTGCCATCATGTCTGAAAGTGATTTTCCCCTCCGGCTACAGTGTACCACGTGCAAAGTACCGTTAGCGGAGGGGGAGGGTAGCGCGGAGGGCCTTTGCCGGCAGTGTTTGTCCATGGCGCGGCCTATTACGGTTACAGCACCGGTACAGGAGCCGCCCTGGGCTTGTTTCGCTCAGGCGTTAACAGCTTTAGTGGGCCAGTTAGCTCCGCAGCCCGCGTTTACTCCGATGGGTTTGTCCCAGCAGTCTGTGGTGTCGTCACCCATGCAGGGGTTCCCACGACAATTGGTGGTACCCCACAGTCTCCCTATTTCCCCGCTCCCGGGTTCTCAGGAGCCAGCGTGGGTTAACTCCCTGACGAGTTCTGTACAGCACTTGTCGGATGTGTTGCAAGGGGAGTCTGTGATGTGGCCTCATAAAAGGCCGGTGGCGTCTCTGTCCGCTCCTTATGAGGATGACGAAGGGACGTCTGATGATGGAGAGATTCTGGATCCTTACGATCAGGAACCTCTCCATACTAAGGACGCTGATGCTAAGTCCAAAGTATATATTCCTGGACTTATTCGGGCGGTTCGCACAGCCTTGGTGATTGAGGACGAAGTTCCCCCAGCGGCTAAATCTAAGTATGCCTTTTTCAAAGATGTGAAGGGCGATGCCACAGTCTTTCCTCTTTCGGGTCAGTTGGTGGACCATTTAGAGGAGGCGTGGAAACAACCTGGCAAAAGATACCAGCCACAGAGACGCCTGGCGGTGGCTTATCCGTTCGCGGATAATTATTTTGCTAAGTTGGAATCCCCTCCACAGGTGGATTCTCACGTGACCCGTCTTGTCCGTAGTGCTACATTGCCGATGCCATCCATGTCCTCCCTTAAGGATGCTACGGACCGCAAGGTAGAAATCTGCCTGAAGTCCGCTTATTCCCTTGCAGGGGGGGCAGCACGGCCGGCTATGGCCATTTGCTGGGTTGCCAGAGCGATGGAGCGCTGGGCGGATTCATTAGAGGCTTCTTTTGAATCCGACTGTCCGGCCGAACAGGCGGAGTTGATTGGCAATCTCCGTGATTCGGCCACCTACATCAACGAGGCGGCTCTAGACATTAGTACTCTGGTGTCTAGAATTTCTTCAGCAGCGGTAGCTGCTCGTCGCACCTTGTGGCTGCGATCCTGGAAGGCGGACGCTGATTCCAAGAAAGGTCTGGAAGCGTTGCCGTTTACCGGAGAAGTTCTCTTCGGTCCGGATCTGGATAAGATTGTGGCCACGCTGGCGGCAGCCAAATCTGCTTGTCTCCCGTCGGCCGCTGCTCCTTCTGGTTCTGGACCATCGTCCTTTCGGTCATCTAGGGCCCAGGGCAGGCCCAAACCACAGTCGTTTCCTCGACAGGCTGGCCCTAAGAAATCAGTCAAGCCCCGGAAACAGGCATGGAGTACCAGATGTCCGGCCCCCAAGCCAGATGACAAGCCTGCGGCCTGACGGTCCGGGCCTCCCTTTGGGGGATCCCAGGGTGGGAGGCCGCCTGCTGCAGTTCTCCCGGTGTTGGTCGTTCACTACGACAGACACTTGGGTTCTGGAGGTGGTCTCCCACGGGTACGCCCTCTCCTTCCGGCACAGACCCCCGGCTCGATTCTTCACCACGGGTCTACCATCAGACCGGAACAAGGCTACGGAGCTGCGGAAGGTATTGCACACTATGCTCCAGGCTGGAGTTATAGTCCCAGAGGGGCCAGGGTTTCTATTCAAATCTATTTTTGGTACAGAAACCCAATGGGTCATATCGTCCGATTCTCAACCTCAAAGCACTCAACAAGTCTTTGCGGGTCCCGAAGTTTCGGATGGAGACCCTACGGTCCATCATTCTGGCGCTGGAACCTGGGGACTACATGGTGTCATTGGACATACAGGACGCTTACCTGCAAGTCCCTATTCTTTTGCGCCATCAAGAGTTCCTTCGGTTTGCAATCCGCAGCGACCACTTCCAGTTTCGGGCGTTACCTTTTGGCCTGGCGACAGCACCACGTGTTTTCACCAAGGTGATGGCGGTCATGGCGGCTTCTCTGCGGCTGCAAGGAGTCCGCATGTTGCCGTACTTGGACGACCTGTTATTGGTGGCAGGATCTCCAGAGCTCCTGTTACACCACTTGGACCTGACCATTGCACTGCTGCAACGGCACGGCTGGCTAATCAAGTGGCAGAAGTCCACTCTAATCCCGTCTCGGAGGATTCTGCATCTTGGAGCCTTATTGGACTCGGGACAGCAAAGGATCTTCGTGACGGAGGACAAGATCTCTGCTTTACAGTCAAGGGTGCGCAGTTGTCTGCACAGCCGCCGGGTGTCCTTACACTCGGCGATGAGGTTACTGGGCTCCATGGTGTCGGTGTTCGACATGGTGGAATACGCCCAGTTTCACTCCAGACCTCTGCAGCACCTGATCCTGTCCAAGTGGAACGGGCTGCCTCAGTCTCTGAAGTTCCAGACGATTGTGCTCACCCCGGAGGTTCGCCTGTCCTTTGCGTAGTGGTTAAAGACGACCCACCTCAACAAGGGACGTCCGTTCTGGGTTCCAAATTGGGTCCTGTTGACAACGGACGCCAGTCTTCGGGGCTGGGGAGCAGTTTCGGGTCCACACTTGTTCCAGGGCAGGTGGACGCCGACAGAAGCGGAGCTTCCAATCAATATCTTGGAACTCCGTACGGTCTTCAATGCTCTCCTGCAGGCACAGCGGTTTCTCCAGGGTCACTCGGTGCAGGTCCAGTCGGACAACGCTACCACCGTGGCCTACATAAACAGGCAAGGAGGAACTCGCAGTCGGGCGGCTCTCGTAGAGGTCTCTCGGATCCTGGTTTGGGCGGAGCGCAATCTTCCAGCCATATCAGCGGTCTTCATCCCGGGAGTGCTAAATTGGGAGGCGGACTTTCTAAGTCGCCAGGACGTTCATCCAGGGGAATGGTCCCTGCACCCGGACGTTTTTCAACTACTGGTGGACAGGTGGGGTCTTCCAGAAATCGACCTCATGGCGTCCCGGCACAACAACAAGTTGCCGGTGTACGGGTCTCGTACAAGAGACGAAGGGGCGTCTCTGGTGGATGCTTTGTCCGTCCGGTGGACGTTCCGGTTCGCATACCTGTTCCCTCCGGTCTCCCTTATTCCACGGGTAATCCGGAAATTCAAACAGGAAGGAGGGACGCTCCTGTTGATAGCTCCCGCGTGGCCCAGACGGCACTGGTTCTCAGACCTTCAGGGTCTGTCCGTGGACAGTCCTCTGCGGTTGCCGCTACGACCGGACCTTCTGTCTCAGGGTCCTTGCCTTCACCCGGACCTGACTCGGCTGTCTTTGACGGCGTGGCTGTTGAGACGGCCATGCTGAGGTCCCGGGGGTTTTCCAGCTCTGTGGTGCTTACCATGTTACGAGCTCGGAAACCGTCTTCCGCGAGGATATACCATCGCGTGTGGCATACGTTCTTCCAGTGGTGTCGACCGAGAGGTTATGCACCGCGGGAGTTTCGTCTGTCTCGGATTCTCGCCTTCCTGCAAGCGGGACTAGATCATGGGCTTCGCCTTGCTTCTTTGAAGGTACAGGTTTCGGCCCTATCTGTCTGGTTTCACCGTAGGATTGCTACAATCCCGGATGTGCGCACCTTTATGCAAGGTGTTCTCCATATTCAGCCGCCCTTTGTTCCACCTGTGGCGCCTTGGGATTTGGCTGTGGTCCTGAGGGCTCTCCAAGGACCGCCGTTTGAAAAACTGGGCTCAGTGGATATTAAATGGCTAACAGCTAAGACTGTTTTCCTTCTGGCCATTGCTTCGGCCAGACGTGTTTCTGAGTTAGGGGCTCTTTCTTGTAGACCCCCTTTCTTGGTTTTTCATGGGAACAGGGCAGTGCTCCGCACTCGGCCCGAGTTTCTTCCCAAAGTTGTTTCCCAGTTTCATGTTAACGAGGAAATAGTTGTTCCGGCCTTTAACTCACCGGGTCTTTTCGTGGGTGAGGCCTCTTTGGATGTTGTGCGGGCCTTAAGGACTTATGTTGACCGCACTTCTTCGTTTAGAAAGTCGGACGCTTTGTTTGTCCTCTATGGCTTCCGTAAAAAGGGTTGGCCTGCTTCAAAGCAAACTTTGGCAGCCTGGATCCGTATGGCTATTTCTGAAGCTTATCTTCATGAAGGCCTACCGGTCCCTCCTTCTCTGAAGGCTCATTCCACTAGATCTGTGGGTCCTTCGTGGGCAGCTCGACGTGGTGCCTCGGCAGTTCAGATCTGCAAGGCTGCTACGTGGTCTTCTGTCCATACCTTCGTGAGGTATTACAGGTTTGACACCTTCGCCTCTCAGGATGCTTCCTTCGGGCGGCGGATTCTCCTTTCTGCACAGGAGCGTCCCCACCCTTAAAGGATACTGCTTTGGGACATCCCCAAGGTATCCTGTGGATACCCTATGGATCCTGAAGTAGAAAATATGAGATATGGTAAGAACTTACCCTTGTTATCTCTATTTCTACGAAGTCCATAGGGTTCCACAGGACTCCCGCCCTGTCGCACCTGTGCTGCAGATGGGCTTTGCTCTGGTCACCGGTTTTCTGTCTCCCTCTGGTGAGAATGTGATTCTTGTATGTGTCCAGATCTTTGTTCTCTCTCTTCCTTCTCCTCCTCCGGCCTATGGCTTGGTAACTAACTGAGGTGCCTTGGCCCGGGGGCGGGGTATAGGAGGGGGACCTAGTGCATCCTGGGAGGCTGAAAGCTTAACTCTTTGGTGCCCTGCGACTGACGTCACACCTATACCCCAAGGTATCCTGTGGAACCCTATGGACTTCGTAGAAATAGAGATAACAAGGGTAAGTTCTTACCATATCTCATATTATTCAAGATTAAGTAATTAAATCAGTGGTATTTATGCTGACCCTCTGCATTTTCAACTCACCTAACGTGCCAGTCACACTGTCGGTAATTACTGTGTGTGATGTTTGAATGACAGATATCATAATAGTGTACAGTTTAAAAATAGGGTGCATTTGTTGCCTGTTTTTGAGGGTGTGGTATATTTTGTCAAGATCAGAATGTCGATTTTCAGAATATCAACAGCATAATGTCGATATATTCTGTGTCGACATTCAGGATACCGACATGTACAGAATGTCTACATATGACATGTTGACATTCACAATGTTAACACTTACATAATGTCAACATTGTGCATGTAAACAATCGGCATGTCAACAATGGAATTTTCAATAGATTGCTATTGGGCCCAGAGGCTTAAGGGCCCCCGGAACCAGTTTATATTGTCTATCAAGTTCCTGAAATTTCTGGCTAAGAAATTAGGTCCAGCCCATTGCCCGGGCCGTATCACTGATATGATCCCGCTCCCACACTCCTATTTCACACTCACAGACACAGCTGAGCTAATCAATAAGCCCAGCACTGTCATAGAGTAGGCTTCTCCTTATTTCCAGCCTTTGTGCAGCTGGGGGGTGGGAATTGAGCTCTGAGATTAGGACTGTCCCAGGAAAGGGACAGTGTGTCTAAATTTAGAAGATCTCCACTTAAAATGGAATGTCCTGCATTAGGATGTCTCCCCTTCAGGTTGGAGCTTGTAGGTCCTTGCTCCCTGTGTGGCATAATGTCAACTGGAGGAATTGTGTGGCATAATGTGTATTGGCAGCACCACGATGTGGCATATTATGAACTGAGAGTAATACAATGTGGCATAATATGAACTGGTGGCACTGTGGTATAATGTGACCTAGGGAACTTCTGTGGGGCATAAAATGAACTAGGGCACTCTATGGGGCATAAAATGAACTAGGGCACTCTATGGGGCATAAAATGAATTGGCAATATTGTGGTGCATAGAATGAATATCCACAACAGGTGTCTCTCTAGAAACATTGGGGATGGGGTCCCAAAAATGTTGCTATGGGGCCCACAAAGTTCTTTCTAGGGCTCTGATTGTGACTGTCAGCATTTACAGTGTCTGACAATGTCGACATTTTGCAAGTGTTGACATTGTGAATTTCGACATGTTCTATGTCGAAATTCTGTACATGTCGAAATTCTGAATGTCATCATTCTGGACATGACGACATTATGCTGTCGACATTCTGAATTTTGACAAATTGACTGCATAACAGTTTCGAAAAATTATTTTACTAAATAGTATTTTTTTTTTTACGTCTTGACACAAAAATCAAATAACACTTAGGGCGAGATGTAATAGAGATCGAGTCTGCCGGAAGTGCGGGATGCAGACTAATCTTGATCGTTTTTTTAAAGTTGCCGTCATTTACAAGGCAAAGCCGAACTGGCTGAAATGGCTTTGCCTTGTAAATTACTGCAACTTTAAAAAACGATCGAGATTAGTCTGCATCCCGCACCTCCGGCAGACTCATTCTCTATTACATCCCGCCCGTAATGTACTGTATATACAGTTAAAATGATGTGTAGAGTTTGTTGCTGTGTATAGTAAGCTGTATTTCAGGTGGCTGATTGATGAGGTGTGTTTATTGTATTATTGGCCAAGCTATTCCTTACATTCACTATTTTACACTAAGAACAACATTTAAAAAAAAAAGAATAGAGCACAGGTAACTGCAAAAAGTGTTTAGCAGTCTTATTTTCTAAACTGATCTACAGAAAATATAGTATGAATCTCATTGGTTACTACAGAATATACAAGTCATGGCAAATACTATTTGAAGTTCACAAGCTAGCAAATGTTTTAGACAAAATGTATGCATATTTTATGGGTTACAACTGTTCCATCACTGAGGAATAGGGAAGATGTGTCCCGCTTTTGTCCTGATTGGCGGGATACCTGTAAGCCCAATAACCTGGTATATGCGATATTGCAGAGGTGTGCTGAGTAGAGGAGTGCTGGGGGCAGACTGACAATTTAAAAGTGGTAGGCCTACCCCAAAGTGATAGGACCACTCCCTCAGTCTAACATGACAATACCCCTTTATCAGAGGAGCACTGTCGTGGAGCTACTTCTATCCCATTTCCAGGAGAAATAAGGTTGGGAAGTATTTATGGATATTCTTTAAGGCAGCTTGTTTTTCTTGTTACTATGCCTTTTGCAACTCGGGACTATGTCCATATTACATGCTTGATGCAGTGGTTGTGACATTGGTTGTGTTTTTCTGTAAAATCTAGGAAAGATATAAACCAACTGGGTGTAACTGTCAAAATAGATAATATTAGATACAACATTGATGTGGTTACATGTAAATCAGTTAGTTATCGGGAAAAAAGTAATGATACAGTGTGAACAATGGAGTAAGCTAAGTTATACATTATGATAGTATATATTACATGTTAACAATTATATTATTTGCTACAAAGGAATGCTTATTTCAAACACACAGCAGTGCTGCCTTTAGAACTATGGCCCTCATTCAGAGCCGTTCGCTATTTGTGGTCGCTCGTTTAAAAACAAGGGGTGGCTATTCAAATGATCCGTACGCACATTGCAGTCTGTTCACACCTCTAAGTCTGAACGAGCGAGCAAAACATACGCTCGTTTATTTGTTAAAAACGCCCCCTGGCCGCTCGCATCCTACGTCATGTCCGCTATTTATTAGATTAATCGAGTACATCGACCAGCGTATGAACTGCTCGCTATTCTTGTGGTTGGTGTTTGCTACCACAAATTTGCGAGCAGTTCTGGCTATAAAATAACCCAGTGACGTGGTCACTGACGCTGCTGTTTTAAATATGCACACCCATAAAACGCCCGTTTTGACCTTTAAGCACGCCTGCGTTCGGATCTCCACTCCCCATTTTCAAGCACCTTCCCCTGTTACCACCCACATACGCCTCATTCTGTCACTCAAAATAGCAGGCACTCGCTATATTGCGTACCAACGATTTTCGGCCGCACTGACTGGTTCGCGCATGCGTACTAAAAACCGTACGCATGCGCAGATGTGCAAACATCGCTCGGAACGAGCGTACTGCCGCTAACGAGCGGCTCTGAATGAGGGCCTATGTGTTTTATCATAGCTTAATGAACAACACCCAAAACTAAATTTATATATTTTAGTTGGTGTTATATTGTTTCTCTACATAGGGATAAATTAATTTTATTTTTCCCCTTGAAGCCACAAAGCTACGTTGTAATCAGAACCGCTCCCCTCTGTCAGATATTTCGGCATTGAAGCTCTGAAGGAACTGGGTAATTCAATCCTGATGCTCTGGGAGCATTTGACAAGAGCCACTGCCATAATATTCACTTAAGGCTCTTCAGGCCCATAGCACAGTGAAAGCTATGGACTTCTGTGGGCCACCGGCAATGGAAGCTAGCTTTTTTTTATCGTGTTGTTCAGTGTTTAGATTTTAAAGGTCTTGACCCCAAAGTAAGGACAACCACTATTTTAATAGCCAATATTAGACACTTTTTAACACCTCTAGACTACTACAGTATATACTGACATTCTGTCTTCATCTTTTCTGGTCAGATCCTGAGACTCAGCGAAAACGAACTGTTCAGAATGTTTTGGATTTGAGGCAAAATTTGGAGGACACCATGTCCAGCCTCCGTGGATCTCAGGTAACACACAGGTACGTCACCACTAAGTGAACAAAGATTGTTAGAAAAAAAAAATAACATGTTCAGTGTTGTCTACATTCAGAAGGACCTAATTACCTTTTAGCGCATTGTTAATGACTTTTAAGAGCTCACCTCCAGGACCAGCAGATGGGCACTCAGTTAAAGCAGGAGGAACTTAATGCAAATTGTATCATAATGCCCCTGGCTCGTTGTTAGCAAAACATAAGGGCACAAACTGAATCATTGCACCAGCTTTCACCCATTGCTTTGGTATTCTGGCCCGCTCACTAAAATTGCCATATTCTCTTTGGAGTCAGGGAGATTACTAACTATTTTGAGAGTCTTGCGGTCATTCCGGGAGAATTGTCCAGCATGCTTCCGTATCATACATCTGAATATTCAAAGGAGAATGAACACCAGTTTGAAGAGCATCCAAAACAATTGCAGCCAATGACTGAAACCAATAGAATATCACCAAATTCATACAATCACAAATTAATAAAGTAGTTAATATGTCTGAGCGCAAATAGCAAATGTTCATGAAAGTCTACACTATTACAAAATTGTTAACCAAATATCTTTTTGGTATTTTGATGCTGATGCAGCAGAGGAATTGTTTTTCAATTGGAAGCCCAGTTAACCCGCGACTAGAGGATTTCTGCTCGCAGCCCTCCTGAGGTGCGTCCAGAACTCCGACTAAACTAGTGCAATGATGCTGGTTTCGGTCTTAAGGTGGCCATAAACGGTGATATTCAAAAGTTGGTCAGATCAGTTGTACGATTTCCCTTGAAAATTCTTCCCTTCAGATACAGGACGATTTGTATTTAAAATGCAACTATTTCACATAAGACCATACGATTTGATCAATCACATCACATAATGGGTGTCAATTCCTACACGATCAGTTGAGATCTCTCTGCAAAACCATATGATCTGTGATCCAACTAGACGATGGCGGATACGCGCATCAGGGTAGCAGAAGACTCAAAATACAACTATTTTCAAATGATTGGTCTGTCCAACCTGTAGAAGCTGCCCAAATCGTGTGATCAATTGTCCCGTGTATGGCCAGCATTAGCCTGTGCGCTAATATCATAGCAGCCAGCACTTAAGATGGAGAATGCAGGTGACCGTGACTAAACCTCCAGCTTTAGGCGCAGTAACCTGCATCTCCCGACTTAAGTGTAAGGCGCGATGGGGACAATAGAATAGCTCCGGGATCTCATTCCCTGTCTATTCAACAACGCATTTATTTGATTTGACCCCATAGATTTTAACCATTTTGTTGATTTGTAATAGTATTTATTAAATTTTTTTCTTCCATTCCATTTTGCCTTTCTTCAGTCACATATTGTGAAAAATGCCTCTCATGTAAGATCACATAACAGACTTCTAAAATCTGCATATACCTTTACCTTACTTATAGCTCTGTAACAATTTCATTTCTAGCTGCTTTGTACCATATCACATAATGCAGAGAATCCACACGGGACTTGCACTGACTCAGAAAACCTACACAAATGCTACAGTACATACAGAAAATCCTCTTGGTACTGAGAAATAACCCACAGGACCTGCACACCAAGTATTATACATACATATATACGAGGGTTGCCAGGTGTATGCTCTAAAAATAAACCAACACCAGAATAACTGCTATGTGGTTGTTCAAAATTATATTAATTCAGTAGTCTCATGATTATTAACAGTTATTTATTTATATAGCATTAGCATACTGTGCAGTTGAACAAACTGTAGTAGCATGATAAAAAATATAATAATATAAAAAGGTAAGAGGCTTCTGCATTAAACCTTTTTCTCTTAATATTCCTTAAAATATCTGGAAAGATATTAGAAAAAACAAGAGTACAAGGCATGAGGTTCAGCAGAGGAACACATAGCTCAGTCAGAGCATATTTTCAAAAAACAGAGCTCAAAATACAAGTATATCAATATTATAATTTAAAAAAAAAGAATTAAGGAGCTGATTATGTATCATAAATGGCCCTTTTAGCATACAGCGCATGCGCAGATGCAAATGTATGCATTTTTGCTTATCTTTTGTAAGCCGATGCTTCTTGGTAGATGGAGTGAAAAATTTAAAGCGGCACTAACATTCATTGAAAAGCCCCGCGTGCTTTACACTGAATGTGAGTGCCACTTTAAATAGGCTTCAACCCACCGAGAACCGGCCTCTTCATAAATATAGCCTTAAGTCTCTATTACAGGTAACCTTCTATAATATTCAAGACAAATTATTAACAGTGGTTTATTTAAATATTTTCAAGTCAAGTCAAAACATTTTAAAACAAAACAAAAAGAAAAAGCAAATTGTGCAGTCCAAAAGAAATGGACAAGAATGAATCAACAGAAGTAATAGCAATGCACAATAGATTATTCTGATAATGAGAATACGGAATAAGCACAGTTAGGGTGTGCAGATGTTAAGGCAAACCTTCTAGGTCAGTGTTCAATCTGTAGGCCAATAAAAGAGGTACAATAAATATAGATAGTATACAGAAACAGGTCAAAAGCAACCAGGTTCTATAGATGTGCCACATACACTTATCCTCAAATGGGGCTAATTGGCGCACCACGGATTTTGCAACTTAGCACGCCATGTGTCTTATTCTGCGACTTTATACCAATCCCTTTTGCGACAAAAATACAAATCACAAGTACTTAGGGGGTCATTCAGACCCACTCGCAAGCGGCAGTACGCTCGCAAGTGGGTCGATGTTCCCCACTGCGCATGCGCACGACGGAGGGAGCTCCGTCATGCGCATGCGCGAGACCCGGACTGCGACAGCCAAGCTCTCGCTCCGGGTCTCGCACCAAAGGGGGCGTGCTGTCGATGGTGACTGACAGCACGCCCCCTTTCCCATGGCAACGCCTACCGTCTGAAGCCAGCCCCACTGACATCACTAGTGATGTCAGTGGGAGTGATTTTGGCTCTGATAGAGCCAAAATCACTCCAGGGCTTGTGGCTGGGAGAGGTCTCCATCGCAAGTCCGATGGTCGCGATGGTCAAGACCATCGCGACCATCTTTTTGGACGCTCGTATATGCTGTGGGTGGTGACCCACAGCTATATGAGCGTCCAGGAGGACGCTCCATTTTAATGGAGGAGGGCCCTGATTCAGAGCGAGCGCTCTGGTCAGAGCGTCCGGCTCTGAATCAGGCCCTTAGTACACTATGGGCCTGATTCAGACCCGCTCACTAGATGCGGCCGCTCGCTCCCAGTGTATGGAAATTCAGCTAAGTGACGTCAAGGCAGCCGCTCGCAGCATAAGCACGCCCACTATGTCTTGGCGAGCGATCCCTTTGTGTTTACAGACGCCCACCAGCCTGTCTTTAGCCACCCACTAGCGTACGTCATCTCCAGGAAGTATATATAACCATCGGTACATTCGGTTCCATCGGATCTGACCGAAGCGCTTGCGGTTGACTGTACCCTACCGCAAGCACTGCAAGCACTTCAGTGTATTATTCAACCAGGTCACATGTACTATGACACTGCCTGTTAATTATGCACGCCCCAGAAACGGTGTGAAAACACTCTGGCACGCCTGCGTCTGCACCTCCACTCCCCCGTTACTACTGGCCTGCCCCTGTTACTACCCACAAACAGCCTCTCCTGTCACTCATTCCACTGGGCTGTCTTTGCAGGGTGAGCGAGCACATTCCGATCGCTCGTACTAGTTTGCGCACGCGCTCTGCGAACTACACGCATGCGCACATTAGCGAACATCATCTGCAACGAGCGGATGCTTGCTAGCGAGCAGGTCTAAATCAGATCCTATAAGCGAATTTGCACGTGACTAAGACTCAAAAAGTTTGCAAGCATGGAAATAGCTGCCCATAGCAGAGTCATGCCATGCATCTTGCGCTATACGGTGGAAAAAGGATCGCTGTAGGACACATCAGTATCAGAGTACCAGCATCTTTTGTGGCTGGAGCAAGAGACGTAGGGAGACTCAACCCATTTTGACCATATGTAGTCAAGCTTTGATATCGCAATCCTGCACAAATATACGTCTTTCTCATGACCAATGGTGGCATCTACTAAGGAGACCCATTTTGCAAAATGCGGACTTAAGGGAGCTATTCATATATGGATTATACATACTTTTACTTACATTAAAGAATTGAAAAGATATTGCTTAATGTATTTGACCAGAAGTTCCTTACACAACACATTTAATAGACAACAACGGTAGAAATGCGTCTGTGCAGTAGAGCGCGCGCACCAACGCTGGATACCATTTTAATCAGCAGAAGCTGCTTGTGCATCCTATTTGCATCGCTTTGCGAATACGATGCATTTGAAGGTAAAAAGTCACACGAAAAGACGCTCGGCGCTACTGAGTCATGCCACGGCATGGTGCGACTAGCACGGCTTTGTAACGTGCAAGGAAGTAAGATGTATCACATGTAGACACATCTGTACACAACTCTTTCTACTTACAGAAGAAAGATCTTTCACTGCTTGCTTCCAAAAAAGCTGCTACAAATCAGCCAAACATTCTTTTACACAATTGCCTGCTAAAATGACCCCTCATGTGATCACTAAAGTACATTAAACTTTTATGTTACATTTTTCAAGGAAAAATTAAATAAAATCTGGAAACGTATTAAAGAATCCATCTGTATTGTAAAATAAAATGTTAACTTGAAGGAAACAAACATGTTTATATACTATGAGCCAGGGAAATGATCACAGGTAGCAGCCTTTTGGTCAGTGTTTTTATATTCTCGTGCACACAAAAAGGATCTTCTTGTGCACACAGAAACAGTTTTCCACCAACAAAACTCCCAAATTTAATCTTTTGATTTGTCAGCAGCACAATACTACAATACTCTCTTTAAAGAAACAAAACTTCAGCCTATTGGGAGTGATGACTCACTACTTCATACTTCACATTCAAGTGGTTAACTAAGCCACTTACTATGTTCTATATTGGTTGCACCCAGGAGTATACAGTCCTTTTTTCTCTGTATATAGTATATGTTCTCTCACTGCCTCTCATTGGCTATCTCTTGTCTTCTTAAGTACTCTGCCTCTTGCAGGTTACACACTAGCCATACATTAGTCCCTCCACTCAGCCCCCCACTGAGCCGCTGACAATCTCTGGGACAGACTTCATGTCCGTCTCCAGCAGATACTCTTTGGCCTCTATTGGACTGCAGTTGGGATGGCTGTTGACCATTGATAGTTAGCAACCATCGATGGTTTGCCATTGATGACGGAAGTCCAGTGGTTCTCAACCATCGATGGCAGAGAACATAGCAATGTTTTATTTACCCTGGTACATAGCCCTGTCCTTAATGTGATACGCATAGCTCTGCCTTCCTTCACTGATCGGCCCGCCCAGTTCCTGGTTAGATCCACTGCAGTGATGGCTGTATAAAGTGTAAACCATTGATAGTTTCCTGTCAATGGTTTCCTGCCATCTATATAAACCACCTACAGTATGGCGCCTTAAGGGCTGGCTCCAGGGGTCTGAGCACCCTGTGCTGGCATGGTATTATGCGCACTGCGAAGCCGTGCGCGACCGAAATTGGGGGCGTGGCATCATTACCGTAGGCCATGCCCCCTAGGTAACGTTATTTGGAGGCGTGCCATGTGTCAGTGAACGGATGCCACGCGCATGCCTGCGGCATCCATTCACACTCCAGGGGTCCGATTTGACCACCTGCGGACCACTTCGTACACAGTACTGTTCCGCTGAAATCGGGATGCTGGGGTGGGGTGCGCCCTGAAATGGGTGGCGTCCCTGTGCGACCGCACTGGTCGAACACCCCTAGAGCCGGCCCTGGGCGCCATCAATGGTAAATGCTGCAGAATAATGTGGTCATACCTCTATTTAATCATGTGGCTGAGGATCCCAGACTCAGGGACTTGAACAACACACCTAATATTGGCAAATATACCCAGTCCTGTACACAATATATTGTGTATGTTTTTAAATATTGCATTGCTACAACATGAACTACTGTTCTTAATTGGGATAATCCTTAGATATGAACAATAATTGGCAAAGAAAATACAACATTATGACATTTAAAAATAATGCATGTGGTGCAAAATGTAGGAAAATGTAGTGTTAAAATGTGGAAATCGGCCTCTTGAAATTTTTTAAGAATTGTGGGAGTAAAATGCAGAAAATTATAAATTCTTGAGATAAAAAGAATGTGCAGGAACACTGTTAAAATATGTATATATTACCAAATAGTGCATAACACACAATAAAGTTTAATAATGCATTACAATTTAATGATACACAATAAACCCACCATAAAATTAAAAACACAATCATTTACCCCAAACTGACTCGAACAATATATTTAAAACATGTTAATCCTGTTAAATATAAGTTGTTAATGTAGAGTTTAGTAGAAAAACTTTATGTGAAGTGGTTTTCTACTAAACATTATATTTATAAAGTGTAGCTTCTTACATTAGACTATTGCAGCTACAGACAAAATAGCAGATGATATGAACCAATCCAAGTCAATCTAAAAAACTTCACAGAAATGTACATCTGCTTCTCATGAATATTTTTAGGAACTGATTGGCAGACCACCACATGTTCCCAGCCATCTCTATTCACAGACAAGAATTTGCAATAATAAACAGTTGCCTTTTAGGCTCCATGAGCATGTTTTCAGCAATATCGATGGCTTTTGTGGTTGCTATTGTTTACAAGTCTAATTTGTCTGTTACATTACATGCAGTACTCACGCCTCTAACTACAGTAGCTGTTCACATAGGGGACAAATTGTGGCACAAAGAGGAGACAAGTAACTTCTGTTTATAGACCACATTTACATACACTCATTGAACACTTGATAAGGTACATCTTTAAAGTTCTAATGCCAACACAATTACAATGCTTTACATTATTACTATTACTGAGTTTGACACAACAATTTCCCCTCATTGTTGACATTCTGACTGTCAACAAGTTAAATACATCCCAGAGATTGCGTCATGCATCCTACCCTTTATCTTTATTATATGCATGATTTACACACTGGCAGATACAGTATATTGGCCGATCAATTGATCGGCCATTATCTCTTGTGTGCGTCGGCCAGTGTGTACCAGCGATATGTCTGTGAACAACGTCATTCACAGACATATTGCGTCGGCTGTGCTGCACAGCTGATGACCAATATATCTGCAGATATATTGGGGCATCGTGCTGTGTGTACGGGCGATCAGCCGACTCCCCGTACACTTGCTGCAGAGGCTGTAGGAAGGTTGGCACGACACACCCCCGGCCAGCGGGATCCACGGCCAAATGACAGATGATGGTTTTTCTCTGTGTATGAACAACCATCATCTGCAGATATATCTGTTATGTGTGTACCCAGCTTAACTAATTAGTACCTAGCCAATCCTTATAGCACACACTTATTTATACAATCAATCACAATCACACATAGTCTGTGCTATTGTATCAGTGCCCTGGGCCAGAGAGAGCATTGGCGCCCCCCATTTTTGAAATAGGGATATAAAATGCGAGCCAGAAAAAGGGTAGAGGCCTCATGGGTATGTGCCATGACAAATCTGATTTGTCGCATACGATGATGAAGGGTACCGATCCTGATGTACCACTGTTATCCAGGCGTCACTGCCAAAGACAATGCGAATCTAATGGCTGCAGTGATGATACACAATAAATATTCAGTGTAGCTCACCAGCTCTAGATGTAGGAGAGCGCTGGTGAAGCTGCACCTGCAACAGGATTTGTCTATCAGAACAGGCATGCACAAGCCTGGAACCAGCAGTGTAGATCACCGTCTGAAGATATATGGGACAGGATGCATGACGCATTGCATTTGGGATCCCACCACTGTCTGCATGCATGCCCTCGTTCATTATGCCGATATGCATGAAAGAATGCATAAAGGACTACTCTCTCTGTAAGAGCATTCCTTTGTGAATGAGGGTCTTCCGGGTCTATGAACTAGAGCTCCCTCTGGTGTCCTTCTGCGCATGCACAAAAAGACGTGTGTGCCCCGGGGGGGGGGGGGTTGTGAGAGGGATCTGATTAGATCCCTCTCACAGCACTCTCCCGATAGAAGCCTATTGGCTTCTATAGGGTAACGCCATAGGAAAATTAAGAAATAGCAAGTAACTGTGTACCTGGACAAACCATGTTGCAATGCAAGGTTCAGGGGTTAAAGTGGGCCGGAACGGGATGGAACTGCATTCTGTCACTTCTATTTGGAGACGGAACCAGTACCGCCTCCTCCAACTCACCTTAGCCCAGCGGCTCAGGGAGGCTCCATTTGCTGGGCGCCCGCTGAGATTTTGTTTCCAGCGGGCGCCCGCTGTCTACTCTGATTCTCAATACTGGCTCTAAGGGGAAAGTTTAAAAATGCACACCATATAGTTGACTAGGAGCTCTGGATAAAGCAGTAGGGACTAGTAACTTGGATTAATCACACTTTGGCTGGTTGCTTCTCCTGGGAATTAGGGACAGATTCTGTTAGCACCTTATGTACTGTGAAGTTCTGCGTTAATATTAAGCTCATATTTATAAATTGGAACAGCTTGCTCAATTCAGTTAGAGTGGGGATATCATCTGAACCCCAAGAGAGTGTTAAATAAGATAGCAGGTGGCAATAAGGATAGTGTAGGAGACTGTTAGTGCCATAAGCAAACTAAAGGAGGCTGTAAAATGATTTCACAGGGTTGAAATATTACACTTCCTGGAGATGACGTGTATTACTAAGGGAAAGTGGGCGTCTTATGACAGGCTGGTGGGCGTCTAAATACATACCGCAATCGCACGGCAATACATAGTGGGTGTGCTGTCTTGCCATGCAATCGCAGGATTTGCATACTTTGGCAGCTGACGGCAAAGCGAGCGGGTCTGAATCAGGCCTTATGTTCACTATGTATGCAATTTTGCCCATTGAAACTGTGACAATATAGCGGATTTCTAATTGAAGAGCAAAAAGATTCCTCCATGGAGCACTATAGAGTAGTACTTCATAGTTTGCAGCTAGTTGATTCTGGGCCCAATTCAGCAGTGTACGCTAGTGCACTGCTGAACACAGATTCCCGATGTTCGGGAATCTGCGCATGCGCCAGACCCGTTCTGCGCAATGGCAGAACGGGTCTGTGAGGCCACACGGAGACTGCCAGCAGACTATCAGTGATTGACAGTCTGCTGGTGTTTGTGGGAGGGGAGGGGCGGCGATGGCCTCCATTTCCTGAAACGGAGGCGTGTCACCGCCGTTGGGGGGAAGGGAAGAGGTCAGGATCTCTGTCGGTTGACGGAGATTTCCTGGTCTCTTACTCTAATCTGCGGTGGCCGACTGCGGGACCCCATAGGTCACCCAACAGGCCGATGGTCCGCAGAGTATCCGATGCTGCATTGGACACGTATTGCAGCAGGAGGCGTGATGCCTCCTGCTGCATTACCATAATTGCAAGGATCGCAAATGCAAAGCTGCCTGCGTGCTTGCTGAATCAGGCCCTCTGTCCCTTAGTCTGATGTGCCCATCATTAAAAGCCTGTACCCCTTATTATTATCATTAAATTTGTAGTACTCAGGAGATTCCTATGGACAGGAGTGGGGAGTTTTGGGGTGAGAATGAGGATGTGAACGTTCAAGCCACCCATGGACCTGGTATTGGCACAGGAGTGCAGTAGGGCACCTCACCAAAAAAAGTTTATTTTTTTTAAGTATTAAAAAAAAAAAAAGGACAGAAAACACAGGATCCTCACACACATTCCTTCCTCACCTTCACCTCTTACACCCATTATACAACTCCGACTACATTCCAGGACTCCATTCGCACTCAAACTCTCGCTCAGCTGGTGGAGAATGGAGCAGTTGTTCCCATTTCCACCCTTAAAGAGAGGTGGACTCTGGCAGTTGGTGAGCTATGGCGACACCTACTAGTGAAATAGTTTATACAAATACCTCAGGGAGATTTCACTATCTCGAGTTCTCACTCCCTTTGAATCGTTATGCACCTCCCCTGTAGCACCTCAACACACTCTTTTGGTTTTATATAAACTGCTGGATGAAGTACGATTTAGCTCTCTCCCCAATTTTAGCACAGTCTGGTAGAAAGAACTGGGACTTCCAAAAATTTTTTCTATATACTCAAGTCTTCTCAAAAAGGGCTCTGTTTATGAATCTGTTTTTTTACTAAAATAATGTGAAAGCGGGTGTTTTCACACCCGTGTCACATTATTTTAGTTTCATTGAAATGTAATAAAGGGCGCATGTGCAGACACCTTCTTATGGTTTTTTTTGTGACAAATACTTTGAGAAGTGTGTGACGAGGATTCGCAGGGACAGAGCTTTATCGCAAACTATCCCTGCATGTAGATGTTAGTATGGGTTGGGTACAGGATGCTGGCACTCGGGATCCCGACAGGGTTAGGATATCGACACCTGTCGGTCGATATCCTAACTCTTCCTCTCCCTACCTTTACCCTCCCTCCCCAGTGCCTGACCCTATCCTCCCCCCTAGTGTCTAAATCTAAGCTCCCCCACCCCACACCCTACACCTAACCTTCCCCCCTTAGTGCCTAACCCTAACCATCCCCCTCGTGCCTAAACCCTAACGTTAACCCTCTCCTTAACCCCGCTACTTATTTTTGGGATTCCGGTGCCGGGAATCTGACAGGTGTCGGAATTCCTGCGCCGGCATTCTGAGCACCGGAATCCCAGCGGTCGGGATTACGACCACATGCCGTTAGTACATCTAAGTGATATTTCCTAAAAAAATATCACACTACAAGGATTGTAGTAAATAGGGTAAAAAGTCTCTCCGTGGGTAAAATGCACTTTAAATGTCTCACTAGATGGTATAGATGCCCAAGTGCAAAATGTTCCCAGGTCTTTACACCTCCTGTTGGCCCTTTTCCATATTTGGAGGACTTGTCCTAAACTCCAGGACTGCAATTATTCAGATCACCAAGGCTGTTGTTGGGGAGTGGTGCCATCTGACCCAGGCTCCTGGCTGCTTAACCTAATAGATCTACTAATTTCTAAATATGAGAAATCTCTACTTAAACATATTTGGCAAAAGCCGTGATTCCAGTTTATTGGAAGGACACCCCCCCCCCCCCCCCGATATCTGTTTGGTTTCATAGAATAGATCTGAACATGGATAGTCTGATGGCGTTACCCTATAGAGGCCTATGAGCTTCTATTCGGAGAGTGCTGTGAAGGATCCCAGGTCCCCCTGCTGCGCGTGTGTCACTCTGCCTCTTCTTTTCTTTTAGAGCTGCATCTTGTGCCAAATTGTTGTACATCAATATACCTATTTTAATCCAACTTTCTTCCCATTCCTTCTCTTGGCCCTTCTTCCCTTGGTGTTCTTTCCTCATATCCCCCCGTGTATTTTTCTTCCTGTTGTATATTTGAAACACGCATTCCCACTGTGACTGTATTTAATCTGTTTCTTGCTATTGCCATTGTTCTGCCACACCTGTGATTGCTACTAAAAATTGATTACACAAAGAAAAGACAGGCATCACCATAGTGGTAGATCTCTGGTACAGAATTTCTCTACTACAAATGCCAAATGGACCTTAATTGCTTTTTATTTTTTTTATGTAAGGAAAGCATTTGCAAAACAAAAGTAATGTTACCTCCCCACTGAGAAATATTACATAAATCCATAATTGATGCATACTGTATATACAGTTTTTGAAGATCTGTCAATAGGAATGCGGCATACTTCAGCTCCTTTCATCTGAGGTCCAGCTTCCCCTAGCTTTAGCGCTATGTAATTCTTGTTGCACTGTAATATTACTCTTGGTTGTCTGGATGGGTCGGTGTAGCTCACGCTTTCTGGTTGGTTTTGTATACTGTGTCTATTGAATACTTTTCATTCTGTTCAACTTTTCCACATCTTCTTGTTGAGCTTCCTATGAACACAAATGATAAATGAAAATCAGTTTTAAAAAATTTTTTTGTACATGTTGTATTCCAGTAGTGGTGGGGTATCTTCTAAACCAAGTGGGTCTTGGGCATGTTAGTTTGGATCAAGGTTATGTGAAATACAAATATCCCTGGTAATACTATACCATATCCCTATGAGAACTATAACTGTATAGGTGGAACATTTATTGTTTCAGAAATATTGTACAAATATATATCCTTTATGTGTAATACATTTTGAACATGCATTGTCAATTATTAATAATGTTCCACACATGTTTTTTCAGCTCCCTGGATATGCCATGTTATGACAGTGATGATGCCAACCCTCGCAGTATTTCCAGCATGTCCAATCGCTCTTCCCCTGTGTCTTGGCGTTATGGACAGGCTAGCCCTCGGCTGCAAGCAGGGGAGGCTCCCTCTCTTGGTGGACTGCGCTCGGAGAGTGGGGGAGGAAGCTGGCAATTCTCACACACAATGCCCCTCCGTGCAGGTACACGAATTTGCAGCATTACCCAACGTCTAGAGCTTATGGAATCAGCGGATCGCGAATTGAAATCTGGGTATGGCAGTGACAGTGACTGTCAGCTGGGAAAAGAGACCACACATGAGGACGATGACATCATAACTAGGTAAGCATTACCAAGTATTAAGTGACTGCAATATCAAAGCAGCATAGTCAACTAAAATGAGCAGTAGGGAAAGTTTGAGAGACGATGTTACAGATTACTTCTAAACTAAAAAAGCAGGGACCCAAAATCAGCTTTCAGAGACACTCATCCCAGTTGGCTCCATTAACCACCTACTTCAGACATGATACCCTGTAGAAACTGAATCACTATTCATTGCATTGTAGCAATAAAGCCAAGTGTATTGCCGTTGATAATCTTCGGTTTCTCTAAGAGCTGTTGGGGCCCAACATTAGGTCCCTGCCCTTCTTCTACTTGTGGTGAGGGACATTCCTCTGTAAAATTCCCCTTTTGGCTTAGTCTTTATATTAATAATATTTCATCTAAGGTGATATAATGTTTGTAGACCAGTTATGTAAGTAACATTTTAAAAAGAGCTATTGGGAATATTCTTTTGTCATGCATGTTTCACTTTATTAGTATCATTCACATGAACATTTATGATTTTCTCAAAGATGTAAATCTGCAGTAAAACTATAGCAACCACTTGGACATTGATACCCCTTTTACACCGGAGCTAAAACCCAGGTTTTTGAAGAGTTAACCCTTCAGTGGCGCTTGGAGATGACTTAATCTCCAAACGACCACTTTCACTCCGGAAAAGCCGGGTCTATGCAGACCCGACTGCGTTGTGAGCGGCGCTGACTCGGGAATATCCCAAGTCGGCGCTGGCAAAATTCCAGGTCTGATCCGGATAGGAACTTTGTTCCAACTCCAGGTCAGACCCGGAATTTAGGTGGAAAAGGGGTATTAGATAAATGGAAAGAAACTGCTGTTATGCTGCTATGATGTTTTTTGTACAGGTTTTGCTCCTTACAGCATTATTAGGAAATAACCTTCATTGATCATTGCTGCAAGCCAAATTAGGGCATGCTTGTGCTTTCATTTTTATACTGAGAAAATGGTCACATTTAAGGCTCATGCACACTAGACCAGTGATTTTCAACCTTTTTCAACTCAAGGCACACTACACAAGATTTTAAAATTGCCAAGGCACACTATCCGTCAATGTGGCGTGCATAACCAATGAAAAAACATACACATTGGCTCACACATAAAAAAAAAAAAACTACATACACAGTGACCTCCACAGGAATAAAACACACTACATTGGCCTCCACAGGAATAAAACACACTATACTGGCCTCCACAGGAACAAAACACACTACAATGGCCTCCACAGAAATAAAACACACTATACTGGCCTCCACAGGAACAAAACACACTACATTGGCCTCCAGAAAAACAAAACACATTACATTGGCCTCCACAGGAATAAAACACACTACACTGGCCTCCACAGGAATAAAACTCACTACACTGGCCTCCACAGAAACAAAACACACTACACTGGCCTCCACAGGAACAAAACACACTACAGTACAAGTGCGCTTGAGCTGAACGCCGCAACACACTTGACAATCACTTGCGGTACAGTGGTTGAAAACCGCTGCATTAGTTGATGTGCTTTATGAACGATGTTGATGAAAGATTTCCCTTGAATTTTTTGTAGTGCAGGACAAATGATATTGGGTGTACACACTGATAGATCTCTTTAAAGATGTCTTTCAGTGAAGTCTTCCTGCCACATCTCTGAACAGGCAATTCTTGACGATATTGTCAGATTGGCCTGCATGTACAGATGATAATAGACATCATTAAAGACCCGCGGGAGCGCGCATCGTTGGTCGTTCACTGCATACACACTGAACGATATATCGTTGAACTATATTGTTATCATCCATATCGTTCATAAAAATCGTCTAGTGTGTATGCGGCTTTAGGCTCAGGACTGCAAAAGATTTTGATATTATTTTTGATTACCTCTAATGAGTGTCATGTAAACTTATTGCAGTATATTGGGGACATAATTTTAAATAATTGGTACTTGGATAGTATGTGGAAGTGCCTTTAAAAATGATTCACCTAAAAATGTAGTCAGTACAAAGAAAAGCAAAGTTGTACTCAATAAGTATCTAAATATTTGCACACATTAGAGATCATTAATGACAGTCAAGTGCTGGGCGCAGCAACAACAAATGTTTTTGTAAACTCTTGCACCTGTTTTGCATGGTAATGATGTCCTTCATCTGTTTTAGGTTGTGCATAAAGATAGGGCATTTAAACTGTGCCTAATTTAAGTGTGTCAGTGGGTAGATTGAAGTGGTTTGTAAAAGTGACTAGGTAGGTGCATATGTTTTGGACCAGCAAAGATCAAAAAGGAGAGTTTACTGGGCAAACTTGGAGACAAAAGGTGCCTCATTGGGAGGTTTGAGAAAATGTACCTAGAAGAGTAAATTTCGACCTTGGTGAACCATGTTGCACTGCAGGGGAGAAAATAGTAATCTTAATAGTAAATAACCTTGTAGAAGGTTTACTGTATAATAGAGGAAGAGAGGTAGACAATTTTTATGACTTTGGGCCTGATTCATCACGGATCGCTATTGTGGCTGCGATTACGCACACAGGTCTGCTGTGAAAATATGCTAATGAATGTAAGCGCAAAGCCGTAACACAGCCAGCATAGAGACGCCTACTACCGCCATCTCACATCCGTAATACTTTGCAGTCCTGCGTAAACATCAGCCCCTCACATACAATTACTACATGTCTGACCTTGCTCAGAAATTGCTAACCTCGTCACACTCATGCAACGGCATTCAAGCGGACAGGCACGCCTGCGTTTCTCCAGTCCCCCGTAACCACCCCCAAATGCTGACGTCCCTTTCCTTGGTCTGCGATGGCTTGTGTTTGCGTAAGTGATCACAGTGCGATTGCAATGCTAACTCAAGCACGCACAATGCGGTGCATATGCATGTGCAGTACACACCATCTGCCGATTTGCGTACGCTGTTGCAGTTGCGATCCTTGATAAATCAGGCCCTTTGAACCTTTGGTCCTAGAGTGCACAAGTAATGCGCAGAAAAATGTAAGCATGTGTGTGGGACTCACATAGTACTGATTTCATATTAACAGAGAGAATATTGGATTGGGCAGTGTTTTGCACACGTGTGAGAACATAGCAGCTCATCTGATATTTGCATTTTTCATATAAATTACCTACTTTCTTTCCACACAGGACCTAACTAAACTTATAATTAAGTAAAGAACTGAAACATTTAAATTATTCAAAAGAATGGTAACAAGTTGAAATTTGAAGTAGAATTTCTACTGTTTTCAACGGAATGGCTACGTAATACCGCCGGACGGAATCCCAGTGGTTGAAATCCTGACGCCGGAAGGCCGGCTGATGAAGATCCCGACAGGGGATGTAAGTAGGCATTCCCTACCCCTCTCCCTCCCCTAATCCTCCCTTAGTGGTACCTAACCCTAACCTTCCCCCCCTAGTGCCTAAACCTAACCCCCCTCCCCGCACCCTAAACTTAACCCTCCTGGAGGGGTGTCTAACCCTAATCTCCCCCTGGTGGTGCCTAACCCTAACACGCCCTTTCCCTAGCCTAACCCTAACCCTCCTGGGGGGTGCCTAACCCTAAGTCCCCCCGGGAGTCCCTAAACCTAACCCCCCCTTTCGCGGCAAACAGCTCCCAACGCCCGGCTTACCTACTTTCAGTATGACAGGCATCGGGATTTGGCGTGGGGCTAGTGATAGGCGTCGGTATTAAGACGCCTATTTTTAGTCGGCATTTCGACTGCTGGCTTCCTCACTTCATCCCTTTTCATCATGCACATTTTGTGGGGTACCTTACAACCCACAAATGTAGATGCAAATTAATATTATGGAGTATTTATAAAGTCCAGGAAATGAGTGTACACCTTAAGTTATGTTCATTATACAAGTAGGCGAGATTATTTAATATAAGCACACATTTTTATGGTTTGTATATGAGCCTTAAGCCATATACATAATAGTGATTCACTATCCTGGCACAGAACAAAAATGTTTCCCTTTTTTTTTGTTCAAGTACTGCTTTTGCACTGAGCACACATGTATAGTTTCTTCTTCAGGGTCCTTGGGGTGTAGGTGATGGATCTGAGGACCTCATTCAGAGCCGCTCGCAAAATGAGGACGGCCACTTTGCTTTTGAAAGGCGGCCTCCTGGCCGCTCGCTAAGCTGTGGTTTACCACCCACAGCTTTAGCGAGTGACTAGGTGATGGTCGCGTTGGTCGAGACCATCGCGACCATCGGGGCTTGCGACGAGACCCTTGCGGTCTACCGCAAGTCCCAGGTAGCTTTCCTGCTCTAGCAGAGCAGGAAGCTCCCTACTGACATCACTGGTGATGTTAGTAGGGCCGCCTACAAACGGCAGGCGTTCCTTCAGGAATGCCTCCGTTTGTCTGGCCACCCCCCCCACGCCTACAAAACGGGGCGAGCTGTCGATCAACATCGACAGCCGCCCCTTTTGTAGCGAGTCCTGGAGTGAGAGAATTTCTCTCTTGCTCTGGGGCTTACGCACGCACCGTGCGCACGTGGCGTGTGCGCAGTGCCCCACCATCAACCCGCTTGCGAGCACATAGGCGTTTGAGAGCGGGTCTGAATGAGGTCCTGAATCCGGGCACCACGCAGTTAAAGCACTCAGCTCCCAGTATACCCCGAGCCAGAGGCACCTCAGTTTCGTTGGTGCCCAGCCGGAGTCGGGTCACCATTACGCAGGGGGCTGCTTAGGCAGCCCTTAAGCTTGTTATTTTAGTTTTATTTTACTTAATCTTGAGCGCGCAGCAGAAGACGGTCTGAGGGACGGTGGCACTGCTGCTCCGTCACCCCCCCGGGCCACGACAGCAGTACCGATCTGGGGCATTCCGGGGGTCAACGCTAGCCAGGGCCTCCGGAGAGGACGCAGACTGCAACCAGACTTTAGGGGACTGGTACGGTGGGTCGCCGCTTGCGGTGACCCTGCGAGTTAAGGCAGTCGATAGCTCCGGTCTCGGGACAGGCACCAGCCATCGCGATCCACTAGACCACCAGGGACATTTTGGTGCTGGAAACCAGCGTCCCAGGGATTAATAATCAGCCAGGGGAGACAGCTTCCCTGTTTAAGCGGCTCCTCCCCTCAGCTCTGAAGTCTGGCTTCTCTGAGCTGTTCTCCTCCTCCGGCCATGCCCCCTCTGAGGTCTCCGGCGGCAATTTTCTTCATGGTGCAGTCGCAGCTCTCCCAGGACAACGCGTGGTCCGGTCCCCCTACATACCTCTCCCCAGGGTCAGCGTATGTAGCACTATTTCCTACCAGACACTGAGTCTGTGTAGTTGAGTGTAGTGCCAATTTGCAGTAATTCCTGCATTGTATGTGACTTGTGCTAGCGCTGCCTGTCTGTGTCTTTTTTCTCTACTGTCAGCATATGTCTATACCCTTTCTCTATTTCATGCCCTAATACAGGTGTTGTTAGGGTGGTTCATATATAACCTCATACATATAAACTATATTTGTATGGTCGGCCACATACTGTTGCATGGTGCACTGTGCCATATTTAGGCAGCAGGTCCCTGCAGCTTACCCAAGCAGGACCAGTATATTGCTTCCCTGCTAGTATTTGTACATACTCGTGGTTGCATTGTACCCAGTGCCATATTGTGTGTTATTTTACCCTGCAGAGATGTCCGACAAGGGTAATGAACACATTTCTGCACCTATTCTGCAATGCAGATTATGTACTGCAGTTTTCAGTGAGGAGGATTTGGTTCGGGATGGGTTATGTGTGAGGTGTTATAACCCACCAGGTAGCTCAAATCCCCCGACATCGGTAAGAGCCCCCTTGGGCGGTCTTTTCACAGATGCTGGCCTCCATTGCGGGCCTCCTTTCCTCCTACGGGGCTACCACAGTAGCCTGTAATTCCCTCACAGGGACTACTGCTCATTATGCAGACCCCTCCTGTGTCACAGCAGGCTGTCATTCCCACTCCGAGATTACCACAGGGTATACCTCCACCATGGTTGGATGTTTTGTCTACTTCAGTGCAGAGTCTGGCAGCTTCCTCTATGGCAATTCTGTTGCAGAATGAGAGACGTGTACAGCCAGCTAAGCGTCCTGTAGTGTCATCTCAATCTACTCAGCTATCAGAGTCTGAGATGTCATCTGATGATGGAGAAGTAGCTGACACCTCTAACCAAGACTCCCCTTTACAAGAGGCAGAGACTAAGGGCCTGATTCAGACCCACTCGCGAGCGGCTGTCCGCTCGCAAGTGGGTCGATGTTCTGGACTGAGCATGCGCACGACGGAGGGAGCTCCGTCGTGCGCATGCGCCAGACGCGACGAGCGAAGGAAAGTCCTTCGCTCGTTGTGTCCGATCAAAGGGGGCGTGCTGTCAATGTTGATTGACAGCGCGCCCCCTTTGGTAGGCGTCCTGGGGGCGTGCCTCCCTGACGGGGGCGTTCCCACGGGAACGCCTCCCGACAAAAGCCGGCCCACTGACATCACTAGTGATGTCAGTGGGAGTGATTTTGGCTCTGATAGAGCCAAAATCACTCCGGAGCTTGCGGTTGAAAACCTCAACCGCAGGCTCCGGCTCGCAATTTCGATGGTCGCGATGGTCTCGACCATCGCGGCCATCAAAATGCACGCTCGTATAGCCTGTGGGTGGTGACCCACAGCTATACGAGCGTCCAGAAGGACGCTCCATTTTCATGGAGGCCGGCCCTCATTCAGAGCGTGCGGTCTGCTCAGAGCGTACGGCTCTGAATGAGGGCCTAAGTCTAAGATTAATATCCCTGCCTTGGTGCGTGCGGTCAGATCCTTATTGGTTATAGAGGATGACGAACCTATCCCTAAATCCAAACACCCTCTGTTTAAACAAATAAAGGTGACTTCGGCAGTGTTCCCTCTGCTGATGGACCACATGGCTGCTGCCTGGCAATCGCCAGGTAAGAGGTTTCAACCTCAAAAACGGTTGGCCTCATGTTACCGATTTCCTGAGGCTCATTGTAGAAAGTGGGACTCACCCCCTGCAGTGGCTTTCCACGTTACAAGATTGATTAGAAGTGCAACGTTACCTATGCCTTCCATTTCTTCCTTGAAAGATCCTACAGATAGTGGAAACATGCCTAAAATTAATATACCTTCTTTCAGGAGCTATTGTCCTAGGTATCTAAGGCTATAGAGTGTTGGGCCTTACCCTATAATGGAGAGATTTTATTTGGTCCAGACCTGGACAAGATTGTAGACACGTTGGCAAAATCAAAATCTGCATTTCTGCCTTCGGCACCTGCTCCTTCAAAGTCTCGAGCCTCCTCTAGGTTCTTTCGTCCCCAAGGTAAATTTAATGGGCAGTCCTGTCCTAGACGGTCCACTGCCAAGAAGGCTGCCAAACCTAAGAAACAGGCCTGGAGCACAAGACGTCCGGCCTCCAAGTCAGAGGATAAACCCTCTGCCTGACGGGGCGACCTTCCCTCTGGGGGACCCCAGAGTGGGAGGCTGACTTCTTCAGTTCGCCCAGTGCTGGTGTCAAACCACCAAGGACACTTGGGTAAGAGAAGTGGTCTCTCACGCATACGCCCTCTCATTCCTTCGAAGACCTCCTCACCAGTTTTTCTGCCCAGGCCCTTCTTCAGGCAAGAACCTTACAGATCCAGAAAGCCATACAGTCCTTGCTGCAGGCAGGGGTAATTGTGCCAGTCCCTCTATCCCAGCAAGGGACTGGTTATTATTCTGCTCTTTCTGGTGCAGAAGCCGAATGGGTCTCATCTGCCTATCCTCAACCTCAAATCCCTGAACAAATTCCTCAGGGTGCCCAGGTTCAGGATGGAAACCCTACACTCCATCAGACTGGCTATGGAACCTGGGGATTTTATGGTATCACTGGATATTCAGGACGCATACCTACATGTCCCCATAATGCCCTCTCACCAGCGTTATCTCCGGTTTGCTATACTACAGCAACACTTCCAGTTCCGGGAGCTACCCTTTGGCCTGTCCACAGCTCCAAGGTTGTTTACCAAAGTTATGGCTATCATGGCGGCCCATCTGCGGAATCAGGATATCCGGCTACTACCATAGCTGGACGACCTCCTCCTGTTGGCAAGTTCTCCAGAAGTGCTTCGCCACCACCTGCTACTGACAATTGCCTATCTACAGGCGCATGGGTGGTTAATCAATTGGAAAAAAGTCCTCCCTGAATTCCTCACAGAGGATGATTCATCTGGAGGCCCTACTGGATTCTCAACAGCAGAGAATCTTTCTGACTTCAGACAAGATCTCCACATTACAACTCCGAATACGCAGATACATCCACAGTCGCCGGTTGTCAATTCACTCGGCGATGCAGGTTGTGGGATCCATGGTGTCCACCTTCGACATGGTGGAATATGCTCAATTTCATTACAGGCCTCTGCGGGGGCTAATCCTCTCCAGGTGGAACAAATTCCCCCATCGGATCAAAGCTCAGACAATAATGCTGTCTCCGGAGGTGCGTCTGTCTCTGTCATGGTGGCTCCTGATGTCTCGTCTAACCAAGGGTCGCCGCTTTTGAATCCTGGACTGGGTACTCCTAATAACGGACGCCAGTCTTCAGGGCTGGGGAGCAGTGACCGGTCCGCAGTCTTTTCAGGGTCGTTGGACAGCAGTTGAAGCAACCCTCCCAATCAACATATTGGAACTTCGGGCTGTGTACAGAGCCCTCAAGATGGCCAAACACATACTTCTAGGAAAACCTGTGCAGGTTTGGTCCGACAATGCCACCACGGTAGCTTACATCAACTATCAAGGAGGCACTCGAAGTCGGGCAGCAATGACAGAAGTGTCAAGCATTCTGGCATGGGCAGAGTGTCACCTCCCAGCCATTTTGGTAGTGTTCATTCCGGGAGTTCTCAATTGGGAAACAGACTTCCTCAGCCATCACGATGTGCATCCAGGGGAATAGTCTCTTCACCAAGAGGTGTTTCAACTCCTAGAGAACAAATGGGGCCTCACAGAGGTGGACCTTATGGCCTCCTGACACAATCAAAAATGACCAGTTTACGGGTCCAGAACAAGAGATGCCGAGGAAATCTTGGGGGATGCTCTGTCAGTGAAGTGAACCTTCCAGTTTGTGTACCTGTTTCCTCCAGTCTCCCTGTTTCCTCGAATTCTTCGTAAGTTAAAACAAGACGTAGTCACTGTCCTGCTGGTGGCTTCAACTTGGCCCAGGCATCATTGGTATTCAGATCTTCTGAGTCTCTCCATCTACACTCCGTTCCTACTGCCTCAACGTCCGGACCTGTTGTCTCAGGGTCCTTGCCTTTACCAGGACCTGGATCGTCTGTCTTTGACGGCGTGGCTCTTGAGACATCCCTCCTAAGGTCCAAAGGATTCTCTCACTCTGTTGTTAACACAATGCTTAGAGCGCGTAAGGATCTATCACAGAGTGTGGCATACATATTTCCAGTGGTGTTGTCCTAGGAATTAAGTACCCCAGGTGTTTCGGATCTCCAGAGTCCTGGTCTTTTTTCAAGCTGGATTGGACCTCGGACTCCGCCTGGCCTCGCTGAGAGTGCATGTCTCTGCACTGTCTGTATGGTTCCAATGTAGAATTGCTCCACTTCCGGATATTCGCACATTCCTCCAGGGTGTCCTCCGGATTCCACCTCCCTTTGTCCCCCCAGTGGCTCCTTGGGATTTTGAAGTAGTTCTTCAGGCCCTTCAGGGTCCTCCATTTGAACCACTGGCTTCAATACACCTTAAGTGGTTAACACCTAAAACTCTCTTTCTTCTGGTAATTGCATCTGCCAGGAGAGTGTCAGAGTTGGAGGCGCTCTCCTGTCGCTCCCCCTTCCTGATATTTCACCCCAAGACAGGGCTGTGTTTCGTACTCGCCCTGAGTTTCTTCCTAAAGTTGTTTCTAGTTTCCACATTAATGAGGAAATTATAGTCCCGGCCTTTCAGTCACCAGACCTCTCGGCAGGTGAGGCCTCCTTGTATGTGGTACGCGCCCTCAGGATTTATGTGGACCGTACCAGTTCCCTTCGGAAATCAGGTTCCTTATTTGTGCTCTATGGATTTCACAAGAAGGAATGGCCAGCCAATAAGCAAACATTGGCTAGATGGCTTCGTATGACTATCTCAGAGGCTTACACGCAGGATTGCCTGCCTGTTCCGGTTTCTGTTAATGCTCATTCTACTTGGTTTGTGGGTCCCTCGTGGGCAGCTTGCCGTGGCACCTCGGCTGTTCAGCTGTGTAAGGCGGCCACGTGGTCTTCTGTCCAGACCTTTCTAAGGTTCTATGCCTTTGATACCTTCGCCTCTTAGGATGCTTCCTTTGGGCGCCGGATTCTTCTCTCAGCGCAGGAGCGTCCCCACCCTTAAAAGGACTGCTTTGGGACATCCCCAAGGTCTCCCTGTGGAGCCTATGGACCCTGAAGAAGAAAATGAGAGTTATGGTAAGAACTTACCATTGTTAACTCTCTTTCTTCGAAGTCCAAAGGGTCCACAGGGCACCCGCTCTGACGCACCTGGCTTTATATGGGCTATGTTGCTGGTCACCGGTTTTCCGTCTCCTTCTGTGTGAGATGTGATTCTTGAGTGTACCAGTCTTCCTTCTCTCTTATCCTCCTCCGGCCTTTGACTTATTATGAACTGAGGTGCCTCTGGCTCGGGGGCGGGGTATAAGGAGATTGGACCCAGTGTATCCTGGGAGCTGAAAGCTTTAACTGCCTGGTGCCCGGATTCAGTTCCATCACCTACACCCCAAGGTCTCCCTGTGGACCCTATGGACTTTGAAGAAAGAGAGTTAACAAAGGTAAGTTCTCATCATAACTCTCATTATTACAATGTGCATCAGTTATCTTGCAGATACTGCATATCTTAAGCCAGCTACACACTATACAATTATTTGGCCGATTTGCCTATAATCGGGTGATCTACCTAATTTATTGTATAGTGTGTATGAACGATCGTTTTAGCCTTTTGCCAATAAAACAGTAAAAAAAAACGCCCATAAACGCATTGTTTCGATTATCCGTTCGATCGACTAAGAACGGAAATCACGGCCTCAATTTCCCGATATCGAGAGTGTGTGTGCATTTTCCATAATTTGCTGCTATTTTCTATGTTCTCCTGTCATTATGTCATCCTCCTTGCGGGCGTACATATGCAAAATGAGTGTGGTGTGGTGGAAAATCGGTAGCTTCTAATAAAAAATTGCATAATGTGTAGCACAGATATTGGGAGGCTGGCAATTTGGTGAAAGCTAGCTTAAAATGTTTTGCTGACTTTTTTCACTATGAACTCAAGCTAGTCTGAAGCAATTCTTTGTGCTAGGTGTCTACAGGGGCACATCCACTAGGAGACTTACGACATTGTAATCGTGCAGTCGTTTCACAGTCTGTGCTGTGCCTACACTGAACGATCAGTCATTCAGTGTAGGCACCCTCCCTCATCCCCGAACATGGTCAATCTGTCATTACCGGCAGATTGACCAGCATGTTCGGGCGATGATAGATGTCAAAAACGACCAGCGGGAGCGCGCATCGTTGGTCGTTTTTGACATTATGCTGCCCGATTGTGCCCGATTAACAAGCGATTGAACGATAATAATGTCGTTATCATTCAATCGCTCTGTTTAATCGGGTAGTGGATGTGTGCCTTTAGTGTAACCATAAATGTATCCACTGCACCGGAGCCTAATTATGGGCCTGATTCAGCAAGGATCGCAAGTGCTTAGACGGACGCAGTCGGTCAATTTTTGCGATCTGCGTATGCGTATGCATGGCAGTGCGCGTGCCCGAACTAGCCACTGCGATCAGGAATGACAGCGCAGCGTGTACGCAGACCCATTGCAGAGTGATTGACAGGATGTACCATTTGGGGGTGGTGACAGGGGGGTGGTCGGGCATACGCAGGCGTGCCAGTGCGTTGAGACCGCACTGCAGGGGCGTGCATAAATTAGTCACTGCAATACCATACGCAGCCTGAGGCCTCATAGCGTACACTGAAATTAGCAATTCCTGAGTGAGGTATGACCTGCCTATAAGTCCGATGTTACCGATTGTTTCACTACATTGCCCAAGTGTACGGATGTGAGTAAGGGGAAGTGGGCGTCCCTATGTTAGGCTGAGATCGCATTGCGAATGCAATCATTTGCATATCCTCGCTGATATTAGCAACTGCATTGCATGCGTATAAGCAGAATAGCGATCCTTGCTGAATCAGGCCCTATATGTCCAAAACAGAGGTTACCTCACCCTTCCATAGGAACGTCAATGTAATATAGGCGGTATACTATATGTTTCAGAGATTCCTATAGGAAGGGTTGCTACCAAAGACAGTGCATACATATATATCTCTTAACAGGGAGCGGGGAAAGAGGAAAAATAAATCTTTATATCGGTGCACACAGGTAACTAATTACATATTGTATTAAAACTTAACTTTTATTGTAATGTTAAATTAAAAGTTTTTTCCATGTTTCGTATTTACTATGTAACATATGAGAAGCAAGCAAAATAAAAACAAAAAAAGATAGAATGTGCAAATAAATAAAAATGTGTTTAAAACAATTGTTCAGCAGGTGCTTATTATTGTTTATATTTGAATGTTATTTCCTACCACACACAAAATAATAATCCCTGACGATACTCATACAGGGATTCTGTATGATATAAATAAGGTTACACCTAGCTACTGCACCAGTATTAGTGTTGTTTCTTGATAATCTCAAAATCTGTAGGTAACCCACATTTATTCGGGATACGTTTAAGATGCCGGCGGTCGCAATCCCGACCCCCGGCATCTAGAATCCTTAATCCCGGCTAGGGTTAAATGACAGGCGTCTATAATCCAGATGCCTGTCATTCTCCCGACGCCGGCACACCGGTGCCAGGCATCCCGATCGACAGCCGCGGGGGGGAGAGGGTTAGGTTTAGGCCACCCGGGGGGGACTTAGGGTTAGGCACCCCCCGGGAGGGTTAGGGTTAGGCTAGAGGGAGGGAGGGTTAAGGTTGGACACCCCCCCTGGGTCATAGGGTTAGGCACCCCCCCTGGGTCATAGGGTTAGGCACCCCCCCCTGGGATTTAGGTTTAGGCAGCGGGGAAGGGGGGGTTAGGGTTAGGCACTTAGAACACTTAGGGTTAGGCACTTTAGCACTTAGAGGGGGAGGTTAGGGTTAGGCACTTAGGGGGGAGGTTAGGGTTAGGCACTTAGGGGGGAGGTTAGGGTTAGGCACCCCTAAGGAGGGTTAGGGGGTTAGAATAGAATAGTTTATACTTCCGCTGCCGGGCTCTGCTGTTTTGTCGGGCTGCCGCAGCCGGGATTCGAACTGCTGGTCATGCGGCAGCTGGCATCACATACCGAATGCATTCAGTACTTATATAGTATGAATTCCCTGATGGTAAAATAGTCTGGTATGCGTTGCCAGCTATGAGACCCTATTGAAATAAAATTTTTCTTATAATATAGTGATTTCAGTAGTATTGTAGATTAGTTACATTATTATTATTATTTTGTGTGTGGTAGGAAATAATATTTTAATATAAACAATAATAAGCACCAGCTGAACAATTGTTTTAAACACAGTTTTATTTCTTTGCATATTCTAATCTTTTCTAAGTCCTGCCTGTCGGTGTTCCTTTGGCCCATATATACCATTTGAAACAGTGAATACTAGAAATCAAGGGGATAAGGAGTATGTGGTTCCGTAAATGTGTTTACTGCATATAAATACAGAATTTAAGTTTGTTTTAGTAGAATCATTATATTAACTTGTCCTAAAGTCAGGGAAACAATAGTTTTAGTATTTTATGCACCATTTTATCAGAGCTGCTGACAGTCCCCTCCTTGGGGCATACTTGCCAGCTCTCCCTGAATGCCAGGGAGACTCCCTATAATAGTAGCGATCTCCCTGACTCCCAGAAGAGTCTAGCAACCTCCCTGATTGCACCTTACTCCCATTGCATAGCTATTATATACTTGTAAAAATAAAATAAGGTATATATGCATTCAAATTGGATCATCAGTGCAATTTCCCTGGTTTGGTTTTAAGATACAGTGATGTATCAGTGTGTTTTCTTCATCAAGTAGATCTCACTGAGCAACAACTGCTGCTTTGGGGCTCGTTTACATTTGGATGTAAGTCAACTTTATGACACGCCCCTCAGGTGGAACAGTACACGTCCATTTTAACGCCGCACTCATAGGTGTAGCTCATACTTGCCTACCCTCCCGATTTGGTCGGGAGCCTCCCGAAAATCAGGTGCCGCTCCCGACCTCCTGGTAAGGCAGGCAATTCTCCCGGCTGCCGCCCAACCCTCCTATTCTCCCCGCAATGACCCCTGCAACCCCCGCAGCGGGGGGGCCAGTGACGCGATTCGCGTCAATTTTATCGGCATTGCATAGCAGGGTCGGGGCCAAACTGACGCGATCACGTGACCCCGCCCCCACAACGCCTTCAAGTGATGTCACCCGCCCGGCAACTCCCCCTTGTACCGGCCACGCCCCCCCTGTCCTGCCGATCTGGCTGCTCCCTCCCGGAAGGAGCAGCCATAAAGTCGGCAGGTATGGTGTAGATTTCACAATCTCCCTGAAATGCTTTTTCAAAAGTGGGCAGGTATGCCTTGGGGTTGTGGGCGGGGCAGCTGTGGAGGCGTGCCATTATCTACAGCAACATCTGTCACAGTGCTGAGGAGTCAGAGTCAGTGCACTGTACTCCGTGGTCACTAATGTCAATGTCTCTATGTCGAGCTATTGCCCCTTATTATTGTGAAATACCCCCAGATGTGCAATTATGCACCAGTGTTTTCTTTTGTTGCATACACAACCAAAATTAATATACGAGAGGTGTGCTCGGCTAAATAAGCTGGGTTGAGTTGCTGGCCTCCATAGATTGTGTCATTCCATTTAAAACCTCTGCAACCAACAAAGATAAACCAAGAGCGCAATAAGGATTATTATTTGCATAAAAAAAAATAATTGCACAAAGTGTATATTGTTTGTGTACCAAATGGTATATACTTTCTCTTTAGGTTTGTACAAACGAGAGCCATTTATACACTCATATGTACATTCATGCTGAACTGCACATTCTTCTGAGCTGCTTCTTCATTGTATGGAGTAAACAACATAACTGACACTTAAAATATGAACCATTAATACAGGGTATGTGTACGGCATCCCGGCGGTCTGGATTCCGGCACCAGGGAGGGAGGGTTAGGGTAGGGAGAGGGGGAGGGTCAGCATACCAAGTGTCGGTATGTTAACCCTGTCGGGATCCAGGCGTCGGGATTCTGACTGACTGGATCCTGTCTGCTGGTATTACATACCGATGCCTTAATACAGTACTCTCTAAGGACACGTGACAGGGGAAATATACAGTGTTTGAAAAGTCCTGTTTTCCTTCTGTCAACTGTTAGAAAAATGACAGTTGGGAGCTGATTGGCTGGAGAACCATTTATCATAAAAAGTGAAATTTATCACTAGTTTTGTGTGATACACTCATTGATACATGAGGCTGATTCGAGGTCTATTTACTAAGCAGTGTTAGGAGACAGAGTGAACAGTGATAAGGTGCCAGCCAATCAGCTCCCAACTGCCATCTCACAGGCTGTGTTTGAAAAATAACAGTTGGGAGCTGATTGGCTGGCACCTTATCCCTTTTCACTCTGTCTCCTTACACTGCTTAGTAAATATAACCCCATAATGACAGCACCAGAAGTAGCCAGATATTATATATACACTTTCTCCCAAAGAGCTCTATTTACTACAATCCGCATTGGGAATGCATATTGTAGTGTGATATTACCGACTGAATTCGCATTGCAAATTTAGGCAATATCACAGGGTTTTACTAAAAATCCCTTGCAGGGACAGAGCTTGCGGTAAAGCTCTGTCCCTGCGAATCCCCTCCGCACACTTATCACGGTATTTTCGCAAAAAATACTGTGACAAGTGCCCGTGCATGCGCCGACCGGCCGTCGCTAAGCCCCTCCCCCGCCATTAAGCCCCACCCCCTGCGATCACGACCCCCCCCCTCACTTAATTACACTTACCTGCAGTGATCGGGGCTCCGGTGATGTCCTCCATGGCTCCGGTCAGCTGACAACCCATCCTGCACTGGGACCTGGTCACTTGATGACTGGTCCCAGTGCAGGATGGGAGACCAGCCGACCGGAGGGAGGACATCACCGGAGCACCGAACTCCGGTCCTTGGACTCAGGTAAGTGGTTTTTTTTTACTAATTTTTTTTTTGCAGTGTATCAGCGTGTGGTCTGTTTAGACCACACAGCTGATCACTGGGGCCGGCTCCGGGCTCTGCTCTGTCCGTTAGAGCAGAGCAGGAGTCCGGTAACCGGGGGAGACCCTGGATAACGCCACCTCCAGGTGGCGTTATTATCACAGGGCTTCCCCCTGTGTTTTTTCACAATTTATTTTTAGTAACTTTGGCCAGATCACATTTCCCATTACAATTATGGGAAATGCGATCTGCTTACTAAAAATAAGTGATAATTAGGGGTTGGAGTAGAATTTTACGAATTCTACTCCAATTGCCCTTTAGTAACTTTAGGTGAAACTAAAATAATGTGAAAAGGGTGTGAAAACACCCCTTTTCACTATATTTTAGTAAATATAATGATAATAAATAGTGCCCATAGTCTTGGGCCACTGTTACTGAATCTCTCCAGTAGGCATATATACTGTATTTCCTATCATTTCTGACAAATCAGTTAGTTCTTAAAAACAGTTATAAGAAAAAATAAAAGTAGAAGGACCTTCTCCCATAAATATAAGACAAATAAGTATGAATAAGCATGAAGCCCTCACTTGTCAGTGAGAAACTTTCAGGACTAATGAAGATAGTAGTATTAATATACATATAATTACAGGTTGAGTCTCCTATATCCAAAATGCTTGGGACCAAATGTATTTCTGATATCGTATATTTCCGTATTTTGGAATATTTGCATAATATAATGAAATATCTTGGGAATGGGACCCAAATCTAAACACAGAATGCATTTATGTTTCATATACACCTTATACACACAGCCTGCAGGTAATTTTCTACAATATTTTTAATCATTCTGTGATTTGTGTACATACATGAAATTCATTAATGTTTCATAATTACTTTATACACCCAGCCTGAAGGTAATTTTATACAATATTTGTAATAATTGTGTGCATCGAACCATCAGAAAGCAAAGGTGTCACTATCTCAGTCATGGTAAAAAATAAAATCTGTAATTAGGAATATTCCGTATTTTGGAATACCTGTATTTGGGTATGGGAGACTGAACCTGTACCATGTATTTCTAAAAATTCTGCAGCACGTTACAATTAGGAATATGCACAGTAATAAAATAAAACAAAACAGGGCATTAATAAGAGATATGATGTCTCAATAGTATAATCTATAGTCAAGTAGGAATTTGATACATGGGGTTACATGTCACATATTGTATGTTGATCCAGGCAGATTGCAGTGGGAAAAAGTGATCCAGTCACACAGCAATGTTGGTTTTGGGAGGGGGGTCAAAAGGCTGTTTGAGCATATGAAGAGAATATATGTAAGTTTTGAATTAACTGTGTAGAAGGGCTACAAATCGGTAAAAGAGCCTAGGGAGGTTAATAAGGAATTTGAAAAACTATATTTTCAGGAAACAGTTGAAGGTTTGAAGGCTACGGCAATTCCATAGAGTGTTTGTAGCCTGAAAAAGGCCCGTAACCCGGAATGGAAGTATTAAAGGCTTGGATCATAGACAGAGTGGAGAAATTGAGTTAAGAGATAATTTATGTTGCAGTTTTATTAATGCTTTTGTATGTTAGTATAAGTACTTTATAGGGTTCTATAATGTACATGCAACTGTAAGGACCGACAGAGGGCCTGATTCATAGATGGATATAGTGTAGATGAGTGCTGCGACTTTAGACACAGAGAATCTATGTATATCAGAGACGTGCCTCTCCTGTCATACTATACTCCATGTCAAACTATAAAAATTATTAGAATAATAAAAAGAAATATTTATAACTTATAAATATCTTCTTTGTATTATTCTGATTGTTTTTATAGGCAAAACTCACCAAAATTGCAGCACTCCCGGGAAATACAGGGAGAGATGAGGCAGTAAGAGCTCAGCCTCACCTCTGATAGACAGACCCTGCCTGGAGCTGGAGGCTGGGCCAAGAAGCAGCCAATTAAACACAGAAAAAATTAGCTAATGGAGGCATGCCTCACTGTGAGGGGGCGTGCCTTGAGCTCTGATGCACAACACTGATAATCAGGTGACCAGTCCAGAAAGTACTCAGGCATCAGAACTCAGCAGCAGCACTGGGGAGGGAAGGAAATTGCAATATGCAGACAGAGGAAACACGAAGGAACTAAAGGTCTGCTGCTAGGGGGAGATCTGTGTGTGTGCGTGAAATCTTTTGTGCTAGGGAGGATCTTCTGTGCTAGTGGGAGATATGTGTGAGGGGGATCTGTGTGTTGGGGTGAGTGGAGTAGGTTCATATATGTGTCTGTAAATCTGGCTCTGATACTAGCCAGTGCTTCCCCAGTCATTGACATCACCGCACACGCACATCCCTGGTGTATCTATTCTAATGCAGCAGGTGCAGGCTGCTGGCTTTCTCAGATCTGCTGGCATAGGATCCACTGCGTAGCCACTGGCTTCAGCATACTCAGAAAAATGGGCAGACACGCCACCATTTTCTGTAATGCTCTAGCTCCCAAACGGCTGCAAACTGTCACTCATCCGACATCTGCAGCCACACTGCATCCAACATCGCAGAACCAGATTTGCACATGCGCAGTGCAGCTCATGTGTATGCGCAGACCATAAAGAGAATATGGAACTTCCGTAAATCTCTGAATAAGGCCCGGAGTGCAGCAGCTACAGAAGGATGTTTATTAAAGAAATTTGCAATAGTCAATACAGAAGTTTATGAGTGTGAGGATACTGGGATAATCATTAGCTCTTTTGCCTACTCAGTCTATCAGCCTTATGTGCTAACTGAAGGTGCCAGAAACCACTGTGATTTCGGAATCAACCCCGGTCCTCAGGACCCCAAACAGTTCAAGTTTTCCAGGTCATCCAGCAGGTGCACAAGGTGTATTACCAACTGTCACAGTTTAAAGATCCATAGGGGACCTGGAAAACATGAACTGTTTGGGGTCCTGAGGGCCGAGTTTGAGAACCACTGACTTAGGCAAAGACAACTGGAAAGATACAAAGGCACTTTTACTTTATATTAGTAGAATATATGTATGTACAAATAACACTCAGTCAAGGAATACAAGTAAATAACAACCAAGAGAGCCTACTAGACTACACTACGTAAAGGGTCTATAATCACTGTTTATTTAGAACTCTGTTGCTGTCACCGATCCACACTCCTCTACCAGCAAGGCATACCAAGACAGGTCCACAAAGTAGAAAGGTCTACAGAGCTTTAGCGGATCCGATTCTTAGCCCTATTGCAGACCAGTGTGAAAGGAGCAGTTGCAGCATGCATACAGCTAGGGTTGGTTCTAGGGAGTCTAACTGAACTGATTAGACCACCTGTAAATGATAATTCACTTAATCCCATGAACCCATCAGTTTCTTTTTAGGTGAACGTTGTGCTTCCAGCACAACATGGCTGAGTAGTGGAGGAAGTCCAGCAAAGTCAATAGCTAGCGGCCAGAGCAAATTCCCTTGGTGCCTTTAAGAGACTTGTCACCTTAGTAAGCCCAGGAGAACATAGCTATCTTAGGGGACATGTTGGAAGAGCTAAAAATATCAACCAAACCAACCTGGCAATATTTAATAACTGCAAAACACCTCATTTTAAAACCACATACATTGTAGATATATACTGTACTTCACAGTAAATGCAAAATATATTACATTTATATTTACAACAATACTGGTTATAGCAGTAAATCTCAGCTATAACAATATTCATGTTACTTATCTTAATAATAAGATAAATGCCTTCAATCTTATTAATAACTGGTCTCATTAATTATGGAATATAATTTGCATCTTTTACCACTGTCTTCATCACAACAAATAATTGTGGACCCTATAACATGTCAGAGGCATCTTTCTACTCAACCTTTTTAAAATATTCTCCTTGTACCACTACAACCATAGACAGGGAATCCCAGTTGTTACACAATATGCTTTCCAGCTGGAAGCCCTTGGGAGCTACCACCCACAATTAATTTGTTTGACAGGGTCCTATACCTCCCAAGTATCACATATTCTCTTTGATGTGAAGTCACAAAGCAGCCATCCATAATTGTGCTAATTGCTAACTAAACACAAGTCTATTATCAGCTCCACTATAATGTATCATAAGTATTAACAAACCATTAATTCATCCTTTCATATAGTGTATATATATATATATATATATATATATATATATATATATGTATATAGTACACTGCAGCCGCAATTAGGTTATTACACAAATGTGATGACCTCATTTTGATCAGGGACAGATTTTATAATAATATATATAATGTGCATATGCTATACATATAATACATTACAGTTTTATGTTTA
Organism: Taudactylus pleione; assembly: GCA_031769625.1. Classification (NCBI taxonomy): domain Eukaryota; kingdom Metazoa; phylum Chordata; class Amphibia; order Anura; family Myobatrachidae; genus Taudactylus; species Taudactylus pleione. The sequence continues at coordinate 476,782 of JAUIMM010000481.1, forward strand.
TCAGACATTACTAAATTACCCTCAGTAGTTAGTTTCAAGTAAATTTCGTTGTTGCCTTAATCTAATATTGTATATATAAAATGCCAGGGTTTCTTTAATGTGTGTTCGTAAAGATAAAAATAATGTATTGCAGTGTAATATCAGTGATTCCTTACTGGGTATGTCGAGAGAGAGAGAGAGATCGAGAGAGAGATGAGAAAGACATGGCAATGAGGTTCAAATCAGATTGCAGCAGGGCAAAAGTGTTTATAACAGAAATTGGATTGAATATGGGGAAGAAAGAACAGTTCTGAGTCAATTGATTTTGGGGGTTATGATTTATTGTTATTTTATCTAGAAAATCAGAGATATCAAGTAGGTAGCTTCAATTAATAACAGGTTTTAAAACATTGAGTTTGATGTGGCACGTGGACTTCTAACTGATAGATACATTGGGCGATCAACTGATTGGCCAATGTATCTGCTGCCTGTCGGCCAGTGTGTTCCCGCAATATGTCGGTGAACGTCGCCGTTCACCGACATATCGCATTGGCTGTGCTGCACAGCCAATGGAATGATATGTCTGCAGACATATATGTCCATCGGCAAGTGCGTACGGGAGGTCTGCAGACCGCCCGTACACACACAGCGGCAGCCACGAGGAGGGGGAAGGGACATGCCCAAAAACACGCCCACGGGCCGCCGGGTCCCGGCCCCCTGGACCCGAGGGCACAAGCAGATGATGGCCGATCAGTGTGTATGAATGACCATCATATGCAGATATATCTGCAGATCACTCGATCGATATCTGTTAGGTGTGTACCCACTTTAAGATGAAATTTTATTCAGTAATGTTGGCCACAGATGGTAAAAGATATGGAGAGGATGCTCAGAGGTGATGCTGAAACCTAAAGGACCTTTCTAGTGTTTTGTGATACTCTAACAAATAGTGGAAGTAGAGGAGATAGATGCAGAGTAATGAACATTGAAGGAGTACCGGTTTAGGATGAGGACAGTATAGGACAGTGATCGGAATACCTAAGGAATGCAGCGTTTATGTCAGAAAAGAGTGGAACATGGTGTCAAATGCAGCAGAGAATATTTAGAAGAAAATAATGAACATTGGATTAAAATCATTAACCACCGTTGTCAGTGTAGTGACCAAAAGCCCGATTAAATGGGTCCAATAGGCGTTGCAACGAAAGAAGACTGCATATACGTATGTATCTGGTAAAGTAGTATATCTGGAAGTGTTGTGCATTTTAAATCTCTGGCAGTGGAGGTGTTAATATATGAGGAGGAGCGTTGTAGTCTTACTCAGGGTGTGGAAAGGGTTAGTAATCTCTTGGCTCTGTTCCTGGGTGACAGCTGGAGGTGCAGAGCATTTCACATCTGTGTTCTCTGTAGCTGTGTGCAGGGTCTCCTCTCTTGCTGTCTCTCAGCCCACTCCCCCTTACTACAGATCTGCGAACAATGAACAGAAAGACTGTGACAGAGCCGCATGGGGGACACAGAAAGGTATTGTGTGACTAGACACACCCCTCTGTGTTTGTATGAATAACTGTGGGGTAGTATATGCATGTCAGTGTTTTCTGAATATAAAAGTCAGTATTATTAAGACAATGTAATGATTTGTGTTTGCTCATTTGTCACATCATTAAACCATTCTCTCTTTTTACATTCTGTAAGCACCATGTATTATCCTTTGTCTCAGTGTATTTGCTGCCACAGCTGAGTCTGTATTTTTGAAGTCGCATTATGCCCATGTATGAGAGTGTTACATTGATTGTGGCTGTCATTGTTTCTGCAGTAGAAGGCATGCACCACTGTGGTGTGTTTGGTGTTTTGGGAGGAGAGGTGGGGGAACCTGCATGAAGGGGAGTGAGAAGAACTGTGAGGCTGACATGTCACTATTTCAGTGATTGAAATTAGTATTCTAATAGGTATAAATATAGAGGTGCATGTATGTGTGTGTGTACACACACACTCACTCTGTCACTCTCTCTCTCTCTCACTGCTTTCTTAATATCCAGCTGGGTATTATCAAATTGACAAGACACCAGTTAGTCATCAACACTTGGTTTGACCTTTTAAAAACCAGGGTAGATCACTTTAATATTTATTTACCTATTCGCCACACAGATACCACTCCCCCCCAGTTTCTCTGTCATATACCCCCCAAGCACAGGAATTCCTGTAACCAGCAATCCAGCAGCACATTACCATTTTTAATAGAGAAAAGACTGAGGCTCTGGAGTGGGATGAGTGGCTATTTATGCCTTGAAGTATGAGGAAGTAGCTTGACAAATGTAACCAAAAAAAGTGTTATTGTGTGATTGCCCATACATAGTGTGATGCAAAACATACAAATGGCGTATACTAATTATGTGTGTGATTATCTAAAACGTGTTATTTCAAAATTAAATATTATATATTTTTCATACATCTCAAATGACAAGGTATAAAATAAATGTCATTAATTTTGATGGATGTATATTAAGAACTAATATAATCCAAATCTAGTATAGTACTATGTGTACATAGTACTGTACTCCCCTTTTTACTGCTGAAAGCTGTCACTCCCGCCAGTTCCTAGAACTGATCTCAGCTTTTACTATCAGCTGATAGTGCTCAGATTCCTTTACTGCAGTGAACTCTGGGCCTGACTCAGACCCGGTCGCAAGCGCTGTGCGCTCGCAACCGGGTCGATGGTGGCCCAGAGTGCACGACGGAGCCGGCTCCGTCGTGTGCATGTGCGAGACCCGGATAGCGACGGGCAATCCGTCGCTCCGGGTCTCGTACCAAAGGGGGCGTGCTGTCGATGTTGAGTGACAGCAGGCCCTCTTTGGTGGGCAGGCCGGGGGAGTGGCTGCCCAAACGGAGGCGTTCCCATGTGCAGGGCCGCAACTAGGGGGGGGCTAGAGGTGCACGTGCACCGGGTGGGTATTGCGGGGGGGTGAAAAATCTGTCTCGGCCATCTGAAAATGGCCGCCGCCAAAGAGGAGACAAATGCTAGAGGTCCTTACTGGACCTCTAGTGTCTGTCTCCTCCTTGGCGGCGGCCATTTTTGGATGGCCGTTTTCAGCAGATTCCATGCGGACTAGCCGTCCGCATGGACTGCTGAAAATGGCCATCCGAAAATGGCCGCCGCCAAAGAAGAGACAGATGCTAGAGGTCCTACTGGACCTCTAGTGTCTGTTAGCAGAGAGCAATGCGCACAGCGTTCCCGGAAGTGCCGGGAACGCTGGCGCTTCAGGGAGAGGATGCAGAGAGCTGCATCTTCTCCCTTCAAACCCCCCTGGAAACGAGCATAAACCCCATGGCAATGAGCATGTAACTCCTGGCAACGAGCATGAAACCCCTGGCAACGAGCATGGAACCCCTGGCAACGAGCATGAAATCCCCTGGCAACGAGCATGAAATCCCCTGGCAACGAGCATGAAATCCCCTGGCAACGAGCATAAACCCCATGGCAACGAGCATGTAACTCCTGGCAACGAGCATGAAACCCCATGGCAACGAGCATGAAACCCCTGGTAACAAGCATAAATACCCTGACAATAAGCATGAAACCCCCTAGCAACAAGCATGTAACCCCTGGCAACAGGCATGAAACCCCATGGCAATGAGCATGAAACCCCATGGCAACGAGCATGTAACCCCATGGCAACGAGCATAAACCTCCTGGCAACGAGCAGGTAATTTTAAAGTAATTAGAAGCATTACTGTGGGGAATAAAATGGTGTCGGGCAAATATGTAAGTGGCACTTTGGTAATAGGCATTGCAGTGTGTGGCATAATGTGTAATGGGCATTATGATGTGTGGAATAATGTAAGTCACTATACCAGGGATGTCTGAGTAGTGCACTGCCTTATCGAGGAGCAAGGACAAAATCCAGGTACGGGAAGGGAGGGGGCGCAAAATTGCTGCCTTGCACTGGGTGACAGATATCCTAGTTTCGGCCCTGCCATGTGAACGCCTCCGTTTGGGGCCAGCCCCACTGACATCACGAGTGATGTCAGTGGGAGAGATTTCAGCTCTGTTTGAGCCGAAATCTCTCTGGGGCTTGCGGCAACGAGACCCTACCACAAGGGTCTCATCGCAAGCCCGATGGTCGTGATGGTCTTGACCATCACGACCATCTTCCTGGCCGCTCGCTATAGCTGTGGGTGGTCACCCACAGCTATGCGAGCGGCCAGGAGGCCGCTCTAAAAAAAAAATAGCCCGGCGTGGTGTTTCTTTTTAAGAATGTTCCAAACAGTTGATTTGGCCACACCTAATGTTTTTGCTATCTCTCTGATGGGTTTGTTTTGATTTTTCAGCCTAATGATGGCTTGCTTCACTGATAGTGACAGCTCTTTGGATCTCATATTGAGAGTCAACAGCAGCTGATTCCAAATGCAAATGTCATACCTAGAATCAACTCCAGACCTTTTACCTGCTTAATTGATAATGAAATAATGAGGGAATAGCCCACACCTGTCCATGAAATAGCTTTTGAGTTGATAGTCCCATTACTTTTGGCCCCTTAAAAAGTGGGAGGCACATATAGAAATCGTTGTAATTCCTACACCGTTCACCTGATTTGGATGTAATTACCCTCAAATTAAATCTGAACGTCTGCAGTTAAAGCACATCTTGTTTGTTTCATTTCAAAGCCATTGTGGTGGTGAATAGAGGCCAAAATATGAAAATTCTGTCAATGTCCCAATATTTATGCACCTGACTGTATATACATATAAATTTACCATAAAGTAAACATTCTTTTACACATTTCTTTATGATATATTCTTTATTTGAGAATTGTGAGCAAATGTGTACCATTCTTAATTAAAATCTACTATATTTCAGGTAACTACTGTAGCTTGATCGATAACAGCTGTATTTGAAGCACTGTATTATAGGTGTCACCAATTTCCTACACCAATTTGCATTGTGAGATCTTTATTATTATTATTATTATCCTTTATTTATATGGTTCCACAGCACTTTACAAAGTACATAGACAAATAAGTGAACAAGCAACAAGTGACTTACAATAAAATACAATGCAGGACAAGGACACGGTTTATATACTTTGCTGCATTAGTGATCATAACACTCAAATAAGCAACAGGGCATAAGCAACCAGGTGTTAGGTGCCCAAGTGAGGAGTAGATGACAGTATAAGTAAGGAGTAGCACAAGAGGGTAGTGGGCCATGCTTGTGAGAGCTTACATTCTAAAGGGGCGGGGCAGACAAACAGGCTTGACACAGATGGGGTGGACAGGGAGGAAGGAGCAAGTAGCAGTGGGTTAGGATGAGAGCTGGAAGGTTTTGATGAAGTAGTCGGTCTTGAGAGCCCGTTTAAAGATTTGTAGAGAGGTGGAGAGTCTGATAGGAAGATGGAGAGAGTTTCAGAGGTAGGGAGCAACACGGGCAAAATCTTGGGGGCGGGAGTGGGAGGAAGTAATTAGTTGGCAGGAGAGGTGACGTGCATTTGTTGAGAGAAGAAGGCGGACGGGAGAGTGAAGGGAGATGAGATCAGAGATGTAAATGGGAGAGGAATGGGTGAGGGCTTTGTGAGTGTAAGAATCTTGAATTGGGCTCTGAAGGGGAAAGGAAGCCAGCAGAGGGCTTGTAGGAGAGGGGAGGCAGATGTAGAACATTTGGAGAGGAAGATGAGCTGAGCAGCTACACTGAGGACAGAATGGATTGGAGAGAAGTGAGAAGCAGGTAGACTAGATAGGAGGTTATAGTAGTCCAATCTGGAGATGACCAGTGAGTGGATAAGGGTTTTAGTTGAATTCTGCGTGAGAAAGGGTCTGATCTTGGAAATACTTTTGAGATAGAAATGGCATGACTGTGAGAGGTGCTGAATGTGTGGTTTGAAGGAGAGGGAAGATTCCAGGATAACTCCAAGACAGCGCAATTTGGGGCTAGAGGTGATAGTTGTGCTGTGAATTGATAATGAAATCGTGGGATATGAGGTTATGCGGGAGCGTGGGAAGATGATCGGCTCAGTTAGCAAAGCGCTGGGACCTCCAGGAAGAGATAGATAGGCAGTTGGAGATACGAGTGAGGAGGGATGGGGGAGGGGAGGGGTTAGAGGAGGAACGATAGACCGGAGTATCATCAGCATAGAGATGATATTGGAGGACAAAGGAGATGATGAGTTCATCTAGAGAGGACATATATAGGGTGAACAGAAGAACAGAACCATGGGGAAAACCTACTGTAAGTGGAAGTGGGGGGGGGGAGGAGTCATGAGAGGAGTCAGAGAAGGAACGATTAGAGAGTTAGGAGGACACATAGATCTTGTTTGATCTGTCAGCAGAATAGGCCATGCATGTGTCGTACCCAATCAAATATTCAGATGTGCAAAGACAAGACTCAATGCAAGTTATAGTTACTTCTAAATGTATGATGTTATAAATCTTGGAGGTTGCAGTTTTTGGTACATGCCTACTCTCTCAAAATGTCCAGGAGACTCCCAGATTTGGGAGAAGCTTACTGTAGTCCTGAGAGAGCAGCCAATTCTCCTGCTTATCTGCCTACAAGGTGAGTCTGGTTGTACCATGTATACTGAGTGAGCAGGAATTGAATGATTCAAGCCCATTTTTTTGGTAGGCGAATATATATTTCAGCTCCCCCCAGTGTACTTTTGTATGCGCCTGAAAAAATTGAGAGGGCGTGGTCTCATGGCAAAAGCCCAGTTGTAGTGCCGCTTACACATTATGCCCACAGTAGTAGTGCCCCTTACACATTATGCCCACAGTAGTAGTGGCGCTTACACATTATGCCCACAGTAGTAGTGCTCCTTACACATTATGCCGAAAGTAGTAGTGCTCCCTACACATTATGCCCACAGACACTGTCAACCAAAAATAGTAGTCTGAAATATTCATGGTGTGTAAAAAACCTTTTTACTTTAATTACTATAATGGGACTGGGATGGTACTGGGAGTCTGACCTGCCGACTCGAGTGGAGCTGCCATGGCTAGCAGATGCATGTAGGAGTAGCAGAGTCCTCAGGTCCGGGATTCCTTACAAACCGCCCGCCGCAGCACACTGCCAGTGACATCACATTGCCCAGTCCAGCAGCCGCCCAAGCAAAGGTAGTGTCTAAATCCCCTTCACGAAGAGAGAATCCTGACGTCATCAGCCAGTGTCCAGCATCATTCCCTAACATCCAAGTGGGCATAGAGGGGGAATATAAAAATGTTGCGTGCGTAGCGAGCCACCGAGTCCGAAGCGTGGCGAGCGAACAACTTATTTCTTTAAGTGAAGACAACTTCTTTAGCTGGCCTTAATGGGTGTGAATTGCACTTCGGCCCTCACTCACTTTACTTCCAGGTCCCTAGCATGAAGGGGAAATAAGCTCTACCCCAAGCAAAGAAACAGCGGCCCGCCCCAATGACGCAGTGCAGGCAGCTGTGACAGCAGTCTGAATGCCAACCGCCTGCTGGAGCTTATTGCTTTTCGCTGGCGACAGGCGCGTCAGGGTGCCCTCCTCTATGTGGCGGCCTTCTTGGCCATGTAAACGGCGTATCTATAGAACCGGCCCTGACTGAGACATATCTGCCTGTTCCTCTTCTTTATGTGCTTAGTAGGAAAACCTGTAGCTTATGGCCTCTTCCATAGTATATATTAACATTAGTAGCTAGGCTGGTCAGCCAGGGCTTAAATTCCCTTGGGGGATTGTGCTTACAAAAAATAAATGCTGGACCCATCCTTCTAGGACAAAAGAGCCTTGTGCTTACACCACTAGCACTATTCCCACACACTGTCTTGGTGGGTGAGGGTTAATAAGTAAGGTTATTTGTTTCATTTATAATATTTCCATGGTGCACTACAGGTTCGTGCATGACCATAATGAATTGAAGTGGTTGGGTATGCTGGCATGTTTAATAGTACAAGTCCCAACATACCCATGGCTGCTAGGGTATGCTGGCATTTGAGGAACCATATGTGCCTCTATGCCCTGGCATTTAGTGCCCACAGGGTCCTGTAGTACATCATGGAGAAATGCAAAAAGACATTGAATTTAAAAACATTTCACTAGAAATAAAGACACCCCAGCACAACTCCTCATTCACTAATTTTTTGCTACCTTAATTCTGGGGGTCTGTGAGGATCCTATTTTGTCTATGTAGGCATCCATTAGCAGGGCCGGGCTGGGACTAGAAAGAGGCCCTGGCATTTCAAGAGCATCTGGCTCCAGGCAAAGACTCCTCCCCTTACTATTCATGACCCCTCCCACTTCTTAGTCTATGCTCATACAAATATAATTAATATTAGAACAACATACAAGCAGTGGCGTAACAAGGGTATTTAGAGCCCAGGGCAAATTTAAAAATGGAGACCCCCCTATGTGCGCGTGTCAAAAAAATGTACGTGGTCACTTAAAAATGGGCCGTGTCAACATGACACACACCCCTTTCTCGTCACTCTGAACATGCCTTTCCGTATGCACCTTAACTAGTGTTCACTCTAGCTCCGGCGGCAGGCAGGGCGCTGGAGCTAGAGAGGGCACTTCCGTGCGAGCGCCCCCGACAAGGGGACGTGGCCATTGAAAAGGGAGCGTGTCTATAAGACTCGTCCCCTTTCCATCACTCTTGGGGGCGTGCCCGGCACTTACGGACACGCCGGGCAGCCCCCAAGCTCTGCCGACAAGGAGAATAGATGCCGGGCACATGCGCCCGGCGTCTATTCTCCGGCGGTGACTGGGTCACCGCACATTTCCCCACCCGCGAGACACTGCGACCCGCGGGTGAAGATGGCACCCGCAGGCTGTGAGAGCAGGGCGCTTTTTGCCCTCCAGAAGGAGGGCAGTGTGCTTTTTGCCCTCCAGAAGGAAGGCAGGGTGCCGCGCCCTGCTAAAACAGCCTAACGGGAACGCTACTTAACCCTAGTAGTGCCCATTATACAGTACCCCCAGTATGCAATGTCCCCAGTTGTGGTCCTTCTTATGCAGGCCCCTAGTAGTGCCCCTTATACAGTACCCCCAGTAGTGGTCCCCCTTATGCAGCCCCCCATTAGTTCCCCTTATACTGTACCCCCAGTATGCAATGCCCCCAGTAGTGGTCTCCCTTATGCAGTGCCCCTTATATAGTGCCCTCAGTAGTGGTCCTCCTTATGCAGTGCCCCTTATATAGTGCCCCCAGTAGTAGTCCCCCCAATGCAGTGTAGTGGTACCCTCTATGCAGTGCCCTTTATATAGTGCCCCCAGTAGTAGTCCCCCCCCCATGCAGTGCTCCCAATAGTGGTCCCCCTTATGCAGGCCCCCAGTAGTGATCCCCCTAACCAGTGCCCCTTATACAGTGCACCCAGGTGTAGTCCCCCCTATGCAGTGCTACCAGTAGTGGTCCCCCTTATGCAGTGCCCCTTATATAGTGCCCCCAGTAGTAGTCCCCCCATGCAGTGCCCTTTATATAGTACCCCCAGTAGTAGTCCCCCCCCTATGCAGTGCCCCCAGTAGTGGTACCCCCTATGCAGTACTCTTTATATAGTCCCCCCATGCAGTGCCCCCAATAGTGGTCCCCCTTATGCAGGCCCCCAGTAGTGGTCCCCCTATTCAGTGCCCCCAGTATTGGTCCCCCCAGTGCAGTGCACCTTGTGGTAAGCCCCTTGTATAGTGCCCCCAGTAGTAGCCCCCCCAAGTAGTAGTCCCCAGTAGAGGTCCCCCCTCCTGATACAGTGCCCCCAGCAGTAGTACCCCCCCTAACCCCCCCCAATAGTAGTCCCCAGTAGAAGTCCCCCCCAGTAGTTCCCCCCCCCCCCTCCGATGCAGTGCAGATACAAGCATGTAAAAAAAAAAAACACCTGAATCCACGCTCTGGCCACAGCTTCCGCCGCACATCAGACCTCCCGGGCTGGCGCGCTCTGCATTGTGGGAGAGACGTCATGACGTCTCTCCCATTACCCACTGCAGGAGCCGGAAGACGAGTGAGCTCCAGCCCGGCTTGCAGCAGCAGCAGCCAATGAGAGTCTGTCTGACTCTGGTTGGCTGCTGATTAACACACATATCGCCGCCGTGCGGCGTGCGATGTGTGTGCAGCAGCCATCCTCTAACCCGGCCGCCGCTCGTGTAATGACGTCATGACGCGGCCGGTCATAAACAGGTGAACCCAGTCGGGTAAGCCTGCACTCGCCCAGACCGGCCCATCTGGCCATCGGCTCTTCTGGCATTTGCCAGAACTGCCTGATGGCCAGTCTGGCCCTGTCCACTAGTAAAAAATAAAATAAACCGTTATTGAATGACGAAGGCTTGCTCCTTACAGAGCACAGACCCAAATAAGAAAGAAGTGATGTATCACTTCTAATTATACAGCAGGGTTTCACAATACATTTAAGTGATACATCGTTAGTGTTTCATACACTTATCGAGCCTTTTAGGATATTACTGCATCTCAGGCTATTGACATAAAATAAAAAAAATGCACAATTTGCATAATATGCACAGTTGCAGCCATCTTAAAATACTTGCAGCTCTGCATATCTCAATTGTGGAACACAATGGAATATGTTGCCACTATATAATACCCCTTTTCCACCTAAATTCCGGGTCTGACCCGGAGTTGGAACAAAGTTCCTATCCGGATCAGACCCGGGATATTGCCGGCGCTGACTCGGGATATTCCCGAGTCAGCGCCGCTCACACCGCAGTCGGGTCTGCATAGACCCGGCTTTTGCAGAGTGAAAGTGGACGCTTGGAGATGACATCATCTCCAAGCGCCACTGAAGCCGGACCAATCGGCCGGGTAGCAGCGCACTCCAAGTCATCGTGACCCGGAGTGCGCTGTTCTCACAGCAGGGTTTCACGGGCTACGCCCGTGTTAAACCCTGCTAGTTACCTGGGTTGGATTGCCGGGTCACTCGACCCGGCGATCCAACCCTCTGCCCTTTTACACCAGGGAGCTGCCCGGGTTAACCCTTCAAAAACCCGGGTTTTAGCTCCGGTGTAAAAGGGGTATTAGTTGATGTCAATAAATATTCTGCAATTTGCGTATTTTTAATAGACGCAATTTAAAACCTAAATTAAATTTTTTCAGCCCTCTAGTCTGTATAGGGGGGTCAAATAGGGACAGTGGAAGAGTCTTCTGCGCTGCAGGGAGGAGGGGGTCCATATAGAACCTGCACACGGTCCCTCGCTCTCTGTGGCGCAGACTCTGGCACTGTGCCAGAATCTACCGCACATGCGCAGGTCTACAGGAACATAGCGCCCATGCCATGTTCCCGGTAACTTCTCTACTGTGCATGTGCAAATCTCCGGGAAAATGGCCACTGAACCCATTATGGATACGCCAATGGTCTGAAGTCACTAAATTGTTTCAAAACATATTAACTTATTTGCAATTTATGTCATTTAACTCAGTGAAACAAAGTTGCTTAACCTGAGGGTCAGGACTCAAAATATGGCCATTTATTATGGGTCTCAATGATGCATTCTTTGCAAACTAATTGCGTGCTACCACATAATATTCCAATTTGCTGTAATATTATATTTTACAAATGGTCTAATCATCATATCAAATTTTAGTCAATAGTAAATGTAATGAAGAGTAGGCACCTTTGGACAATTAGTAAAAAGCATCTCGTTTTCTATTGGGTTTGGGTACCAAAGCGTAAAAGGTTACAAACTACGTTACGTTGTAAACCTACGGTTCCTATTAACAGTTTGTATGCCATATACTCGATGGGGATGTAAATCTGCATGCAATGCAGTCGTCTGGTGTGTGTTTGTGTGTCAGGGATGGTCTAGTTATATTGATCCTGCGCCTTTAAGACAGGAGAGGGCGTGTTGGAGGCGGCTGTGTGTGGGGCGCAGCGTGTAGTGTCCGATCTTCACTGTGTCACACAGTGTGAACAGATGCTTATTGCACAGAACATCCCCCGGCCCGCACTCCTCACCTCCAGGTAAGCGGGCAGCCGCCCCTCTATCCTCACCCCCAGCCCATTGTGTAACTTCCGCCCGCTTTCCCCGGAGAGTGACCCGGCTTCTCAGCTCTTCCCCGATCTTACTAGTCTCTCTCATCATACTATGCTATACCAGTCACCACTGTGGCATGATACCGTGCAGACGTGATAAGTGTTCTCTTTTAAGAGGACACTGGTGACTATACTTCATTAGTCTACACACGTAGTGTGTAGGAAGAGGTTACTATTGTGAAACTAGCCCTGTGTCAGATACACTACCCAGACATGAACAAGTCAATAACCTCAAATATTTTGAGATGATAATCACATTGCAGTACAGGAAACCTCAGTAACAAGACAATGTATATCTAAGAACAGCGCAAAATCTCACACCCCACTAGTGGCTGTGAGACATAGACATCCCTAGTTCTCATCAGCATGAAAGAGGTCCAAATGGTGGTCACATAGGGGCATATTAATAATTTATAACATTATTATAGCAGCTATTTGTGGCAATAACAAATTATATATTAATATACACATTCAGGGACTTTGGGAACCTGTCACTGCGATGTGTTAGGAGTGAAGTGATTGCATCAGTGGTCATTTCACTCCTTTTTTCAGGACAACGCATTGGAGGAACCCTCGGAAAGTTTTGTGAAATGTAGCCCACAGGCTACCGAAGATGGAGTTAGCTTGGCAACTCTGGACAGCTTCACAGCCCCTTAAGAAATCTATGGGGCCTGCGGCTGCTGATGGAGATATCTACTGCAATCCGTCCTTCGTACATTCGGTGGATATGCCGACCATCTTAATGTAAGGGTTCACTGGGAAGCTGCCCAGGATCCATGATTCTAGGGGCCTTTTGAACAGGGTCGGGCTGGGCTGCGGGGGTATCTATGTGGAGTGTGCAACCACTCGCTCTGTGCATAGGGCAGCTGGCTGATAGGCAGTCAAAGAGTGATGCTTCTTGGCCGCTCAGTCTGTGAAGAGTGTCCAGACAGCATTCTTGACTTGCCTCCCAGCCTGCAGCCATAGAGCCAGATAAAAAAAATGGGGGGGGGGGGGCGCATCTCCCTGGGCCCCCCTCTACTAGGAGTCTTTCATACTTTAATAACAGGTCCAGTGCAGTGCAGTAACTGCACTGCGAGCTGGAGAAGAGTGAGTTGGAGTCCGTAATCCTCGTTTTACATCATTTTTTTTTTTTTATGTTTAGACATTGATTTTTGTTGAAAGTACCAATAAATCTAAAGGTTTAATTTTTTGGACCCTTTACATTTTTATTCCTGTGAATGGGTAGGTAGGGGCCCCAGTGTATTGCTATGCCCAGGGCCTACAATGCTGTTACACAGCAGATGCTTTTTACATGGATAAAATTATGCATCCATTAGCTGAATATAATATTAATCATTGTCATCCAGTCAGGTGTGCATGTATTGAAGTCAACAAATGGATGCATCTAGCGATTATTTGCCAACTGCATCTGCCGCCCCATGCATACACACCTTGACTGAAGCGTCTGAAAAATTGACGTTTCTGGATTTCAACTGGGCAACTATCTTGTGAATGGATGCAAGATAAACTTTTTGTGGGAGTGTCATGAGCATATAGCTAGAGTTCCTTGCTATTCTGAGGCATGCGTGTGGAGAAGGGACGCCTTTTTCAGATGGATCTCTTGCACCCAGCATGATGTTGGTGTAAATGCTTATACTAATGATCTATTGATGACTGTTGCAGCTGTGGGGAGAAAAAATGGGCGGTGCTACTATACGCATGGATTGCTCCATTATCATATGCTTCTAAATCTGGCTTCCAGAGCCACTTAAAGTCAGACCCATTTTGCGTGTGTGTAATTATATATACTAGGGATGTGCACCGACCCCCGTGTTTTTTGTTTTGGATCTGTATCTTCAAGGTTTTGGATCTGGATTTGGTTTTGCAAACCACCCTCAAGTGGTTTGGTTTTGGTTTTTGATCTGGATTTTTAAAATAAAAAATAAGTTTTAAAAACAGCTAAAATCATGTAATTTATGCAATCCAAAACCCGAAATTCGGATTTAAAATCGAATTCCGAACTGCAAAAAGATCAGAACCGCGACCTGGATTTACCTGGATCTCCTCAGGAGTATAGAACCGCGACTCTGATTTACCCGGATTCACGAAATTCGGGTGGATTCGGATTTCTGGAGAAACGAACCGCACATCTCTGATATATACACATACATACATATCTCTCAAACTTGATTATTAATGAAGCTCAATCTGCAACACCACTAGGATAGTTTCCAGCATAGCATTGTAAGTGCCTGATTCAGCAGCGGACAATGCAGATATTTATGCAGATCAAATGATTATTTGTAAGTCGCACGAGCCGCGATTGTTTTTCAATTCTGTACACACAGAGGATCCATTCGCAAAGCAAGTGATATGTGTTCAGCATTTGGGGGTAGGTAACGGGAGAGTGGTTAGGTGACGCAGGCGTGTCTGACCGTTTAAACACTGTTTCATGGGTGTGCATAAATTAGCCATTGCGGTTGCAGCATGAGAGCTCACTGCGTGTGAGGAGAGCTGCAGTGTTTGCGGCTGATCACATTTGCCGAACATGCTGTTTGATGTGTGTTGATGGTACCAATATTTACGCAGGAGTGCGACATCTGATGGATATGAGAAGGCAGCAGTGGGCGTCCTTATATCAGCTGTGCTTTGGCAGGCATTAGCATATTTTCGCAGCTGCGATGTCTTCTGCTGAATCGGGCTCTAAGTGCAGAGAGGAGGCCTATAGTAAGTAAGCAGCTGAAGGTGCTAGAGAGGGCAGGCGGACAGCTCTTTAGTGAACCCTGAACACTTGTTGCAGAGACAAATAAGGTGCAGCCTTGCGCCCTGGGCGACGCCATCGGTCGGTACAAGCAAGTAGCATGAATTTCTCTTATTAAAAGGAGCACCAAACTAGAATCATATACCCCTTTCACACACAGAGCAAAAACCCGGGTTTTTGCATGTGAACGTGCATTGACCCAGATCTTTGCTATATGTCAATGCAAACACACTACCCTGCTCTTTACCAATTTCCCGGATCTTAAGGGCAATACAGAGTTCTTAGAAGTGTCCTGGTATCTTTCAGATTCCTGAACTGTTCTGTATTTTTACTCACACTCTGTTTGTTAACAATCGCTTACCCCACATGTTCAAATCCTTCATACATAGTTTGGACTGTGTTATGTTGATACAGATCAAAAATAAAAAAAAATGTCAGTGTCTGCAGCTTCCTTATTGAGTTTGCTGCTTTATAGTTCAGAGGTTTACTTCCCTCATGATTATTTTTTTTTTACAGATCATTGTGTAACTACATTTCTGCATTTGTGCTGCATAGTATGCAGTAAAGATTCTTGTTTTGCTTCCCATGGTGCTAATGAGATTAGAAGGTTTACTGTTTGTAGTGGGAGGTGCTGGAAGGGGTACTTCAATTTACAAGTAAACTGCAACACTTTTATTGGGATCTGGTCATTGTTAATGGTTTTCCATGTCCTGTCCCGCTGTCTGGAGCTAAACCTTGTTATATTGAAAATATCAAACTATGTATGCTAATCACTGTTTCATCTCCCATGTACTCTGAAGTGGAATAAGCGATTAATAATGGGGTTTTTTGCTTTTTTTTTTTATAAATGTATCAAATATTTTGCTGGTATTCTGTGACTTATGGTTATGTTCTGTTGGTTTGTTGCTGGTGTGGTAATGTCCCTGTTTATTTCTACTTTTATGGATGTGTGCCTTTCACTTTCAGATGTTATCTGCAGGAGATGGATGGTCAATATACTTGAATGTTTGTTGTGTTGAACTTACCAACTGTCCAAATGTTCAATTGACAGAACATGGTTTCTAAACATGTGTCCCTGGATTTGTTTCTCCATTGTGGTGGTCCTTTAAAAAAAAAAAAAAGAAAATTGAAATTCATGTAACTAAAATATTTTATTCTGAAGACTAAGCAGTCTTTTATCAAAGTGGAGGAAATGTAACAACACGCAAAATTCTGGCTTGGACGCGATTCCAGCAAGTCTGCTCATCCCCCCCATTTCTCATAGTCCTTTTTCATTTTTATGCATCCATGTTTAGTTTTCCTCTTTGAGATTAAGTATAATAAAAAGTGCAAGTATTATGCTTTTTCATTCTATGTCAGAGCGATAAAATGCGAGGAAGCAGATGCAAATGGCCTACTTACCAGTTCCCGAAAAACAAGTTTAATGCAAACTTTCTGAGCCAAGAACAACAAAATTCATTTCTGGTCCTCAGTATAAGTAGAAACGACCATTTCCTAAGCTTCTGTTACTCTCAGTGAAACTATGACAGGCTCTCTTTACTTTTTGAACTCTTGCTTTTTGTTTTGATTTGTCCTTGTCCCATCCCAAGAAGCATTATACTGCTCTACACGATAAGAATCCCTCTGACACTATACAGTAGATCTGTTTTTATTTTTGTGGGCTTCACGGCATTGAAATGCAGAAGTGCACAATAAGGTAGGAGTAGTGTTTTTATATACCCCAGAGCGATTGAAGACAATACAGTTAGGATTGCTAATGGAAATGTAACACCAGAAACAAGAATTTCTAGTTTCTTATCCATTGACATATGTTTACAAATGATAAAAAATGTGTGCGTGTGTGTATATATAGATAGATGGGTTGGGTATTGCATCCCGTAAGTCAGAATACCGACAGCAGCATCCTGACCCAACTAGGTAAGTGTTCTTAAACCCTGCAGCCTAACCCTAGCCCCCCCACCACAACCCCCCCCCAAAGACTAGCCCTAAACCTAACCCTCCCCCTAACCCGGGAACTTGGTGTCTGTAGGTAATCTGAGCACCGACATCCTGACCGCCGGGATCGTAGCTACATCATACATTTATATATTAAAAATATATATTTTGCTGTTGCGAAAAGCTTCACATTAATGAACTCTACTTTTATTTTTGTATTCAGGTGTGCGCTTTGATTTTTAGGGTGAATAAAAATGTAGTTTCGTTTCAGTAATATTTTGCTGAAAAAACTAAAGTAAGGGGACTGTGATTGGCCCCAAACTATCTTTATTGTTCTGATTTATGTACTATTAAGATCTCAAAAGCATTATTGATGAAAATAGGGTAAACTTGCTTTGGTGTGAATTTCATCATATCTAATGTTATGGATGTTTTATTTTAATAAAAATAATAAAATGCATGGTTTTTATAACATTTCTAGATTAGTTTTATTGCACTTTACCATAGTATAATATTATCCTGTTCAATCAACATGTCATATTGGTGCCTTTTTAAAATCTAGGTCTTCACATTGTACAGTAACTGCACTGTGTGTTTCATTGTTGGAATTGATGCCTAAAGATGGCTACACCATATGCGATATGTCTTACAATATAGTTCTGACTTGGATCAGAATGATATATTGTGTGGATTGCATAGTGTGTACGTCCCATTTTGCCCGTGGGACGTTCATCGCATCGTCCCGTCTGCTGTGCTGCACAGCAGATGGGACGATGCAATGAACGATGCCATGCTGCTAAATACAGCATGAAATGCCACACAGTGCCGTCATACACCGCACTGTGTATTGTGTACAGACTATGCGATGTATCGTTCCTTCGCTTTGTCGGCTGGGTACACAATCGCATTGTCTGTACCCAGCTTAAGTGAGGTAAAGCTACAAACAACTTCCCGCCCAACCATTCCATTCTATACTTTCTCCGCTCATGTTTCTTAAATTTTCTGCTTGTCATATTTGTTTTTATACTTTTATTTTTGTTTTTATTAGTTTTTTTTCTACGGTCCTTATTTTCTACCTCTGCAAACCACTTTTCTCTCTCTCACATTATTCCTTTCTCCCTTCCTGGCATTTCTATATTTTGTCCACTATGAGATCATGAAATGTGTAATTGGTATCAGGCCCAGGACAATTACAAAGACAAACCCTCCATGTCATTCCTCTAAGGAAAGCCTTGCTCCATGACAGTCCTCGTTAAAAAACAAAACACAACATTAACACACAAAACTCAAATATATTTTCTCCATTAAGTAGTCCTAATACAGATGATGTCTTTCTTAATTTTTCAATATGAAAGAGTTTAACACAAATCACTCAAATCAGACATTGACTGCAGATAGATGTACATGCATTAAGGAAGTTGTTTTTCTGAATAAACAAGGACATAGAAAAATAATTCAGAAAGCGCCGTCAGATAACTGATTTTAATACAATTAAAAGCTGTGGACATAATTTGTTCATTTTGGATACAGAATTACTACTGTGCTATCAACAAAGATACAATTACTGAACAACAGAATATCCACTGGCATTTTTCCTTTCCTTTTTCTCATCACTATTTTCTGCATTTAGATATTAATCATGACTGAATAATTGTATTAATTGATGTGATTTTTATCTGTCATATGTTATATATTTTCTATGTAATTTTTTTATACTAGATAACTGATTTTAATACAATTAAAAGATTATCTGACAGCACCTTCTGAACTATATTTCTGTTTCCTTGTTTATTCAGATCGGTGGGTGTGTATATTTCCCACCTTTTGTTCAATAGGCAGCAGTTAGATTAATTATTTTTATCCACTTCACCTGGAAGTTGTAGCGCCAGATTTCTTTTTGGTTTTTTTTTCTGAAGAGAGATTCATTATTGTAACAATCCCCTCATAGATGAGTGCAAAAGTCTTTAAGTAGGCAATTCAGTTATCGGCGATGGCCAGGAAATGCCAGAGAGTTGGATCATTGTGACGGGATGCAGTCAGGAAGCCGACGGTCGAAATGCCGACTGCCGGCCTCCCGACTGTCAAATCCCGGCAGTGGTCTAATGATGGGTGTCGAAATCCCAATGCCTATTATTATCTCTAAGCCGAGAGCCCGACGCCCGGCATATCGAGCGAAGGTAAGCCGGGTGGTGGTGGGGGGGGAGTGGGAGGGTTAGGTTAGGGGCTCCCTGGGGGGACTTAGGGTTAGGCACCCCCCCCGGGAGGGTTAGGGTTAGGCTAGGGGAACGGGAGGTTAGGGTTAGGCACCCCCCGGGAGACTTCGGAGGTTTAGGTTGCGGGAACGGGGGGGTTAGGTATAGGCATTTACGGGGAGGGTTAGGCAGTAGGGGGGAGGTTAGGGTTAGGCACCCCTAACGGAGGGTTAGGGAGAGGGGGGGGAAGGTTAGTTATACTTACCTTTTTAGCTGTCGGGATCTTCACTTCTGCCGGACATACGTCCGACGGTGTTTCATACCGATCCCATTGTGACCTAGCAGCCACCTTCATTGTACATTTGCAGTTGGTACCCTATAGAGCTGCGCAGATACACATTGCGACTGCCCATTGCAGAAAACTAAATTCTCTTAAGGTCTGTACACACTGCATGATCCGATGATGAACGCCCGATATGACGTTCACCGGCAGCATTGACCATGCTGGCATTGGCAGCTGGGTTGCAGCATGACGTAACGGACCCGATGTCGGCCAGCTGGGGAGCGCATAGTGGATACACACTAGACGATGTGCCCGATATGTCGGCCCGATCCGTGAGATCGGACAACATATTGTCTAGTTTGTACCCTCCATTTCAGTATTTGAAAAATAGTACAATTCTACAAGCAATAGACAGCATAGTGTAAGATGACAAAAATATGATAACTCGTGTTGATGAGTAAAACAGAACAGCCAGCCTTTACAGCAGTGCTGTCCAAGATTTTACATGAGGGCCACATATATCTTAGAACCATGTACACTTTAATCAAAAACTATTTAAAATAAAAAATAATAAGTCATGGACCATGGGAGCTGTCATAGAGCGGTCACAAATAGCCGTGGGGGTCCTCCAGTTGGATAGTTCTGCTTAAGGGTTGGGCTACTCACACATATTCCTATGTATACCTATATCTCCCTTATTTATGCAGTAAACTTATAGTTTAACTGAAATCCATTTGTAATTAACACTATTTAGCTGGTGAGGTCCCTTCCCTGGAAATTTCTTCTATCCATTTCACACCGCGAACACGGGTCGCACCCGGGATTTTGTACACTGGCCCATCTCTGGTGCGACCCTGCTGAGACCCGTTTCAGAATGGCGGCCCGACCCGGCTTATTGTCGGGTTGATGAAGTCACCGCCGTCATGTGCCGAGCCGGCTCTTGGACATGAGATCCTCCCCAACAGCCGGCTCTTCCTATGCTGTGAAATGGGTCCCGGGTCGTATCGACCCTGGTTACCCATTCACAGTGTACCGCGAACTGGGTTGAATCCGTGTTCGACCCTGCTCGACCCGGGTTATTTCAACTGGGCCCTTTAACAGTGAGCAATATCCCGGGTTGCTGCGTGTTCACGTGAAATAACCTGGGTTATCGCTGGCAGTCTGAACGGGATGTTATTAGGCTGAACTCCTGATTTAATCTGTTTAGAAAATGGCATTGCATTACATTAAACCCCTCCATACTGCCACTTTGCTTCTTCGGCCCACTGCCTGGGAATTCTCCTTGGAGGAGGGGGGGCAATACAGATGAACAGATGGAGGATGTGGACTGAAGGAGCAGTATCACTCATCAAGTACGAATGATTGTTAAAAGGAGCGGGATCGGTGGGATTTATAAAAACTGCATAGTTTTTATAAATGTGATGCTTGGAGCACAAGTTTACCCCCATTTCTTGGGTTGTGGGTTTTTAGTAGTCCTCCTTTCTTGTTGCAGTTATTGTGGGTAGCACCAGTTGAGTCCACTATGCTGTATTAATTACTGTATTTCATAGTACTTTCACTATGCACTAATGATGTTATTAAACAGTTAATCTGCACCTCTGTTTTATATGTACATGTAGCTACGCAGGGTAATTCTGACATGGGCAAGAAATGGCAGAAACCAATATATAAAGCTGCCAGAGAAACAATCCTTGTCAGGACACCACCCATTATCCATTGCCAGAAACGCTAGTGTAACCAGAATAACAGTTTCTACAACAACTGAGACCTGTTTTCATACAAATTTTCTGTTAAAGTGACACTAACCGTAAATAATTTCTCTGCCTAACTGTATTTCGCTCAGGCAGATGTATAGAGTAGACATAGGGCAGATTTAATAACGAGTGATATACTTGTTCTCTCGTTACTAATCTTAAATGGCGCTCCAACCTATCAGCTCCTAACTCTCATTTTTCAAACACTTGACATTTAAGAGCTGATTAGTTGGACCACCATTTAAGATTAGTAACGAGAGATAACAAGAATATCACTCATTATTAAATATGCCTCTTAAGTTTATGTAATCGAAAAAGTGAAGGCTATTGACAAAGGTAAGAGTTGTGCCTGCCACCTGTTTGCCTGCTCTGTAATGTTTTTTGAAGCTTTCTAAATATGGCCTCACATCCAATGGTGTCTATTCCACTCCAAGTGAATGTATTGTTCTACCTCTCATTTGAATGCCCAGAGAGCTATGTGAGGAGATACAGGGAATTTGGGAAAGACTGATCTAGTCAAACAAATCTACTTGCGTACTGTGGACAAGTGAGTAGAACATTGAATTGAGGGCTGTCAGTGGATGTAGTATGTTACATTTTTTCAGAATCATTTGACAGCTTCATAAGTGCTTTAAGCGCTGCATCAACATCTTGAGCTAATTAGTTCCTTCCCCTGCTTGGAGCCTCAGGGCTGTTTGATGCAGTATTTTTCACTGTGTTCCATAGTACATCTCACAGTCCGGTCAAAAACTGTGGCTATGGGCTCTCTTCATGAAGTAGAAAAAAAACCTGTTTCACTGAAAACAGGGCTCTTACTGCTTTGATCTATTCATGAAGTGGATTACCGTAGAGAAGTTCATAACGGCGGCAGCCCCGGGGAGAGCGATTCCGTTTTGCTTCTACAAAAGCATTCGCCATCTCGGCACGGCGTTAAATAGCTTCCCTGCCTTCTCCCTGCTCTCCCCTCCCCCTGCTGCCACAGCAGCCAATCGGAGGAGTCCAGGGCCAGGTAACCTCCTCCTGGCTACCTGCTGCAACATTGCCTCCTCCCTCTGACCTATCCTCACCGCTGCTATAGTAAGGTGAGCCAACATGCATATGCCGGGTCACCACCTATTAAACTGCTGATGACCCGCCGCTATGTTAGGTGTGACCCGACATATGCATTCGCGGGTCACCATCTCTTATCTAGAGAGGAGTGGTGAAACCGAACCGCTCATCTGTACAGTGCTTGCTGCTCCCCCCCTCACAGTGCTTCCCTAACATGCTGCAGCAGCACTGAACTGAGGTGACTCTCCGCATGCGCAGAAGGGGACAGACTTACCGAAAGCAGAAGACAGCAGGAGAAGACTGCATTGCTTGACTCCTGGATACCGGATCGCATGGCAGGATAGGTAAGTATACATGAATTCTACTTAAACAAGTTATGTATCGCATCAAAATGATATATAGTGAAAAGTAACAATTCCAAAATGCAAATCTTAATGAATAGACCCCTATGTGACAGGGGTCTATTAACAGAGCAAAGGAAAGCCCTGTTTTGTGGTAAACAAGGCTTTTCTCTGCTTGGTGCTATTCACAGAGCGGGTTACTGTGGAAAAATACATTACTCTGTGGATGAATCGCTCTGCTTTCTGTTTCGTTTCGCCATTTCAGGATGGCAAATGGATTCTTGTTAGGGGAGCAGAGCAGTAATGACGGCTGTCCCCCTGCCCTTTTCCAAGTCTCGCTGCCCCTTTATGTATTCTGTAGATCCATTTTGCTACCCTTGGACTGAATGGAGGTGCAGACAAAATAAGGAGGCTTAATGTAACTCTTGCGCATGGGTATAACAAAAGTATAGGTACACTAGTGACTGTGTAGGAACCACAGACTTGTGATATGCATGGATACTGAACTTGAACTGGAGTGAACAGACCAGGTCCACTGGGCGACCCCTTTGCCTAGTGACCTGTGAAGGCCAGCAGGGATACACTCCTATCAAAATCGAACATTAGCAAATTTACCCCAACATTTTTGTGGTGCTTGAGGATTAGGGTTGAGAGCCCCATGTAGAGGGTGTGATAATATGTTTTAACACTTATTTTATACAGACAGGGAGTTTGTAATCAACAGAAGTTGGGATAGCTTTATGAATTATTTGCATCAACTTTCACAGCTTAACCACTTAACTGGCTAATATTTTTTTTTTTTTAAAACGCCCAAAAAATTGTGTTTGTGTTTTTTTTTTTTTTTTTTTTAATTACTAGCAAAATGATGTAAATAAGAGCTATTTAATATAATTCTTTTAACAGAATAGTAAAATCGCATTTAAATGGAGATTAATAACATCATGTGATAAATTGATAATAAATAACTGATAATAAATAACACGACCATTTTGGTGAGGGGGGACACAGCAGCCGCGCTGGTAGGAGGGTGCGGGGGTTGGCCGAGGGCAAAGCAGCAGCTGCCCCAGTAGGATGGGGGGCCGAGGACAAAGTAGCAGTCGCGATGGGGAGGAGGGGGGCCGAGGAGCCGTGGTTACTGCTTACTACTTCCACCGGCAAGAGGGTCAGGCAGGCCTCCTGATCTCTGCTGGCCACAGTGACCAGGAGCGTGGCTGTTACTTCTACTGAAGTTACGGCTGCCTGCAGCCGTGCCGGGAGGGGGTACTGTGGCCATCAGTGACCGGGACACACTGGAGGAGCAGCCACGGATGCAGGGGACCAGAAGGTCCCTCTGATGTAGGCGGCTGCAAGAAGATTAGCTTCCTGCAGCTGCCTAGTGGGCATTTCTGACTGGTCGCATCAGATGCGACCATGTCAGGGAAAGCCCAGTCTGGTATGGTCGCATCTGGTGCAACAATGCCAGGCAAGTGGTTAATTTTACCTTCATTGCTGCAGAACACCTCTAAGTTCTTAACCCATTACTTGTTCCCTGAAAAAGTACTGTGACTTAAGGCCCCCATAAACCTTCGGATGGATTGCGCAATTCTGCGATCGGATCGGAAATACTGAGCAATTGATGTTCCATGATCCGAAGGTTCTGTGAAATCATACATGTTAAATTTCACAGATTTGCAAATCATTATCCTATATTGAACAGGATCGGCAAATCTGTGAAATCCAACATGTTGGATTTCACCAGTCCTGCAATGCCTGATTGCAGGAAAGCGGCGATCTGCCAGTAGTGTATGGCCCACTTTAAGCCCATAATGTTTAGGTAGTCTTATTGGTCTGTACAAATGTTTTGGATTGGAATACACCTCCAAGCAACAGGCCACTGAATGCGCTTAGATTTCTCATTAGATTGTCATCTTATTTCCTCCTTTCTGTATGAATCACAGACCTCAAACTAATGATTATATTTACACTGACATATATTGAGTGTATACTTATCCTAATCTAGCAGCAGGCAGACTTTTTTTATTTTATTTTACAGCTATTCATGGGTTTATTTCCTTACATTACCCATTCTGCGTCTCCTTTAAACATTTTTTTTCAATAAGGTTCCAACCAAATCCATAGCTATTCTTTCAAATGGCATCTCAATAATGGGTAATGGGACTAGTGGACTATTAAAATGTGGTCTTGGAGCATGATACTGACATTCAGGGCAGGATGCACAATAGTCAGATACCTCTATATGGAACCCTAGGTGGCCTGCCGTTATATGACCATGAGCCAGATCTAACACTGTTCTTCTGTATGCTTTGGGAACTATTAATTGTTCCACAATATCTTCCCCTTTCTTAGTCACCTGATACAAAAAATCCTGACATACTGCCATGTGAGGATATGACAAAGGACTATCGGGGTCTAGGGGTTTACCATCGATCACTTTGACATTCTCACTGGCTTTTACCAGAGTAGGGTCATGTAACTGCTCTACGGCAAAGACCTCTCTTCTGACCTCTAAATCTGGCAGACGATCAACTAGCTCAACAACACTTCCCACCTCAGGGGGAGGCACATCAGTTGGCGAGCCACCATCACGCTCCGCTTTCTCTAGTTCACCAATCATACTAGAAAAAGGGAACATCTCTGACTCTGAAGAAACTTCCCATGCTACTACACCAGTAACCTTCTCAAACCGGTCAGGGTGATTTACCTCTGTGCAAAATCGGCTTTCATACAACTTCCAGAAGTGAGCAAAGTCTCTCCCCAATATTGCATCATACATTAAGCCATGTACCAAACCCACAGAGACTATTGCGGAACCACATGGTGTCTCGATGTTCACTTCTGCAGTAATATAATACCTAGTATCCCCATGTATGCAGGTCACACAACAGTTTTCCCCTTATGCTTCAAGGGGTTCACCAGTTCAGCTTTCATAAGTGTAACCAGGCTACCAGAATCTAACAGAGCCTCTTCTCGGTTGCCTTCTACAGTGAGTACACACATGTGCTTATCTGTCTCAGCCTGCCGGTCAGCAGTACAGGCTGGCTGTGCGAAGAAAGACATCCTGCGGTTGATATGAGCAGTATCACATTTCAATAGGTTCAGAGGTAAGTGAACAATTAGCCGCAATATGGCCAAAACCACCACATCGGATACACTGAATCACATTATAACTAGGGATGTGCAGGCTCGGATAGGTTCGAGTTTGCACGTGGAGTTCGGATTTTTCCCTCCAAAAAAACGGAACTCAGAACGAGGCAAAACGTCATCTTACATGGACGAACATCATCATTCCTGGACAAAAGACCAGGAATGATGATGTTCGTCCATGTAAGATGACGTTTTGCCTCGTTCTGAGTTCCGTTTTTTTGGAGGGAAAAATCCGAACTCCACGTGCAAACTCGAACCTATCCGAGCCTGCACATCCCTAATTATAACCTAGTCTTTTACGGGGGTAGGAAGCTTCCTGGCCTGGCTGGCCTATCTCCAGGTTCCACACCCTCAGTCTTAAGTACATTCCATCGCCCAGCACCCTTCTCCCCTGGAACAGTCTTACCAGTGTCGATGGGAGTTCGCCGATGCGCCATCGGGGCTCGGTGGGGCAGACTCAACAGCTCCTCAGCCGCCATGCACCTCACCACCAGTTCAACTAACTGGTTTGTGGACTTCGGGTCTGAATGGCTCACCCACTTGCGCAGAGATGCAGGTAGCGATCGCAGATACCGGTCCATCACGACTCTTTCGACGATCTGTGGCTTTTCATAGTCTTTTGCATCAGCCAGGCACAAATCATAATAGGTCTTTTGTGGTTCTCCAGACAGGAAGGGTGCCACAAGACTTGCCCACTGTTCCTTGGGCCAACTCTCCCTTTCTACGGTTCTCTCAAATGCCGTGAGATACGCTTCCACATCATCACTTGGAGTCAATTTCTATAAAAAATGACTGGTGCGTATGGAGCGAGTGTGGGTTGGAGGTTCAGTGGATGCATCTCCAGACTGGGCTACCAAGTGTTGCACTACCTCTTTTAAGGCCTGGCGGGTTTCCTCGATGGTGACTTGTTGCCTCCTGGGCTGTCTCCAAGGCCAACAGTTGCACATTGGTGATTCCTGCTGAGCTCTGGTAGCTTCCTGCTGAAGTTTTTGTTTCCTGCTGAGCTGCCGTAGCTTAGGCCTTAACAATGTCCTCCATGTTGTCTTTAGGTGCAGGTTGGAGGCTGAATATGGCTTCTCTAAGCATCTGCTGACGCCACCTTCATGGATTCCACAATTACGTATCTGTTCCTTCAAATTTTAAAAGGAAAATTTTCCCTTGCTGCAATTTTAGTGTGTGCTTGCCCGCATTCTCCACCACTTGTGACACAGTTGGGGTAGGGGTCCCTCTCCTGGGGTAGACTGACACCCTCTTTACACACACACTGCAGCCGGAGAAACAAGACACAATTCTGGGGTTCTCGTGCAAGCTGGTCGGAGCCAGACTTTATTGTACCAGGTACATAAATAAAACAAAACACAAACAAAATCCTAGCCCGTCTGGGCTCTAACTAGACAGTAGGTTTCCTCACTGTCAGAACACTATAAACAAGTTCACGTCCACAGTACTTACAGGTCTGTATCAAAACAATGCCTGCGGGCCTGCTCTCCCAGGTGTGAGCCACAACCAAATCCAGCTTATAACAGCCATTTCCCGGTGCAAGCCCTAATGAGCCTGCTACCAGGCTGAAAGGCTCAACACCCGGAGTGGCCTGTGGATGGAGCCCTCCTTCTAATCGCATCCACACCCCCAGGACCCATTCCGGCTTTTCACCAAAGCCGACATTCCAATTTGTTCAGCAGGACAGACTTTTCCTGGGGGATTAAAAGACATACGTGAGAAATCTGGGACACACATATATGCCATCCACAACTTTTCCAGTGCTTCTATGACCATAATATATATAGAGATAGAGAGAGATAGATATAGATAGATATATAATATATATGATATGTTAGTATTTTTTTGTAGAACACCTTTAGCACTCACCAAAGGGGATATGTCAGCCTTTCAATATTTAATGTACAGCGGTAATCTAAGATTACCGGAGTTTGTCACTGCATTGCTCTCGCCATCTTCAGATAGCAACAGCGATGTGATCCTCATTGCCGGCAATGGGGACTCGGCAACAGCCTTTCCGGCTTCATTGAAGCCTTCCAGGCACTGCTGGGTCCCCGCCAGGTTTCTGTGTCATGCGCATGACACAGACACCCATCATTGGCAGCGATAGGCTGCCAGTAACAGAGCTGAATACGCAGCTGAGGAGGGAGACTGTCGTTTGACCTCGCCGGACCTTGATGTTGGGGTAAGTAAGGATGAATACTAGTGGCATATTAGTTAGTATCACTACAATACTAAACGAAATATGCTGCTGGTAATTTAGAATTGTTGATAAATGGGGCCAAATGTTTCATGTTACATCTTCTGAGGATACGGTATGACAGTTTTCACCATTAATGTCTATATCTTCTTCAGGGTCCGTAGGGCTCCACAGGGAGATATTGAGGTGTAGGTAGGACCTGGAGGACTATACACCAACAACAAAGCTTTTCAATCCCAGGATGCTCCGTCCACAGCCTGAGGGCACTTCAGTTTCGTTGGTGTCCGGCAGGTGCTGGATTACCTTTATAACAATAGGCTGTATTAAGCAGCCCAAGCTTTACTTTTATGATTTTATTTACTTTTTATTTTGTTTTACAAACGAGCAAGCAGCACCAGACTGTCCTCCGGATGTCTGTGCTGCCGCCCCATCACCCCTCCGCGGTGCCGTGACACCAAGCCTGTGCTAGGTACTCACGTTGGGGCTCAGAGCGGGACTAGCTAGCAGGTTCTCCAGACCCCAGACTGCAGCCCGGAACCCAGGGGACAGGTAAGGCGGAACCCTGTTTGCGGGGACCCGGGTCTTAGTGCACTCTTGCCTCCAGTCTCAGTAGACAGACTGGAGGTGCTGATGTGGACACTGGCTTTGCCCACTACTCCACTAGACCACCGAGGCATAACATTACTGGCACAGAGGCAAATTTTAAAAGCCTGGGGATAAGGCGCTCTCCCTACAGCCCCTCCCCCATCTCAGGGCGCCTTTCCACTGCGGTCTTGGTGTTCCCTGAGCTGCCTCCTTCACCCTTTGCCCCCTCAGAGAAGCGTGGTAACCATTTTAGGCAAGCAGGTCTCCAGGAAACGCTGGGTCCATTCTCCCTGTATACCTCTCCCACGGCCAGGTTACACAGTGCTATATCCTACCAGCCACTGTGGTCTGTGTAGTCGATTTTAGTGCCCATTTGCAGACATGTAATGTTTTTTTCTGTGTTTGTATGTGACTTGTCCTAGCGCTAATCTCTACTTTCCATACTGTCAGTTATACCTCTCCATTATTTTTCTACTATACCCTGACATACTAAGGTATTGAGGGTTCCTTGTACCTCCCATCTGCTATATAACTGTGAGGACTATCATATACCTTGGTTGCACACTACACTGTGCCATATTACACATACTGCAAGGTGTTCATTGCACTGCATCATATTGTGTATTCTATTATTCTTGCGGCTATGACTGGCAGAGGAAAGAATAACAAGCAGCCTGATGCTGCTCCTCCTATTCTGGTGTTTTGTAAATCCTGCTCTGCAGGCTTAGCCACAGAGGACCTCATTCACTATGGTATCTGTATTGATTGTTACACAGCCCCAGGCCCATCAGCCCCGATGTCTCTCCCTCAGGACCCACCCTGGGTTTCCTTTTAACAAATGCTGCCAAAACTTGCAGACCAAGTAGTGGCCCCTGTGGTAGCTCCCCCTGTGGGATGGCCACAGGAGGTACTCCCTGCAAATCCTTTGCCTCCCCCATGGATAGACATACTGTCTTCCTCAGTACAGAGTTTGGCTGATACCTCTATGGTTTTTCAGCAGATTCTGCAAAAAGATAAACCTTTACCTACTAAGCCTACAAAAAGTACTATATCTTCCCAATCCACACAGTTACCTGAGTCTGAGATATCATCTGGGGAGGCAGAAGACTCAGATCTCTCGCACTCTTACTCCATCTCAGGAGAAGAGTGCGAGAGAGTGTAAATTAAATATACCTGGTCTTGTGAGAGCTGTTAAAACTATTCTACAAATAGAAGAGGATGAACCCGCTCCTAAGAAAAAACATGCACTTTTTAAGCGACAAAAGGTGGTTTTACCAGAGTTCCCTCACACTGACCAGCTATCTGATCACATGAGTGAAACTTGGAATATGCCCGGTAAAAGGCTTCAAATTCCAAAACTGTTCCGCTCCTTTTACCCGCTTCCAGCTACTGATTATAATAAATGGGAAGTTCCCCCAACAGTGGATTCTCATGTAACATGTCTGGTTAAACATGCCACCTTACCCATTCATACTGCAAACTCCTTGAAGGAGACTACAGATAGACGTATTTACAGGAGCTATTACTCGTCCTGCTAGGGCTATGACCTGGGTGGCAAAAGCCATTGAGAGTTGGGCAGAGGCTCAAGAAGAGACTTTTCCCCCTGATGCTTTGAGGGAACAGCTGTCCTACATATCTCACATTAGAGATGCAGCCTCCTACTTAGGTGAAGCAGCTATAGATACTGCTTTTCTTGCCTCCAGAATAGCTTCCACTTCGGTAGTGGCCTGACGTATCCTTTGGCTATGTTCCTGGAAAGCAGATTCAGTATCAAAATGGTCTCTAGAGTCTCTGCCTTATGCAGGAGGCGTCCTTTTTGGTCCAGAATTAGATAAAATTGTGACTACAAGACTGTGTTCCTGCATATAATATAAAGCCGCGGACGTCATCCTTTTTGGCCCTTTCGCCCTCAAGGCAAAGCCAAGGGTCCGTTCTCCAAGCCTAGGGCCAAACTATCCTGGGCTACTAGACGTGCACCTGCTTCTTCAGTTCGCCCAACTTTGGCATCAAACCACGTCAGATGCCTGGGTAAGAGAAGTAGTCTCCCACAGATACGCCCTCTCCTTCCTCAACAGTTCGTTTACACAGGACCTCCATCGGACTCGACCAGGGCCCTGCTGCTCCAAAGTCATGCAGTCCTTACTGAATTCAGGAGTAACAATTCGGGTCCCCTCCTCACAACGGGGCAAAGGCTATTATTCTACCCTTTTCTTAGTTCAGAAACCCAATGGGTCTCAGCGGCCTATCCTCAAATTGAAGTCTCTGAACAAGTTCATCAGGGTGCCCAGGCTTTGTATGGAAACCCTCCGTTCTATTATCCTAGCTATGGAGCCTGGAGATTTTATGTTATCCCTAGACATTCAGGACGCTTGCCTACATGTACCTATAGCGTCTTAGCGTCTTCTCATCGATAATATCTCCGGTTTGCTACACTGCAGCAACATTATCAATTTCAGGCTCTGCCTTTCAACAGCCCCTTGGGTCTTTACCAAAATCGTGGCAGTTATGGCGGCCTCTCTTCGGCGTCAAGGGATCAAACTGCTCCCATACCTGGACGATATCTTGCTGTTGGCCAGCTCCCCAGAGACTCTTCATCGCCATCTGCAGGTAACCATTGCCTTTCTACAAATGCACAGTTTGCTGATCAACTGGAAAAAGTCTTCCCTGACACCCTCTCAAAGAATGGTACATTTGGGACTGGACTCTCGAGTTCAGAGAATCTTCCTAACATCAGACAGCACAGGCTATGCAGACTGCTCCACAATCGCAGAGTGTCAATTCACTCTGCAATGCAGGCCTTGGGATCAGTTGTATCCACCTTCGACATGGTGGAATTCGCCCAGTTTCACTGCAGGACTACAACACCTGATCCTTTCCAGGTGTAACGGGCTACCCCATCTGCTCAGATCCCAGACGATCAGCCTCCCCCCAGAGGTTCGCTGTCCCTAGCCTGGTGGCTACAGACTCCCCATTTGAACAAGGGTCATCCCTTTTGGGTCCCGGACTGGGCTCTTCCCACCACAGACGCAAGCCTCTGAGGATGGGGCGAAGTAACCGGCCAGCACTCCTTCCAGGGCCGATGGTCCCCAGTCGAGGCAGTGCTAAAAAATCAATATCCTGGAACTTAGGGTCTGATTCAGAGCCGCACGTAAGCGGCCGCTCATTCGCTCTGAGCGATGTTCACACAACTGCGCATGCGTATGAGTTGTAATGCGCATGCGGAAACCAGTCATTGCGGTCGGAAATCGTGCGCTCGCAAAATATCGAGGGGCTGCTTAATTTGATTGACAGAATGTACTGATTGTGGGTGGTAACAGGGGAAGGTGCTTGAAAATGGGGGAGTGAAGATCCGAACGCAGGCATGCCTAACGGTCAAAAGGGCGTTTAATGGGAGTGCATAATTAGTAAAGGAGCGTCATCGACCACGTCACTTGGTTGTCTTTTAGCCTGAACTGCTCGCAGTGATAGCGGTAAGAAAAACCTGCCACAAGCACTGCGAGCAGTTCAGATGCCTTTCGATGTACCCATTTAATCTAATAAATACTGGAGATGACGTCTGATGCGAAAGGCAAAGGGGCGTCTTTACAAAATAGCGAGCACATTTTTCGTTCGCTCGCTCAGACATAGAGGCGTCAACAAACCGCAAAGAGCAAGAGCTCAGTTTAAATAGCCGGCCCTTTTTTGGAACGACCGTCCGCAAATAGCGTCCGGCTCTGAATCAGGCCCTTAGAGCCGTCTACAGAGCTCTCATCCTCGTTCAGAACATGCTGAAAAACAGGCCAGTACAAGTACAGCTGACAACGCCACGGCTGTAGCCTACCTTAATCACCAAGAGGGCACTCAAAGTCAGTGATCAATGACGGAAGTGTCCCGCATTCTCACATGCTCCGAACACAATCTCCCAGCCATCTCCGCACGTAAACCGGTCTCGGCCAGGTAAAGCTACTTAGTGAGTAAGTTATTATGGCTTCGCTATCAAGGTCGCTAAAGGAGGTAGATCTAAAGTCTCTTAAATCCAATATATGAAAGGGATATATGCTGTATTAGACTCGTGACAGCTGTAGCTATAACAATATCCTCCAAGTGTAAAAAAGATGTCTTTGAATTGTCACTGCAGTCAATTGAATGTAATGCCTGCTTAGATCACTCCGTATTAGTAGTGGTACAGGGCGCATATACATGTTAGTATGTCTCCACTTAGGAAGATCCAGTCGTCCCTCTGCAAGCTGGCCAGGGGGAAGGGGAGAGGGAGGCTAAATCGCCAGCGGGAGACTAAGTTTCTTTTTCTGTCGGCCGCGGCATGATCTCGGCCTCAACTTCCCCACCGCTGTCAGTCCAGTAGCGCACAGTGTACCTGTCTATCCAGAGTTTCTCAGTACAGGCAAGTCCGAGTCACCAAGATATCCCACGGGTTCCAAGCCTCTGACCGGTTTCACTCCTCAATTGGGGGCTTTATCATATATATGTCTGCTATATAGTGTATTTATATAGCTGTAATAATATGCTAATGTAATATTTCAGCTGCAGGCTATGCATACTGCTTTACCTAATTGATTTTGCCATGTGCAGTGCACTACATAACATGTTTCCCCTAATGGCATATTCACTTTTGCTTTAATAGAATGTATTTATTTTTGGGCATGCTGCGCCAAAGTAAATTTTTTTGAGGATAACTTAGTTTACCTCTTATGGTGCGTACACACGGTACGATAAAAATGCACTATATGAACAATAACGATATCGATCATATCGTTATCGTTCATTTTTTGGTGCCTTCCAACCTACCAACGACCTGCAATGTGTGGGCACGTATGGGCGAAAACGATATCGTCTATCGCCCATGCATGCAGGCCAACCTGGTCGATATCGACCAGGTTACATAGAGACATGCGGGTTGCTGGCCCGTCATTGGTGGTGTGCTGGATGATCGATATCGATCAACCAGCACACCCGGGAGATCGTTCAGCGATATTGTTAATGCTGACGATCGTCCCGTGTGTATGCATCATTACTTCCTTACACATAGACAGAGGGGTAGTGTTTTTTAGAATTCTGAGCTTCAGTCTTCACATTCTAACAAAACTGCATTTAATATACTCTTCTGATTTGCTATAGATTACAAAGTAACACATTTTGGGCCTGATTCAGACTCGGTCGCAAGCACTGAGCGCTCGCAACCTGGTCGATGGTGGCCCAGAGCGCATGCGCACGTCGGAGCTGGCTCCGTCGTGCGCATGTGCGAGACCCAGATAGCGACGGGCAGTCCGTCGCTCCGGGTCTCGCACCAAAGGGGGCGTGCTGTTGGTTGAGTGACAGCACGCCCCGTTTGGTGGGCGGTCCGGGGGGTGGCTGCCCAGACAGAGGCGTTCCCATGAGAACGCCTACCATCTGGGGGTGGCCCCACTGACATCACAAGTGATGTCAGTGGGAGAGATTTCGGCTCTGTTTGAGCCGAAAGCTCTCTGGGGCTTGTGGCCACGAGACCCTACCACAAGGGTCTCGTCACAAGCCCGATGGTCGCGATGGTCTTGACCATCGCGACCATCATCCTGGCCGCTCGCATTAGCTGTGGGTGGCAACCCACAGCAATGCGAGCAGCCAGGAGGCCGTTCCATAAAAAAAAAGGAACAAAAAAAACGACCTGACTCAGAGTGAGCGCTTTGTCAGAGCGTCCGGCTCTGAATCAGGGCCTTTATTCAAAGTGTGATTTCCTAAAATCAATAATTTTTAATAGGATGGTGCTAGAAATGTCATGGGCCTGAAAACCATTTCTCTATTTACTGTAGCCAAATACAGCAGCTGTCTGGACGGACAGCTGGCCAGGACATATTTTAAAAGATAAGATTTCAAATGGCTGGACATGGGTCTGACTTGGTCACCAGCTGCTTGTAACTCTGTGTAATACACAGCATTCAACAATGTCTTATATGTAGTCTCTCTTTAGCACTTCTGGGGCATGAGTCTGAGTCACTGTTGTCTCTCTTCCCTACGGCAGTGTCATTTTACTTACTTTCATATGCTAATGCAGACTTGGCCAACATGTGGCTCTCCAGTTGTGAAACTACAAGTCCCAGCATGTTTAAGAGCTGATCGGTGGGAGGTAATGCTCAAGCTTGTAGTTTCACAACAGCTGGAGAGGTTGATCAGGCCTGTTGTACTGCGACAATCCGCCAAAGTAGCAAGTCCGTGCATCTGAAAGTGCAAGTTTACCTCTCCCACTATTCTATCGTCCACAGCCGAAACCGTTATCAATAGTAACTGCACTTGCACCAGCCCCATGCTAGGTGCAAGAGATCCGTCAGTTTTGCTTCTGACAGCACATTCTTGCCTATCCTTACGGAATGGCTGGAAGACTTTCGCAAATCGGTTGGCACTTCCTGCTGCCCGGATAGGTGGGCAAGTCTCCCAGAGGCTGCGGTCACCGCCGCCCACCTGGGTGAAGTGGGGGGCACAGACGGCCGATGCCGCTATTCGCACTGAATCTTTTCATCGTGGCTCTGCCCCCGCTTCACAAAGCTGGTAATCGCGGCATTACAAAGTAGGGGACAGGTCCACGATGACGCATTTATGTCATCACGCCCCCAGACCCGCCCACTTCTGCCGCCCCTCTGCAGTGCCGACCTGTGGGCACTCTGATCCAGTTCATGGGGTAATTGCATATAGGAACATTTTGTCACAAGACATATTAGCTATCACAGGCATTACAAACTATTTGAAAAGAAGAACAGGGTATAGACCAGGGGTGGGCAGTAAGCGGCCCTTCAGCTGTTGTTGAACTACACATCCCTGCATGCCTCGCAACAGTATTAGCGTGGTCAAAGAGCAAAACTGTGGTAGGGCATACTGGGATGTGTAGTTCTACAACAGCTGGGGGTGCTTATTGCCCACCTAGTATAGACAGTTGTGAATTAATACCCCACATCAGGAAAAACTACCGGCCTTGCCTGGAATAACATAGTTGATGTACTTACTCTAAATTAATTTACATAATCTGATGTTGACAGCCCATCTATCTGACTACTGAAATGTAAAGTGTAATTCCAGTATTCATACAAGTTTTACTATATAAAGAAGAAAAAAAAAAGAAACTTTCGTGGACATTGGAGGAACTAAGTTAAGGTGTGTATCCACTATAGACGGAGAAACTACTGCATGATTACGACATTGTAATCGTGCTGTCGTTTCACAGTCTGTGATGTGCCTACACTGAACGTTCAGTCATTCAGTGTAGGCACATCCATCAACCCTTGACCCGCTGAACCTGACGTGATCGTCAGGTTGACCAGCATGTACGGGCAATGATAGATGTAAAAACAACCAGCGGGTACGCTCATCGCTGGTCGTTTATGATATTTAAATGCACGATTTGCGGCCGATTTACTGAGCAATTGCACGATTACGATGTCGTAATCGTGCAAACGCTCAGTAAGGTCGGGTAGTAGATACGCACACTAAATTTATCTAGTGCAACCATATGTTGCATAAAATATACAGGATTGTTTTGTGAAAGTCAGGGGCCGTGGGAGCTATGAAGATTTAGTATTACCAGTTATGGCTGTAACCAGGAAGATACAAGTCAGTAAATTAGTCTGGAGATTACACTACAGTGCCATCCAGATCTGGGGCCAGACATTCCTGCAAGCATTTCCAGTGGTTATATGAGCGTTAAATTAACCAGACTCCTATCCTTATGTCAAATATTCTCAAGCTTATGACCTCAACCATATATGCACTGTGGCCTGCACTGTTTGTATACTACTTGCAGCAATGTGAGGAGGTGGTCTTACGTATTCATTTAATAATTACAGGTACAAGCCTAGAAGCATGTTGGAGTTCATTACCCATTATTTCAATTAAGGGCCTCCAAAAAACGTTACACCTTCTCTTCATTAATTAGGATATTATAGTGCCATCAAATTGAACCTCCATGTGCTTGCAACTAGCTGTGTTTTCTTAAATTAGCAAATAATAAAAAAAAATCCAATGAATATATGATTTGGCCAACTGTCCACCAAATAGTTTGGTCCCAAGATGCTTATGGAAAATATTTCCTTTTAATCCATGACTGATACACTGCAGGAAGCAGCCCAGTATGTACAGTAGGAATCTATTGTATTATCAATAATTAGTTCATAAGGGACCTAGCAATTTAAATGTAGTATTTGTTTGGTGACATTTCAGAGTCCTAAGTCCTGCCACATTTAAGGCAAGTCAAAAATCGTTATGTTTACTTTTTTTTTTTTTTATAGCACAAGATCATAATTTACATAGGAACTAGTAAAAGAGAGAAGATAAAAGAAACCTAGCTAGTTAAATCATATAATCTGACATCACTATGACTATTCTAGAACTATTATATATTTGCCTATATTTCATTAGAGTTGCCAATACATGTTTTATTGCTGTAAGTAATTGTCTAAAGTTGGACCACAGTTGGATCTAAATATGCAGTGTATTGCGATCACCAGCTAACGAATCGGTATGATTTACTGCCGGCCGCATGGCCGGTTCAAATCCCGACAGTGGCAGCCCGGCAGGGGTGAAAATCCTGATCATCCAAAGGTAAGTATTTACTAACCCTATTCTATTCCCTAACCCTCCCTTAGGGGTGCCTAACCTTAACCTACCCCCCAAGTGCCTAACCCTAACCCCCCCTTTCCCTAGCCTAACCCTAACCTCCTGGGGGGGTGCCTAACCCTAAGTCCCTCCCGTGAGCCCCTAACCTAAAGGCGGCTGTCCACGCCCGGTTTACCTTCGATCGGTGCCTTCGACTCGGCGTAGGTCTAATGACAGGCGTCGGGATTTCGACGCCTGTCATTAGACCTGTGCCGGGATTAGTCAGGATTACGTCCGTCGGCTTCCCGACTGCTAACCCCAGCTAAAGGAAAGTGTACTTTTGATAAATCAGGAAGTATTTGTTTCGGATTAACATTAAGGGCTTGATTCAGCAAGGAACACAGTTGCGTATATGCACGCAATCTGTCGATTAATTTGCACTGCGCATGCATCGCAGTGCGCGTGTGCGACCTAGCAATTGCAATGGGATCTGCGTCTGCAGAGGCTACGCAGACCCAGAACAGAGTGATTGACAGGAACAGCTGGTTGTGGGTTGTGACGGGGGGCGGTCGAGCGAACGCAGGCATCCCAGTGCATTTCAACGCTGTTGCATGGGCATGCATAAATTATCCACTGTAATATCAGACTCCTGAGGTCTCGTAGCGTGCGCAGAAGTTAGCAATTCCTAAGTGAGGTTTGGGCTTCGTTAACTGTGCGTATGGGTCCGATGTTACCGATTGGTTTGCTATGTTGCCCTAGTATACAGATGTGAGTAAGGGGAAGTGGGCGTCCTTATGTCAGGCTGTGTACGCAATGTGAATGCACACATTTAAATAGCACAACAGATAATAGCATTGCAGTTGTGTGCATATAAGCAGAATAGCGTTCCTTACTGAATCTGGGCCTGATTCAGAGCCGGATAATACAGGGGGACCCTACAAATTTTTTTCCCCCTGTATTTCAAGAACCAGGACCGGATCAGAGCCCGGTGCTGGTTGTGCAAAATACGGGGGACCCCTACGTTGTTTGTCCACCGTACTTTGCACAACCAGCACTGGGCCACTAAAGCCTGGGACTGGTTGCTCTTTTGAGGGGGGGACCATGCTGTTTTTTTTATTTCACACCAGCTTTTTTTTTATTTTAACCACAGCAGCACAGTCTGATCTCAATGATCCGTCTGTGCATCTGTGTTTATATTTTTACAGACAGATGCATGCATCACGGATATCCTTGATCCGTGCAAGCATCTGTCTGCTATCCTGCACGATCTAATATCAGCAAATCTTTAGATCGTGCACGATAGATCTTGTCACACCGTGCAGCTTTTGCTGCACATCGTGTCCTGGAGTGCCGGGGATAGTTCAAGGGAAATTGCTTACTATATCGCATCGTGAGCACATCGCGTAGTGTGTAGGCACCTTAAGTCTCCAGCCTTGAACACCACCTTAAATTGCAATAGCTACAAAAGCAGTTTAGACAAGTTACCGTACTAGCAGTTGGATTCAATAAGAATCGTATCACCTACAGGAAGATAATCTTTACTACTGTATCTGCTGTTCCACCAATTAAGATGTTATTTATTCTACACGCCTATTTCTGACTACTCATACCTCTTACTTCAGGGTCCATAGGGTCTACACGATCTACCTTGGGGTATGTAGTTGGAGAGATCCATTGCACCAAACAGGTACAGCTTTAAAGCTCCCAGCATGCACTGGTCCTCCTCCCTATATACCCTGCCTCCAGCCACAGGCATTAATTTTTTTTGTTTGGTGCGTAGCAAGTATCCAGACGCACATGTTTAACAGCGGGACTGCCTAGGCCGTCCCAGGCTTTTTTCTTTCATGATTTAACTTAGTTTTTGACTTCTGAGTGAGCGGTACTAAGTGCCGAATAGGACGCAGGTACTGGGACTCCATCTACCTCCGCCGATGCCGAAGTGCCAATACCGCTATATAACCTGGAGATTTCGGCGGGCCTCAGCGAGGCTTAGCTAGTGGCATAGCTTGGGTCCGAACTGCGATCGTATTCACGGAGATGGCAGGTAAGCAATTCCTCGTGATGGGAATCGTGCGCGACGCAGTCCAGGCCTCCAGTGTAGGAGTTGCACCAGAGGCAGCTGCGGGTGAAGGCCTCATGTAACGCGTACTCACTAAGACGGCTGGGGCTCTATTGTCTGTCGCTGGGGATGGGTAGTAGACACACTAGTTAGCGTCTACTACTGTGAGGCCAGCGTACCTGTGCCGTCAAAATCGCAGCTTAGGGGAGATAGGCGCTGCCCCGGCCACTCCTCCCCCAACCCAGACGCAAATTCCGGTTACGGATTCCCACCTCTGGGTTGCTACTTCTGACCACCTCGTTTGTGAGATGCTCGCAGTTCACAGTTGGGCATACTGCTGCAGGCTGGTTGTCTCCCTGTATACCTTTCCTCTGGGTCTGGTATATAGCGTTCTATATCCTGCCAATACCTCGGCGGGGCTGGTCAGTTGATTCAGAGTCAATTTGCAATAACAATGTTTGTATTTATGCATTGTATGTGACTTGCTAGCTGCTGTCTTTTGTTTTCAAACTGTCAGTTATATCTATCACTGTGTTTCTCCTCATCCCTCTGAAAAGGTGTGTGGGGTTATATTCATAGGTGAAGTGGGTCACATTGTATTTATACTATACACCTGATACCGATCACACATTTGTTGTGTCTGAGGGTAAAGGTGAGAAGGGTGAGCCTCCGGTGCTCAAATCATGTAAATCTTGTTTTGCAGACCTGTCTGAACAGGATTTTGTGCAAGATGGATTGTGTAGTGCCTGTTTTAAACAGCCACGTTTCCTATCTGGTGCACCTGCACCTACAGAAGAGCCATCGTGGGTGGCATCTTGGTCGCAGGTTTAGGGGCCGTCTATAGCCCCTCTGTAGGTGGTACAGGCGAATAGACCAGTGGCAGTAAAAAAGCAGGGGCATAAGAGAGGTTCTCTTCAGACATTGCCTCAGGATTCTGACTCAACCTCCTCATCACACTCTGATACTAAGAGTTCTGGGTCTTACTCGGTGGAAGAGGACCATCAATCCTCGGTGGATGTCCCCTTTCTGGTGAGAGGTTAGATCTGTCCTCGGTATAGAGGAAGAGGAGGTGCCGCCAAAAGCCGCCAAGACTCCGGTTTTTAGGCATCAGAAGGTGGCTAGAGATTATTTTCCTCAGTCTGAGCAACTGACGAATCTCATGTCTGCAGCATGGTCTACTCCAAATAAGAATTTCCATACTACAAGGAATTTAACCTCTCGATATCCATTTGCTCAGGGTGAATGTAGCAAATGGGAAGTTCCTCCATCAGTAGATGCTCATGTGACTAGATTGATCAAGAGCTCAATGTTACCTATTCCTGCAGCATCCTCTTTGAAGGTGGTTACAGATAGAAAACTTGATAGCTCCAGATAATGAAAACACTGATTTTAAATAGTTATTACCAGGCCAGCTATGGCTGTAGCCTGGGTTGCCAAGGCTATGAAAGAATGGAAGAAGTCTCTCTGGAGGATAGCATGCCTAATGCTACCAGAGAACAGCTATCTTCCCTCTGTCAGATGTGAGAAGCAGCTATATATATGGGGGAAGTGGTCATTGACGTAGGTATCTTAGCTGCTAGAGTATTGGCAGCTTCAGTTGCAGCTCGAAGAACCCTTTGGCTAAAAACCTGGAAGGCGGATACAGGTTCCAAGAAAGCCTTGGAATCCTTGCCTTTTGATTGGAGAAGTGGACTAGTGAAGAAGTTGCCCATAGCAACCAATCTTGAGGTAGCATTAATAAAGTACATTCTGTAAAATGATAGGTAGATGCTGATTGGTTGCTGTAGGCAACTTCTCCACTTGTTTACTTTTCTAGTCCTTTCGCTGCTTCATACAGCAACCCCCATGTTATGAAGTTGTAAAAAGAATATAGATTTTTTAAAAGTAAGTTTAACTTGATAAGTGCAGTACATTTGCCTTTGTGTTTTTTCTTATCTAATGACTGAGTTATTTATGTGGTTACTGTGTCCAGTTTGCATCGCTTGATGGGTTGGTGCTGTGCTATCTATTTCTCCTATGATGTTGTGTCCTGTTCTACTGGAAAGGAAGTGTGCATAAGAATATTCATTCCCCTACTGAAACTCAAAATATTTTTGTATATTACAAATAAGTTTTTTTTTTTTTTTTTTGG
Organism: Taudactylus pleione; assembly: GCA_031769625.1. Classification (NCBI taxonomy): domain Eukaryota; kingdom Metazoa; phylum Chordata; class Amphibia; order Anura; family Myobatrachidae; genus Taudactylus; species Taudactylus pleione. The sequence continues at coordinate 517,705 of JAUIMM010000481.1, forward strand.
CCAGTTAATTTCTAACTTCACAATTAGATTTCTGTAACATTTGTGCAATTGTTCACTATTTAATAAATTGCCCAAATTGCCACCATTTGATGCTACATTTTATGTCTACAGCTGGGACGAGAGCAGCTCCATAAGCAGCGGCCTGAGCGATGCGTCTGGGAATCTTAGTTCAGAGGAGTGCAACGCCAGCTCTTCGCTCACTTCCCTACCCTCCACACCCACTGCATCCCGACGGAGCTCCACCATCGCAGTAAGAATGGAAATGGCTTGGGGAGTAAGGGAATTATCATACTCCGTTTATACCGATTAATGTAGATGAGACAATGAAAGCATGAAATTGTGACCATTTTTGTACAATGGCTTCATACACAATAGTAAAGCCATTTACTTGAGCTATCTGTTATGTGAAGGTTCTATATGTCTTTAAACTGGGCTGTGTATCAATTTGGACCATTTATTTTAAAGGCTTTTTCATGGTTTTAAGGTAAAAAATTACACATTAGATTTGAGTATGGCTTGTGTTTCGTTGGTTCAACATTACAATAGAAATGTGTAAATTTATGTAAAGTTACTGGAAGTGATCGTCTAATTACTGTATTGGTGTTTGTGACAATGGCTGATTTGTTTGAGCCTAAGGATAGTCTGTACTGGCATGGCATCATAAATGTCAGTCACTGCCACTCCCCACTGGTTATAAAAGATTGCTTACAATAAACCCCTTTCTCCTCAGTAAACTGTTCAGGTACATACTTGTGGGTCTTGGCAGAAATAGTAGATAATCTGTAAATAGACTGTCAACACCATATAGTAGTAGGAAAGTGCATGTACAGGATCAGAGGCACCTAATCGGCAACAGAAAACCCAGAACCTGTAAGCAAAGATCTGTAAATCCCATGATCATTGCAGCTGGAGAACAGAACAGTCATAGGGGTCTATTTACTAAGCAGTGTTAGCAGACAGAGTGAAAAGTGATAAGGTTCCAGCCAATCAGCTCCCAACTGTCATTTTTCAAACACAGCATGTGAGATGGCAGTTAGGAGCTGATTGGCTGGCACCTTATCACTTTTCACTCTGTCTGCTAACACTGCTTAGTAAAAGACCCCGTAGTCAGATAGTGAAGCTGGGAGTCAGAAATGGATAAACCGCCAATCTCTAAGGATAGAGAATTATGCACAGATACTTTTGTACAGAACAGTTAATTTCTATAAATGCAGGTTTCAGACCACTCGCTGAAGCTGATGAGAACTTCAGGTAGACGTTTTACCTTTATTGGTATCTGTCTGCTGTGTCTCTTATGTAAGTAAACCAGAATGAGGGAAATAAGATAAAATCCCAGGATGTACCTGATATGTGATTACGTTCTAGCTTTTTTAGGCCTTGATATATGAAAGTGTTCCATTCTGACAAGCATATTACAAACTGGTGGATGTATCAAAACAATTCACCACAAATCTGCCATTTTCATTTTAGGAGTTTTATGACCTGTGAATTTGTTTTGTTCTCAATTTGTCTTGTAGCTCCGAACAGATTCTGAGAAGCGCTCATTGGTAGAGAGTGGACTAAGTTGGCACAGTGAACCAGAAGAACGTGGACAGCGTAGGATGGAGTATGACAGTGGGAGCCTGAAGTCAGAGCATGGGTCATCTCGGTGGAGGCGGGAGAAGAGTGATGATCTGCCAAAATCTGAGATAAAAAAACCTGTAACTCTTGGACAGCCATTGCGCAAAGGAAAAAACCCGCCAGTTGGTGTTACATCCCCAATAACCCATACTGGGCAAGCAGCTTTAAAAGGAGGAGGTACTAAAAATTAGAATTGAATTCAGAATTACTGCTGATGTTTTCACAAATTTAAATGTTTTTCATTCATTTGTAACCTGAGCTTGATTTCAAGTTAGATGTTTGTGTGGTATATAGATGCAAAATGATGCAAAGCTTGTACACTGCACATGCAAACAGCTGTGTTCCATATTTACAACTGCTCAGATCTTTCATGTGCGGTCTATTGCACTTAGACAGATTTGTGTGCATGGGAGTGCAGTATTTTAAGAGATGTATCTTATTTATAGTTACACAGATCTTGAAATATGTTGGCTACAAGATATATATTTTATGCCTATTTAAACTAGATGCAAGTTTTGGAGTCTGTTGATGATTATTACATCTTAGTCCTTACCTTAATCAAGATACAATTGGTAGGATGCAAGTGTTCATGTTCTTACATAAATAGGGTACCTTTAACAGTCACCTCTAATTCAGGCCTATTTTGGTGAAATATCAAGCGATTTCTTGGCTCTTTTTATGCGCAGATTTGTTTGTAGCAATCTTGTAATTTTGAAAGAAAAGTTCACCTTAGTGAGCTTTATTTTAGGTGTCAAATGTGCAAAATAGATGCCCTGGGTATATTTAACAAATATAAGCCCTATTCTATGTACAATCAATTGATACATCTACTATCTAATTGTGTACTTGGCTTGTTGTGTAGCCGGTGTTAGTGGTTTGAAATAAAATGCTTTTCATGCCATTTGGTTCAAACCAATGATGATTGGTGAGGACCCAAGCTGGGGCCTGCTAAGATTGCATTGACCTGACCCACAAAAATAAAAACTATGTAAATAAGTAAAGTGCTACTAGAGTGTTTAGCTAGCAAAAAAAGTATGTAGGATGATTTTTTTATATATGTAAAATGGGTCATCTGGTTATATTTATTCACAATTAGGGCTTAAGTCAGAGATGGATGGAATTACAGAGCCGCACACAAGCGGCTTTGCAATTCCGTCCATGTTTCTTTAAGAACCCGACACATCCTTGCTGCATCTGCAGCCTGGGATCGATGGTCACGTTGGTTGTCGCTTTTGACCAGGCTGTGGTATCTGAAGACTACCACAGCCTGACCGGGTCCTGGCAGCTTGCGAGGCCAAAAAATCTGCATCCACCAACGCAGACCCTGGCCTCGTCCCTCCCGGGAAAACTGGGGCATCATGCCCTCCTTTCCGGGACTGCTGCTCAGGAACGCCCCTGCACCATCTGCTGCGGACTCGCAGATGGAGGGCTACACAAGCGCAGTACACATCTTTCACATGCACAGTCCTCTTAGAGTCGGATATGTGCACTAACCATCGGGTTAGCATATATCTCTGAATCAGGCTCTTAGTCCGATAAAGTTAGGACAGGAGTGTTGGCAGTCTCACTTCTTAAAAATTTCTAAAATTGCTTGGAAAAATCCCTTAAAGTTTTCACTACAGCCTTGTCTAAAAAACAGACCAAGCAAATAAATTTAGTTTATCAACTTAAAATGGGAGAGGTGGGTGGTTGTAACAGGGAGTACCATTCACAAGCCGCAGTCTCTTGATTACCTGGTTGGGCTGAGGAATGCACTACCACTTTTAGGGGTATTCAATATGGGTGCGATAACATCGTTTTTTGCGTTAATATCACTGGTTTTAGTTTTACACCGTATTCAATTTCAAAGACTTATCGCAGTTTTGTAAAGTCTTTGATAAAAACCGGTGATAACTTTTCACCATTGAATAGGTGTCGAAAAAAAGTGCAGAATTGGGGTTTAGGGGTGCAGGCTTAAAAAAAAATAGCCTGCACCCCTGAGATTGACAGTTAAAAAAGAACTGTGTCAAAAAAAGTAAAAAAAAAAAAAAATAGGGACACCCCAAAAAATTAATTTCAAAATTGGGGTGCAAAAAAAAAAAATGGGTTCAGGGCTATTCTGCAAGTATGCGGCAGGTATTTTCTAGAATAGAATTATAGCGGCAGGTGCACAAATGCAGAATTTAAAAAAACTTACTTTAGGGACATCAAAATATGCTAGTACCCATTTTCATGTACCCCAAATCTGATGGGACCACTTAAAAAAAACGAAAAAAATAACCTAAGTGCTCTTCTGCATCACTTCTTCAATGTCGGGAAAAAAACACCTGCTGCGGCTATTTAAATCCCCGACTTTCAATTAAAGGCTAAAATGGGGGTACCCATAGTGTTCCCCCATGTTTTTACAACTTTAGGGGGGACTTACAATTATTTTAAGGAAAAATTCGTAACTTTACGCAAATCCAACTGCGTAGAGTTTCCCGTTTTCGTTAATTTTATATTGAATACGGGGATAAGCGGGAGCGCTCACCAGACTTAAAACAGAAAAAAACTCCGATATGAAACGTTAACTTCGACAGTGAAGTTAACGTTTCATATTGAATACCCCTCTTTGTCTTAATTAAAATCTTTTGATTGCAACTAGTAAACTCTTTATACATTTAAGCAAAGGAAAAAATGGAAGCTTAACTGTAAGATCGATGCTGCTGATGGAGAAAACACAATAAAAAGAGTTTTGTAAAGGATTGCAGACCCGTATTATTTCAGAGGCAAGAAAGGCACTCGACCTTCAAGGATAATTGCTATGCATTTGTCATGTGTAAAACTTTTTTTATTGTATGCACAATACAGTTTTGTCTATTGTGCATACTATTGAATGAGAGCTCAAGTTACTTCAACCATAAGAATTAAAGGGTTTCAGTGATTCTGACCCTGAAGGAGGTTCTGTAATGATAAAGATTTTACTAATTTGAACACTAATACAGGTTCTGTAGGACTATATTTTGCTCTTTACTTCCTTTCTCTTTCGAAATCAGAATAAACTGCAGTTAACCATAGCTTTACTTTGATGTATGCCATCTGGAAACCTTTAGGGTCATCTTAGAAGTGTAAAAAAAAAAATGCTCAGCCGGAGCGCATATGCCTTTTTTGAGATGCTCTGTTCCTATTTTTGCATAAATCTGCCAAATTGTCCAGAAAATAAATTAATCAGGTTGTCAAAAATTGCTGTCAAGGATGGGTGTATGCATCTTCTGATAGAAAGCTCAGCTAAGCCATTCAGGCATTCTTACCTAAATGTGAACGAAGTGCATAAATGCGCCTTCAATTATGCACACACTCCAAAACTTGTTTTGTTGCAAAGCTGTGTGCAAATCCGTCTGAAGCTGAATTTCACCCTCTGTGTTTTGTTGAGTAATCATCTTACTGTTTTATTTTTGCCCCTGTACTGTCTGTTTGAACCCTTTTTATATTGTATTTGTTTTATTATATTGTAATTCTTTTTTTACAACATATTTTCATTAAAGCTCAGTACAGTACAATGTGAAATAAAAGGTATGTTATCCAAATACACTTAATACAAAATAACACAAAAATTTACTGAGCTGGTTAACACACCATGAAAAGACCAAAGGCAACCAGTCAAGATTCAGAGCTATAACATTTTTTATCTTTATATAGTAATCTATTAAGAAGCATAGACAAATCTATGTGATTATATTAGGTGAGATGTAAATGTTGCAAAGTTTAGGATGGTAAGGGAAACTGACCCCAATGTCTTCCACCTGTATATTTATAATTTTACAAGTACTCCAGAATCACATAAAAGGGAATAAGAGAAAGATAAAAATAAGAGGGGGGAAACAGAAAGAAAATATAGAATGCAAAATATGAAAACAGAGAAACTAGTGCAATCAGAGCCTACCCAGGATCCACGAGTCGTCGATCCATCCATCCATCGAGCAGATCAGTAGCAAGCGAGGGAGATGTGGGAAAGGATAGTTAAACGAAATGTGTGTTAGGAAAGAATACAGAAAACAGTACACCTGTGAAATGGTAATGCAGGTGTCCTAAGGCGAGCTTAGGGAGGACAGAAACCTCCCGTGAAACAGGGTTAAAATAAGGAAAAAATTAAAGAGGAACAGGATTATGAGCGTCCAATACATGGCAGGAAAACCATTATGTGTGTTTAAAGCAGTGTTGGATCGCCAGTTTGGTGGATGAGGGTAATGTCTAGATGTATTTGCCCCAGCACTGAAATAAAGCAGGTGTCAGTGATTCTTTATTTAAACTGGCCTCCACCCAATCCATGGTGAACAGAAAGAGTCTGCTGGAAGTGGTCATAGTAACAATAGGTGCAGAATCGTGAATCCACTGCAGCCTAGAGTAAGAGCAATTTCTTAATCTGCTTTGGAAATATCAGACTGGTCCTCCAAATTTCCAAAAAGTGCCCATTGTGCGCTGCAGCAGAAGGGTATACCTAAGACCGTGCCGTCATAATGGGTCAGCTCCTTCCAGAATTGTTGGATTTAACGACCATCCCGAAAGCAGTGCATATCTGCTTCCACAGCTTGGCATTTAGAGCATCGTGCCGTATCCGGGAGGCCCATTAAATAAAGTTTTTCAGGGGATATATATATATGCCCTATGTAGAAGTTTTTAGGTAATTTCATGATATGTACTAGCTGAAATAATTTTTAAGTTAAATTGAAAAGTGGTTAAAATTGCATCTGAAGAAAGAGTGTTTTTGAGACAACCATCTACCAATTTCCAAAAGCTCAGTTTCTGGATCCAATTCTGTTCGAATCCAAGCATAAATAATGGAAAGAGAGTATAAACCGGTGTGAATAAGCATGTCAAGGGAATTCATTAAATCTTCAAGTCTATTCTTCCCTCACTGACCCCTTTACATAATGAACGGCTTGAAAATCGGAAATCCTATGCTGAGGCCACAAGTTATATTTTTATGGCTTCGTTAAAGGGAAACGGAACTTTAGAAGAGTTTAGCATGTTGTGAATTCCAGAAGAGTGCCAATTTGTGAATGGCACAGAGGCAGTGCCATTCTGAAATGCTAAATTACCTACTAGGAGAAGATACAAGAAACAGGTGTACTGGAGAGTAAGAGATTTTCTAGCCAGTTTCCAAACTTGAATGGTAGAAGTTAGCAAAATATTATCAAGTTGAGGTAACTTTAAACTAGAAGGGTGTACATGTAATATATAACCTAGGGATAGAGGGGCAAATTGAGATTTAAATGTAACATCTGTGTAGAGATTAGAACCATGGATCCAATTGATGGCAAATCAAAGAAGACCAGCTAAATTATAGCAGACTGGGATAATTTACCTAAACTAGTTCTGGATCTCTTTTTGTTCCATATAACTTTGGAAATAGATTTGTTAAGTTGAGAAGTCCAACCGTGTAAGTAGAAGAGGGGTCATCTGAAAAATGTATAAAGTTTGAGGAAGCTGGCCATTTCAATCAAATTGAAGTTCCCAAGTAGGTGAAGGTGTAAGTTTTTTTTCCCATTTGGATCTTACGAATAACTGGGCCAACATTATAAGTACAAATATGGGACGATGAGACAGAAGTGCTATTCCCAGATAGGTAATGTGAATATGTGCCCACTGAAAGGGGAACAGACTATCCCTGCCTGATCTCACCCACCAAAGTACTCCCAATGCTTCAAATTTGGCAAAATTAATTGAAAATCTTGCGAACGAAGAAAAATAGTGGATTGCAATGGTCAATAAAAGTAGTGAATGTTTAGGATTAGATGTAAAAAGAAGTAGGTCATCAGCAAAAGCTATGACAGGGAATTCTCTGTCCCCTATCATTATACCCTGATATCCACGTTAAGTTTAGCAAGTAGCGTATAAGGCAGAGGTTCCCAAATGCAGTCCTCAAGGCTCCCCAACAGTTCAGGTTTTAGAGAGATCCATGGTTGAGCACAGGTGGCTTAGTACCGCAGTCAATGTCATTTAACCACCTGTGCTCAACATGGATATTTCTAAAAACCTGAACTGTTGTGTGTTGTGTGGAGCCTTGTGAACCGTGCTTGGGAACCTCTGGTATAAGGGGTTCCAATGCCAAATAAATAAAAAAGGAGTGGAAAAGGGGGAAATCCTTGTCTAGTGCCCCTTTCAAGGCCAAAAACAGGGGAGAGAGTAATTATAAAATTCTAAAAAATGGGACCAAAGCGTTGGAAGCGCAACACTCTAGTAAGATGGGACCATGCGATTTTATTGGCCATTTCAGCATCCAATTTAAATAAGAATGTTGTCAGTAGCTTTATGTAGATGAGTATGAGATATCGCAGCTATGGCCGCACAAATTCCCTGCATGTTTCTGACCAAGACTAGATCAGGCGGGGCAAAAAAGATTGTAGCCGATTGGCTATGAATTTAGTCAGCATTTTTAAATCCTGGTTTAGAAGCCAACACAATTATTTTAGCCTCATTGAATCGAATCGGAGTTTCACAAGAGGTAAGAATATGATTATAAAGTTTCATCAGTTGGGACTAATTCTGTACTAAGTTTTTTTTTTTTTTTTTTCTATAAAACTCTGCTCCAAAGCCGCCAGGGCTTTTGCCATTGGTCAAAGACTTAATGATTTTAAGAACTTCCTCCAACGTGATGGGGTAATCCAAAAGTTCCCCTTCTCTGGGGAAAGTCTGGGGAGGCAGACCTTCTCTAAAAAATGTCTAGCTCTCATCTACACCTTCAGGCCCAGCAGTATAAAGTTATTCATAAAAATGCACCTGTCACAAATGGTGGTAGGGTCAGAAATAGTCCTGGGTCCCTTGATAAGATTTGGCAACACTCTGCCTTATTTGTTTCCCCATCTATGGAATTTATTCCTCTGGTAGTTAACGTTAGTTTGAGCCTGTTCCATAAGAAAAGTGTCGTAAATGTGCTTTGCATGAAGGTAGGCTGTTTTGTAGGCAGTGTTTATCATGTTGTTTATAAGTGCAATAGGCTGTGGTAAGAGTCGCGCTTAATTCTTGGAGCCGAGACGCAAACTGTTTGCGTTTGGCATGGATATAAGAACAGCTTTAGATGCCCCCCAAAATAACTGTTTCTCATCCATTTAATCTACGGTGTCATCTACAGTTCTGTGCAAAAGTTTTAGGCAGGTGTGGAAAAAATGCTGCAAAGTAAGAATGCTTTAAAAAATGGAACTGTTAATAGTTTATTTTTATCAAGTAACAAAATGCAAAGTGACAAAAGAAATCTAAATCAAATCAATATTTGGTGTGACCACTAGGGTGGGTTGAAAAGTGGGTTAAAAAGAAATGTTTCCACATCGATTGCGAGAGTCGAAAAAACTTTGTGGGACCACTCGAGAAGATGATTGCCGTTTAGTTTTTCAAAATCGGAATAATATCTTAGTCGGCCAACTGGCACCTAAAGATTTTGTATTTACGCCCTATAGGCTTGCCCGCAGAACACCACCGCAAAGCGCTCTGGCAGCGTTTTTTTTTTCGTACTGATTGTTGCTAAGTAGAATAATACAATAGTTTTTGACTCGTAATACACGCCCTTGTTCACCATGTAGTGTCATATAGTAAGTGCGCTCAACATAGCCGTATCATCTAAAATGCAGTAGTAGGGTATCTGTTGCCTTCTGCCTGCAGCTCTCAGCTTGTTGCAAACAAATATTATTATTATTATTATTATTACATTTTATTTATAGGGTGCCTCAAGTGGTCTGCAGCGCCGTGCATACAGTACAGGGTACACAGAACATTACCATACAATACAGTAACCAAAATATAAACAGAGCACAAGTAACAATTAGCAACACAATTCTCCATACTACAGCTGGTAAGCTGAAGGCTGTCATTAAGGTGCTAGAGAAGAGGGCTGTGAGACAGTAGGGAGGAGGACCCTGCTCCTAGGAGCTTACAATCTAGGGGAGAGGGTAGACATACAGATGACATGAGGCATGAGTGTGTAGATGGGGACCTGAGTGCAGGAAGTCGGCAAGGTAGAGGTGGCTGAGGCAGGAGGGGAGCGACCTGGTGACACTGTCAACTACATGCAAAAATCCGGGACTCCCCACGTGGAAGTGGCTGCAGCTCGAGTCGCAAAGTGTCACGTTATAATGTGCTCAGCCGATCACTGCTCACTGTTCTAGCGGCTTGTAATCTTTTTTTTTTTTTATTCTTACTTTATTACTGCACGTGACCAGAGAGTAGACCTAATGAAACCATCCCGGCTCCCCTCATCACAGCACTTTTCAGAAACCTCAGTCACTAATTTGACAATTCTTTCCACACTTTGGGTGTGTGAAGGGAACGCAGAAAAAGGATTTACTCCATCCGTACAGTACATCTGTGGGTATATTACCGAGAGCTGGACTCTGTGACGTTGACCTTATCCTAGATTATGAGCTGGTAGTATTTTGATTCCTTTAAATTGGTTTCAGGTACTTGAAATACCCGCACATTTTCAGATGGAGCTGCACTTGCCCTAGCCTGCAAGATGCTACTCAAACCAAGCAACCTAATATCTCGACTCTCCTCTGTGTTCATAGACAAGAGGATATTTTCTGGGTGAGCCCAGAAAGCATTCCTGTGGAGTACAGGATCAATGACATTTCTTAGTGAGACAGGGTTGTTGCATGTATTTGTTCGCAAAAAGCTGAGAGCTGCAGGCAGAGGGCAAAAGATACCCTACTACTGCATTTTAGATAGTATGGGTATGTTAAGCGCACTTACTATATGACACTAGACGGTGAACAGGGCATGTATTACGAGTCAAAACTATTGTATTATGCTACCTCCCAAAAAACAGTAGAAAAACAACGCTGCCAGAGCGCTTTGCAGTGGTGTTCTGCGGGCATGCCTATAGGGCGTAAATACAAAATCTTTAGGCGCCGGTTGGCCGACTAAGATATTAGCTGATCTTCAGTGGTCCCACAATTTTTTTTCGACCCTTGCAATCGATACAGAAACTTTTCTTTTTTTTTTTTTCAACTCACCCTGACCACCCTTTGCCTTCAAAACAGCATCAATTATTCTAGGTACACTTGCACAAAGTCATGGATTTTGTAGAATTATAGTCAGGTGTATGATTAACCAATCATACCAAACAGGTGATGATGAGCATAATTTTCATATGTAGGTTGAAACAGTCATTAACTGAAACAGAAACCGCTATGTAGGAGGCTTAAAACTGGGTAAGGAACAGCCACACTCTGCTACAAAGGTGAGGTTGTGGAAGACAGTTTCATGTCACAGGTCATACACCAGGGCAAGACTGAGCATAGCAACAAAACACAAGGTAGTTATACTGCATCAGCTAGGTCTCTCCCAGGCAAAGATTTCAAAGCAGACTGGGGTTTAAAGATGTGCTGTTCAAGCTCTTTTGAAGAAGCACAAAAAAATTAGCAATGTTGAGGACCATAGACGCAGTGGTTGGCCAAGGAAACTTAGTGCATCAGATGAAAGACACATCATGCTTCACTTCGAATCGGAAGACGTCCAGCAGTGCCATCAGCTCAGAACTGGCAGAAACCAATGGGGCCCAGGTACACCTATCTACTATTTTTCGGAGGAGTCCAGAAGTGGTCTTTATGGAAGAATTGCGGCCGAAAAGCCTTACCTTCGACCTGGAAACAAGGCCAAGCAACTCAGCTATGCACGAAAACATAAGAACTGGTGTGCAGAAAAATATCAGCAGGTGCTCTGGACTGATGAGTCAAAATTTGAAATATTTGTCTGTAAGAGAAGGAAGTTTGTTCACCAAAGGGCTGGAAAGCTGTACAATAATAAGTGTCTGCAGGCAACAGTGAAGCATGGTGGAGGGTCCTTGCAAGTTTGGGGCTGCATTTCAGCAAATGGAGTTGGGAATTTGGTCAGGATTAATGGTGTCATCAATGCTGAGAAATACAGGCAGGTACTTATCCATCATGCAATACCATCAGGGAGGGATCTGATTGGCTCCAAATTTATTCTGCAGCAGGACAACGACTCCAAACATACAGCCGATGTCATTAAGAACTATCTTCAGTGTAAAGAAGAACAAGGAGTCCTAGAAGTGATTATATGGCCCCTCAACATCATCGAGTCTGTCTGGGATTACATGAAGAGGCAGAAGGATTTGAGCAAGCCTACATCCACAGAAGATCTGTGGTTAGCTCTCCAAGATGTTTGGAACAACCACCCTGCAGTGTTCCTTCAAAAACTGTGTGCAAGTGTACCTAGAAGAAATTATACTGTTTTGAAGGCAAAGGGAGGTCGCACTAAATATTGATTTCATTTAGATTTCTCTTCTGTTCATTCACTTTGTATTTTGTTAGTTTAAATTTATCAATTGACAAATCAATTATTAACACTTCTTTTTTTTTTTTTTTAAAGCATTCTTACTTTTCAGCATTTTGGCAGGAAAGCGCAAACATTTAGAGAAGCATTTTGGCAGGAAAGCGCAAACATTTAGAGAAGCATTTAGGCAAGGCAAATTTAAGGATCAAAAGTTTTGGGGCATGGTCAGATATGATTGTTTGTTTTTAATAGCAGTATGTGTAAGAAAAGACATGCCAAGATATTAATAAAATCAATACGTGAGTAGAGTGTGGGTGGTATTAATAATCCCTTTTGATCAAGAGAGGAGCAAAAGAAGAGCGAAAGTCAGTATGAGACAGACCTCTGCGTCCCGATTTGTTCATGGATGGATCAACCGTTCCTCAGTATCTAAAAATTTCCAGCATATTCGATTTTGTAATTTCCTATGAAATAATATAGATTTAGTTAAAATATGGGACTGATATGCACTCTCCAATCCAAGGAGCTCTTAAAATATTTGTACCATCATCTTTTCATTGAGTTTCCTGAAGAAATGTAATATGGGGAAAAAGATATCTAAGATGCAATATAACTCTTGTACGTTTTACTGGGCTGTTGATCCCCTCTACATACCAGTACACTATATTGAAAGAAAGGAGTTGGGTATCCCCCCCCATTAGATGTTTGGGAAGGAGAATGAGTAGCTATACTATCCTAATCCCACGGAGGGTAACAATAAAATACAGATATTAACCTCAATAAAGGGCCTCACCTCATCCCAGCGAACGAGGGGAGGGGAACCTGTGGATAATTGAGACTCTGGATCAAGGCAAGCACAATTAAAAAAGAACAGTGAAACAATCAACAGTAGAATTAAGCATGAATAATGAATAACATTTTACAGTAGTCACTCCATGTGGCTAATCCACACTCAAGAATGTAAAATAAATGCAAGAGACACTAAAGTGGCAATAGTCTGGTGTCCGGACGAGAGAAATTGGTCTTTGCAGCATCAGGATAATCAAAGAGCGCCTATACATCAACAACAACCCTAAGACGAGCCAGATACAACAAGGAGAACCTGACTTTGGTTTCAAATAATTGTTTGCATATAGGAGCAAACTCTTTCACTGCGTTTATTAGCAACATTGCTAGAAAAGTCCTGAAATATGAAAAGGTGCTCACCATTGTCGACTAGCGGTCTGAGTTATGGTCAAGAAGTTTGGTCTTATCTGCATAATTCAGGATTTTCATAATAACCGGGCGAGGGCAACCTGTAGCATTCTTACAGTCAGGCCCTATTTGTGTGCCCCCTGATGGCTAATGGTAAAACATTTAGATCCATAGCCAGGTGTTCCGGAATCCAATAAGAAAGGAGATCCAGCAACTCGTGACCCTTCACCGACTCCAGACTCCCACCACTTGTAGATTATTTGTTTGTTTCTTCTGCGGTTTTCCAAGTCATCGAGTTTGTCAGCAAGACTGGTTATTTCCTTACGTTGGAACTCAATGACCTGTTGAGCTGTATCCAGGTCATCCTCTAATGTAGAGAGCCTTTGTTCCACTTCATCAAAGCGGCATGAATGTTGGTTCAGTTGGGCCAAAGTGGAAGCAATGGCCACTTTAAACCGCCATCTTATAATCCAGAATAAGACCCAATACAGTGGCAATATCAGTCAGCTTCGTTTTCGACGGCCGAAAACCCGCAGTGCTTTGAGAAGTGGAGCTGTCAGAGTAAGAAGAATCACCACAAGGAGTGTCCTCCCGAGGAGCTGCAATGGAGCTGGCGGGGGTCATGGGCGCAGTCAACAGAAATGTTCTCATATAGGCTCTCATTCAGAGTCTATCGCAAGAAGCGATCGCTCACTCTGAATGAGGGCGGGCACTTCTTGTTTTGAAGTGCTGCCACCAGGTCGCAAGCTAAGCTGTGGGTTACCACCCATAGCTTAGCTTGCGATCAGGGTGATGGTCATCACCATCGCGACCATCGGGGCTTACGACCAGACCTTAAGGTTGGGTCTGGGCACTCGTAAGCCCCAGGAAACTTCCTGCTCTGTTTGAGCAGGAAGTTCTGATGTCAGTGGGGCCTCCCCCAAACGGCAAAGGGTTCCGACTGGAACGCCTCCGTTTGGCCGGGGCACGCCCCCGGCCCGCCCAGCAAACGGGGCCAGCTATCACTCAACATCGACAGCTCGCCCCATCTGCTACGAGACCCCTAGCAACGGAGCGCCCATCGCTAGCCGGGTCTCACGCATGCGCACGACGGAACCGGCTCCGTCGTGCGCAGGCTCTGTGGAGACCATCGACACGGTTGCAAGCGCATCGGTGCTTGCGACCGGGTCTGAATGAGACCCATAGTGTTGGGATCAGAAGTGAAGGTGGGGGATATAATGCCACGTCGGTATAAGAGCGAGGATAAAGCCACACGCAGTAAATGAGAGATAATGAGCTACATAATGGAGTTCAGTTTTAAGATGCAAGGAGATCTGAGACAAATAAATTCCATAGGGACAAAGGAATTCTTTAGGAGACAGGAGGTAAATTTACGATAATGGAGTAACTTGCAATCCAGCAAAATAAAGCAGAGCGTCACAGATATGTCTGCACAGCAACTTTTACTGTATCAAAGATCTTCCAGGATTAATGGAGTAAGACAAGAGCAAACACAATTCGTACTGGAGACCTCTGGCAAGGAGGCAATTTTAAGTGTCGGAGAGGGGGAGTGTACAGCAGGCCAATTATGAATGTGCAGCTACGTAGTACTGAGAGGAGTATATAAGGTGTCTCTCCAGTTTCAACAGGACAAGAAATTGGCAATATCTAGTAGTAGTAGTATACTAGAATAAATGAAGGCAATGAGGTATGAAGCTTATAATGGCTTTGGAGGGCAGCCAGTAGAATAAAGAGCCCAGGGTGGGGTGTTAACATTATGGTCTCCTCGAGGAATAGACTGTGTGTGGCTGGGTAGGCTAACCAGAAATTATCACACCCCTGTTTATCCACCCACCGCTACCAACCGTTGATAAATAAATGAAACAGGACAGAGATACTCCAAATGATCAGACACCTCCAGTTCACACGACCGCTCCACGGTTCTCAAGATGGCGGCCGGCTGTAAGGGGCCGCTGCATCTTAAATGCATAGAGCAACCAGGAGCGTGAGGTGGCAGTGGGGGGCCAACAACTCACCAGCAACGGTGTCTATGTCCTCCACTGGCGCCGGAGGCCAGTGAAGCAGTCCAGAGGCGAAGCCACATCCCAGATCCCAGCAGCACCCCGGTTCCGACGATACAGACAGACAGGCCGGCAGCAACATGCAGGGACACAGGTGGTGTCCTCGGCTCTGCAGACTGTGCCCAGGACGGACACGCACTGCATTTCCGCAGATGAGAGGAGAGTCAGTGTCCCCTGATCAGCATGATGGCCAAATAATAGCTATAAGAGCAGAATGCTGGTCCGGAACTCAGGGAGACACATCTGCTCCAGGCACTCGCTAGGCCATGCACCCTATATTGTAATTCTTAATAATTATTATTAGCCTTTATTTATATGGTGCCACAAGTGTTCCGCAGCGCCTTACAAAGTACAAACTAATAAGTGAATAAGAAACCAGTGACTTACAGTAGAATACAGGACAAGGACATGGTTTGTACACATTGCTGCATTAGCAATCATAACACTCAAATTAAACAGCAGGGAGTCAGAATTGTTAGATACCTTTGTGGGGGGAGTAAGGAGTAGAAGAAAGTATAAGGAGAAGCACATGAGAGAAGAAGGCCCTGCTCGTTTGAGCTTACATTCTAAAGGGGAGGAGTAGACAAACAGGCGTGAAACAGATGGGGGTAGAAATGTACTGCGTGACATTTGGTGGTGCCATATTAATGAAAGAATAGAGATTCGAGAAAAATACAGGGACATTTTAAAGCTAATGTTTTTTTTTCTCTTTTCAAAAGAATTGTTTTTATTGTTTCTTTGTCGTGCATGTAGTTCTCAGTGTCTGATCTCACAACTACACTGTTTAAACAATTCTCTTCTCTGTTGCTGTTCTTTATTTGGACATTGCGACAGTATCACGTAGTTTCTTTGTATGCTTGATGTCATTTTAAAATATAATTTTCATTAGAAGTTAAAATATATTGCGTATTAATTTTCGGTGTCTCTCCAGGCAATAGATGTGCTGTATGAGTAAATAGGTTTTTGCTTGTGGATCTGGTTTCTATCTAAAGTAGGATTTCTGATGCTTTTGTAATGGTTTCTGAAATTATGAAAGAAAGCTTCATATAGCAGTCCCACCTCCATTTGGGTCCAATTAAATATGGCCCTCCAAACAGAGCTGGAAAGCAGCATACATTTCGGAAGAGCAATATAAAATGATGAAATAACGAAACGTAAATGCATTACGGTAAAAGTAGGCTGGATTTTTAAGCTATATTTTTATACTTTCACCGTTCACTTTTTCTCTTACACTCACATTCTTGCACAAGTAGTTGAATCCCCATTTTACTAGGGCATCTTCCAAAAGTTTAATGTGGGCATGCACTTACTTATGCAAACAGGTGTATTTGTATAAAACTAAAGAAGTGTGTCTCCACTTTCAATTCAGTGAGCCTAAAAGTCTTTATGTGCGCACAGCACTACTGTTTAGGGGTTTTCCACTTTCTTAAAGTAAACCTGTGTTTGAACCAATAGTGACGTAACAGTATAGTTATTTACTATAACCTTGTTTAATTCATCTTTAAGGTAATGACATTCTTGTTATATTGCCTATTGTTTCAGATAATTCTCACCTAAAAATGAATGTTGTTTTTTGCTTCTTTACTGACGTCACCCCCTTTTCTCTGCTGCCTTTAATGTTCTCTCCTCTATTCTGGGTATTCTATTCCCTCAGCTCAGGATACTTTTACCTCTAGCTGATGTGCTCTAGAGAATGATTAGTCACAGAGTAACGACAGGGTGTGAATGTAATTGCTGCTAACTGTTCCATAGTTGGCTTGTGTGTCCCTGATACCTGAGCCATAATGCCATTTATGAATGTCAAAAAAACAGATCTGTCTTCCAAGCACATTTCAAGCTTCATGACCCTTGGGACTGCCCCCGGAAAAGGGGAATGGACTTACCTTTTTGGGTGTTTGTGTTTGTGTCTGTGGCATAAGGAAATCATTACTAGAAAGTCCACCCTCCTAATAATAGGTGGAAAACATTAGGTGGGAAAAGAAAATGCATCCTTCTGTCTGACTTAAATCTTGTCCCACAAAAGTAAATCTAATTTTTACATGCAAAAGTAGGCCCATATGTCATTCTGAAACAGGGCCAGCTCTTCCCATCAATAGTTGAAAATATTTGTAACCCTGCAGTTTAGCTTTGCCTGTGAATCCATACGCTTACCTGTAAAAAAATAAAATAAAAAATAAAAAAAAACATTGTTGCGAAAACGGCTTTTGCACTGTTTTTTTGTCACTTGCCCAAATGAGCTTTTCAGTTTTATGTTTGCAAATATAGAAAAGGCTACAATGTTGCGTCTTTAAAGCCCCCCACCAGGCATAGTCAATTAATAAAAATTCAATACATTGTATTTATTCCCTTATATCACCTTCTTTATAATGCAATCCTTAATGTAATTTCCAGATTTTAGTCGGTTTAACAGCAGATGTTTCATGACTCACAGTAGGCTAAATTAACTAAAGCTATTTTAATAATTGGTGCACATGTTTCAATAGATTTACCATGTGTGACTCTTTTTGCAGGTAAATCTGAACTAAAAGCAACGGACAAATCTAAACTGACCCTAAAAACTGCTGGACTGCAGCGATCATCTTCTGATGCAGGACGAGATCCACGTTCACCCGATGCAAAGAAACCTCCCTCAGGCATTGCACGCCCAGCATCCTCTTTTGGCTACAAAAAACCTGCTGCACCATCTTCTCCGCTAACTGGTAATTCTGCCACACTAGGCAAAACTCCAAAGTCCTCAGGAATCCCAGTTAAACCCACTTCAGGTACTGTAAGTAGTAATAGGAAGACTAGCTTAGATGTTTCAGGTGGAGCAGAGACTGGCTTCCTCTCTCCTACTGCTCGAACCAACATACAATATCGTAGCCTTCCCCGCCCTGCCAAATCTAGCTCTATGAGTGTTACTGGTGGCAGGAGTGGCAACCGGCCACTAAGTAGTACTATGGATGCAAGCCTCGTGCCAGTCCAAGGAAAACCTGTAGGGACTCCCTCTTCACGTCTGAAAGAACCATCCAAGGTTGGTGGAGGTCGATTAGGAGTCAATCAAACTGACCGCGAAAAAGAGAAGGCTCGTGCAAAGGCTGTGGCCCAAGACACAGAATGCAGAACAAACTCGACCATTCAAGAGCCAAACGCGAGCAATGGGAAGGAAGGCACTCCAACTACCCCTCATAGGTGAGACTTACTTACGAGTTACCCAATTATCAAATTTAAGGAAACCCAAAAGTCTGTTATCATAAATAGCATTGTTGATCAACAGGAAAGCAAAACAAAACCCCTCCACGGAAGCTGCCAAGTTATTCTCACTGCAGGGAAAACAATTTCTGTACTCCATAAATTGCAATCCGATTAGTTTAAATCACCCCATTAATACATTCTAATTATTATAGCTGAATATATTATATTTAAATAATTGTAATGAGTTGGCCATTACCCTTTAATTGAAGAACTACTTTCTGTGCTGATGGTGAAAGCTATTTCTTCCAGTAAAAGTGGATGTCCCCTTGTCATTTGTGGAGTCCTGTGTTTGAAATGCCCATTATCAAATCTTTGTTTTAACCACAGATATATTTATGTATACTAATTAGGTCATCTCTAAATTACCTTTTTTTTTCCATTGTAAATTTAAATGATCATTTATCTTTGTACTGTAACCCATCCATTACCTTAAATAACAAGGTGGCCTGCCTCCTGAAATATCTCAAGTTTTTATATTTTTCATGCATGAAGACAGGTACTGTTCGTCTAACACACTTCATATATTCCAGAATTGTATTAGCCATAGTTACATCAGCCTGGCACTAAGTGATGGATTTAGTTTATGGTGTATTAGATTTCCGCATTCACTTTCAGTTTCCCTTTCCCCAATTTGTATCCCAGTTAAAGTGTAAATGGCATAATTGGTATCATACCTTGGGAACAAGACTAAATTCATCTTTATTAAAATTCATCTACCTTTTTTCTTTCCATATTCTCAAAAGTACTGTGCTGCAAGATAATACCCTCTTCTGTGTTTATAACAAGATCATTAATAACAAGGGCTGGTACAACACTATATTCCCAGTGGGACTCCTCTAATAATAATAATTGTATATCAGTGTAAATATGTTCTATTTTACCAACTCTGCTTTCTGTCCTTATGCTATTGACACATATAAATGGATCACATCAAGTACATAAACTGAATCCACTTTGCTTTTGTGTAAGTGGAGATAAGTTGCAATCTGTTTAGCTTTAATCAGACTGATCATGAACCATTACTGAAACTGCAACTTAATATTTCCAAATAGCATTCCTTAGACCTTTCTTCAAATTTTTTTCAATTATTGTTTTATTTACAACTGCTCTCATTCTTACCAGTCTAAATTCCTGACTGCGATTAGAACCCCTTAGATTTTCTGAACTGTCTTGCAGGTTCACTTATGTTTTCTAATTGTGTCCTGCTACTGTCCTGTTACTGTATATCTAAGTTTCTGTCATGGTTAATTTGTTCAGCTAGAGTCTAGCTTTGGGTGTTCAGTGGGACCTCCTTCCACCAACTACCCAAAGTAGGGTTTCCAGGTTGTTTCTTTAACTCCTCAAGGTTTGGGTCCCAAGGGCTTAGATATTTTGTCACCTGTACATGGTTTCATTGATGCCTCCTTACAAATATCATTTGAATGTACCTGTTACATTGTGCAAGCACAGCTGTTGCCTGGTGCTTCAGGCTGTGGCTGATTCAGGCTCTGACTCTTCATACCATGAGGAGGTGCCTGGTTTGGGCTGAGATGTTTACTCTCCATTTGAGAATGAGCATGGATACTTTAGTTTGGACAGTGAGCCATACTGAAATTCTGGAGGTCCCTGCGCTTCTCAGTTTAAACCAACAGTGAAGCATCTATTTTTTTATCCCCTCTTTGAATCTGGTTAAGGAGACATGGAGGAGGCAAGACCATTCCAGGGTCTTCACAGATTTTGTCCAGTTATTCTAGTCCTAGTGAGGATATGACTCTGTGTGGGAATCTCCTGCACTTGTAGATGCCTCCATTTCTAGGTAGCCGACCACCATTCCCATCCCTTGTGCTGCGTCACTTAAAGATGGTGCAGACCAGAGTGATATGGCTTCTGCATATGTAATTAAGATGGTGGGAAAATATATTTTAGAGCTCTCTTTCATGGCATACAGTCCAATAGCAGAGTTGCTTAACTTAGTAGAGCCTTAAGATACCTGGGTAGTGAGATTTTGGATGCCTGTCTTGTGAGGGTGAATATTTTGGCGATTGCAGTCTTTGTCTGCTGGACTCTGTGACTTTCACTCTGTTTAGCAGATGCGGAGTCAAAGAAATCAATAAGGCAAGTGTCTTGCTCTGCAGGGGGTGATTCAGTTTCCTTGGGGGATGTCATTCCAGATGCACATGGGCAAACAACTAGGTTTGGGTTTAACTAAAATCTGTTCCTGGTGCAGAAACCAGACTGGTGTTTTCTTCACAACTGAAACTGGCTTGTCAAACTTTACTCCTCAGCACATGATGTTTCTGGGAGTCCTATAGCAGCAGCAGCTATTACTGCCAGTGATAAAGATTCTCCAGGAACCCAGATTTTATCAGAAATAACTATAGAGGATGGAATATATATAAACTTTGGAATGACAGTGTTTCCTACCATGTCCTTTAGGTTTTCAGGTTATTATTTTGTTTTGTTTTGTTTTTTCAGAGAATGCTGGGCCTGTTACTGGAAGTACAGATGCCCTTACAGGGGGTTCTGCATTTACAACCTTCGTTTGTGTCTCCTATAGCTTTGTGGAATCTTATTCTAGTGTTGAATGTCTTACAGGATTCTCCCTTTGAGTTGTTAGATTTGGTGTAGTTAAAGGTCCTCACCTGGAAGAAGGTTTTCCTTGTGGGCTGTTTTATAACCTAGGAGGGTTTCAGAGCTCGGATCTAAGTCTTGTAGGTTTCTCTTTTCCATGAGAAGTGAACTGTCCTTTTGATCAAGCCTTTTTTTCAGTCAAAAGTAGTTTCCCGGTTTCACATTTCAAAGGCTATTGTGATTCGTACGTGTGCCATCATTGGTCTACAGAAGTACTTGTGGCAAATCCTTTTCTTTGTATCCCTGGGGGGACACTGGCTGTACACCCCTTTTATACCCCTGCTTTTTGTTATGAATTATATTGTTTAATGTGTTCATAGGATTTTATTCTTTTCTTCCTCCTTGTTCATTCCTATTCATCCTTTCCTGTGGGATGTGGATAAACATGCTGAACGTTCATGGCAGGTGCGGTGTGAAGACAGAAGTATCTATTGTTCTAGAGTTAGACTTGAATGTGCCCGCACTCCTCCAGCACCACCATACTCCAACATGTTCCCAATTTACTAAAAGAAAATAAATAATTTATCATAAGTACAATCTCTCCTATTATTGTACCTAAGCGTAATATACCCCTCCAAATTCTCTGCAATCATGTGTTTAATGCAGCCATGTTTCTGCTATGCCTAATAAATCATTATTTTGAGCTCATCTACTGTATCCTACTTGGAAGGCAATGCTATGATGCCGTTAGCTGTCTCAGCACTGTTGGCATACTGTAGGATTAAATTCCATTTGGTGTGTTTTGTACTTTATCTTTTTTGTGCTTTTTTTATCTTTCCTTAAACCCAGAGCTGTAACAAAACCCTTCATGAAGACTCCAACCCTGTCTAATCTAGATAAAGTCAACTCCAACAGCCTAGACTTCACACCTGCTGCTACTGATGCGGCCCCAAACAAGCAGCTTGAGCTTCCGTCAGGGGTTACCTGTCTCACACCAAGTCCAGCTCCCATTCTGAACATCAACTCTGCCAGCTTCTCCCAGGGTCTGAGCAACATTAGGATGTACCCCAAATTATCTGGATTACACCGAAGCATGGAGTCCCTTCCACTCTCCATCAGTATCCCGCCTGCCCAATATAAAGGCGGAGGAGATGATCACACTCCAGACACAGGCTGGAATGATATCGCCCTCAAGTCACCTGCACCTGAGAGGTGAGGTTATTTTTTTTTATTTGCTACTGTAACCCTTAAATGTTTTATTCTTTAATAGTACAATTATGAATGTATATAATTTTTTTGCAGATTATAGAGTTTTTTTATGTAAGTTTCACTTATCAGTAAAAAAAACAAAAAACAATTCTCAGGTTTATTTTACTTTGTTTCTATAGCTCCATCCAGGACAGAAATACATTACCTAAGAAAGGATTAAGGTATGTACTTACTTTTACATTTGCAGGCTTGAATTATATGTGATCTACATGAACATAACTGCAGTATTAAACTGCCTTAAAGAAAGAACTACATATCTGTTAATGTTTTCTCTAAGGTATCCATCACATTCTCAGGATGAACCCAAGGAGAGGCGTCATTCACACACAATTGGGGCAATTCAGGATAACGAAGACTTATCTCCTCTACCCCCACCTCTCCCACTTACCAATGTGGGAAAACCTCCATTAGCATGCTTGGGTGAGTTTAGTTTTTCTGTTCTAAGAGACTAAGACTCTATTTTATTTGTTCATAATTGGTTTGACTATCCGTATTCTTAATGCTTAGAGTGTGCACCTGCATGGCACTACAAGTCTCAGCTTCGTAGCACCTCTTATTGGGCCTGATCCAGAGGTGGGTGCAATGTCAGTGTTGCACGCAGTTGGCCGATGTTGTAAGTCTGTGCATGCGTTCAAGTCACACAGCGCATGCGCCCCGATGTTTACTGCAGGGATACGCAGATCGATTTTTGGTTGCAATCCGTGCTCTTTCCCAGGAGGAACATGGAGGTGGCTAGCCAAACGCGGGAGTGTTGCAGTCATGTCAATGATTCCGACTACATCTAAAGAAGCAGTAGCGCTGACACAGAGCGCCTTGTTCAGACTGTGAAATTGCACCTGCCATAGGGCAGGTGCAAGTTTCAATGGTTTGTCTAAATACGATTAGCACCGCTGCAAATGGCCATTTCAGTATGCTCATAATCATTAGCATAAAGACGTGGCTGTAGCAAAAGACGCGTCTGTGTCCACCTCACAAACAGCCCCATTGTGATTAAAATTAGGGTGTGAAGTCCAGGCCCCCTTCCTTTTCCCATGATTTTAATTTCTCATCTGCACTCTATATTGCCATTTTTTATTTTTCTCCCAGCGGCAAAGGGGTTCATTATTACATCTTTACCCAGTGACATCACTCAAGTGCTGTTTAATAAAGTGAAAGGATGGGCTCCATCCGGTTTTATGGAGAGCACACATTGTAACCTCTGTAGCACCCTATTGCCTCCAGCAGGTATTAGAAGTAGGTGCACAGTATATGACTGAGACTTTGGGTAAATTTACTAAGTGCACTTTCAAAAGCCACCATCGCTTCTGTAGTTTCTGCTGCTGGATTTAAAGGGGTAATAAAATGAAATTAATAACATGCCTGGATTTGTATTTAATATTATTGCCCTTTAATTCCAGCATCCAAAACCACCAGTGGCATGGCAGTTTTGAAAAGTGCTTTATAGTAAAAATATTCCTTTGGCTAGTAGTTAAAGCTCCATTTCATATAGAGAAATAAGGCACCAACTATTGTCTCACCTGTGATAGAAAGCTGTCCTTTCTGCCGCATGACACTAAAACTAGCATTATTACAACAGTTACACCCTTAAATGCTTTTTAGCCAGCCCTAATAGAGCAATGCACCAACAAATTCTGAAAAAAAATCCCACCATCAGTCATGTGTTTGAATTTTTAGGTATCGTTTCCATTCACGCTGCCAACATCTTATACCAAAGCACACTTAATTGATTCAAAGTTCAAAAAGGTAGAAGCAGCCTAGACATATCACAGGATATAAAACCCTGCATGACTTGGAATTACACAAACAGTGGTTAAATTATATATAAATGCTCTAAATACAGATGTTTCATCATACACCTAGCCTCAATACGCCATGTTGCGTGAGACGCACTGAGCGGTGTAGCTTAGCAACTTTTCCTTTAAATTTGCATACTATTCTCAGCATATATGCAACAAAACACAACTCAATCTGTACCAGAGACGCTGGGCTGCGACTCTAACTGCACAGGAATTAGTTTTACATAAGTACAAAGTTGCAAATAAAGCACAATGGAACTTGGTATAAAAAATTGCGTATTAGATTAATCACTACAGTCTCGTTAAGCGGTTTTGTCACATCGCATTTCAACTAAGTCGCATATCGGAGCAAAAAAGCCGTGAAAAAGATGCTTTGCGCAAGCAGAGTCGCACGGGACCTGACGAGCCAAGAAGAGTTTGCTTGGCGCTACTGCGGCAATAGTGTATGAGTACATAACTGTAAGTGTTGCCATAGTAAAAAAAATAGTTTTCAAATAGTGACATCAGCACTTCCTCATCTCCTCATTCCTCATCTCCTTATCAGTTTCAACCACAGATAGATATACTCATGACCGTTTAAGAAAAAGGAAAGCATGACCAGATAAAACATGTATTGTTACACTGTAAAATCCTAATGATTATTCTGGTTAATGTTAATTTTTTTATGGACTGAGACTGGGTCAGCATACAAAAGAAATCAGCGGCAGTGCCTAATATGAAATTAAATATGGAGTAGAATGACTTCTTTAACTATGGAAATCTTCTGTATTACATGGAACAGGAACAAACTCAGTAATGTAAATAAGTAAGGATATTAGAAACAATCTTACATTAGGTTTCTTCTTTTGCCTCTATTAATTAATATTTGGTAAAATACCAATTATTCTGTTATTACATTCTAAATATATACATTATTGTATGTGACGCTGTGTTGACATCCATATTTCTCATATAATAGAGCTTTAACATTTTTTTTTTATGTTGTAAGTGACCATTTACCAGCATGATATAATTATATTATGTATATTTTGGTCCAAAGAGGGTCTGGTATGTTTATAGGAAAGATTCCTGGACTGCACACCCTGAATATACAGTATATAATGGGAGGTGCTACCTGATGAGACTAATTGCAGGCACAGAAACAGACAAATCTCAGGTGCACAACTCCAAATTACTAATAATATATAAATGCAATAAAATGTTGCAATCAATAGAGATTTTTAGCATAATCATGACCAAGGTTGTGGGCCTACCCACCATATCCACATAACCTCTTTAGGGTAGGTCCCTAACATACTAGGGTTCAAATCCAGAGCGCAGGACACTCCCAAACTAGCCCAGCTAAGCTGCCCAGGTGAACCGCCATAGTGAGAAAAGTGCAGTGTAAAAGAGATAGTTAAGAGCAGCCACAGCTGCATATAAGTGGCTACTCTTAACTATTTCTTTTACACTGCACTTTTTTTACTGTGGTGGTGCCATGGGGCGGCTTAGCTGGGCTAGTTTGGGGGTGTCCTGCGCTCTGGATTTGAACCCTAGTATGTTAGGGACCTACCCTAAAGAGGTTACTTGGATATGGTGGGTAGGCCCATAACCTTGGTCATGATTATGCTAAAAATCTCTATTGATTGCAACATTTTATTGCATTTATATATTATTAGTAATTTGTAGTTGTGCACCTGAGATTTGTCTGTTTCTGTGCCTGCAATTAGTCTCATCAGGTAACACCTCCCATTATATATATTCAGGGTGTGCAGTCCAGGAACCTTTCCTATATACTCCATTTAATGTGCTTTATTGCACACCTGAGGGAAAGGAGACACCCTCAGTCTGGATTAACACCTCTTCCTTATTGGTTTAAAAGCACGGAGTCTGGTAATGTATATGCACATTAGTATTAGGCACAATTCTAGGTAAGTCCTACAAGTTATATACTGTAGTGCAACTTTGGTTCATTTTTGGGGCGTGGGTCCCCCTGGATTGCTTTGGTTGATCTGTTTCAGGGCACCGCATTATAACACATTTTTCTTTTAAAACACATTTTAACCCTTCACTGTTTGTTTATTATACATGTACTTCACTTTTTTATTTTCATTCCTTATACTGTATGCAGCTGTGGCTGCTCTTAACTATCTCTTTTTACACTGCACTTTTCTTACTATGGCGGTGCCCTGGGGCGGCTTAGCTGGGCTAGTTTGGGGGTGTCCTGCGCTCTGGATTTGAACCCTAGTAAATCAGGGACCGACCCTAAAGAGGTAACCTGGATATGGTGGCTAGCCCATAACCTAGGCCATGATTATGCCAAAAACCTCTATTGATTGCAAAATTTTATTGCATTTATATATTATTAGTAATTTGGAGTTGTGCACCTGAGATATGTCTGTTTCAGGATCTGGTATGTTCTCTAACCTATAATAACCTAAATTATATAATTGGTTTTAATAAATGGATGTTCAGTGAACCAATTTTGCTGGATGTGTTTTCAACAAACAAGTGGGCCTATCGTTTGCTATTGATAGATTTCCTGCTTACAAGAGGCAGAGAGATCTATTTACTAAGCAGTGTTAGGAGACAAAGTGAAATGAGATAAGGAACCAGCCAATCAGCTCCCAACTGCCATCTCACAGGCTGTGTTTGAAAAATGACAGTTGGGAGCTGATTGGCTGGCACCTTATCACCTTTCACTTTGTCTCCTAACAATGCTTAGTAAATAGACCCCTGAGTCTCCTTGGACACCGATTACTGACCAGTGAGGAGTACCTGTATCTGGTTTCACTTTTGTTTTTGTTTGTTATGCTGGACATACACTGTCATACCGACAGACATTGTATATGACAGCGCCAGATATTGTGGCCATACAATCTGAGATATTTCACAGTGCAATGCCACATGGTATCTGGTTCCTCACCTGTGAAGGAACTGGGCAAATGCTGGTAGTTCGGCCGCTGCAATGTATACACTGCCAGGTGTGGCTGACCAATTATTGGACCTATCGGACACGCTGGACGTTTTGGCATGCCTGACCAGATGATAATTTGTGATTGGTCACACCAAATACACTGTACAATTATGTGCCAGATAATTGTATAATGTATGCTCTGTAGAATTGTGCTCACTCCAGTAAGTGGCAATCAGTAATTCTTCACTTTAAATAAATATATTCAAAATACTTTTGTTATAAACTCTGCTACATTTCATATATGAACATACACTGGAAGCGCATGTGATGCTGATATCCCTATTAATAGCTGGGTGGTTGTTGAGAATATTTTATGGTGATGGCAGCACAGATTGAGAGAGACAAACTGAATTATTATTTGTGTATATCCATGTTTTCAGAGATATTAAAACCTATTGTCTGTTTATTTAACTACACTGAAAGTAGTATGGTCTATGGATAAATACATTTTGTTTTTTTCTGAGTTTATTGATACTTAATACATTTATATTTGCAATTTCATTTTGAAGTTCAAAAAATTTTATTTCTGCATTTTGTACCTATTATAATGATGCATGTATTATGCAGTGATTTGGGTTTGTCATTACTAATTGTTATTAATGTTTTAATTAACACCTTTCTATTTATACTCCATGTGGGAGGTTTCCTCTTTATGACTATGTTTAAAGTTTGTAATGTTTGAAAATATCAGCAGTTAGGGGTATGTGACACTTACGTAGGTGACTAATCCACTGTTAGGGGTGAATCCAATTGTACGCTATGTACTCGCGGGTGCGAGTCATTGCGACAACAGTCGCTCTGGACGGCAGCTCGGATTCGCATAAAAGTGCTTGCAGCCCCAAAGGGCTCAGAGGAAATCTAAGCAAATTCGGGCTCAGAGCAAGCCCAGAAGGGTGCGAGGCGTGGCGCTGTTGCCGGCGTTTTAACGCCTTTGCAACGGCAACTCGCACCCTTCGATGCAATACGATTGACCCCTTAATGTGTCTTCAAACTTAATAAAGGAAGTTCACTTAACTCTTTTTACTGGATATGGCAAGTTTTCCACTAACATGTGGTGATGTCAATTGCTTTAATTATATTCCCTGGTTGCTAGAGCCTAAGGTGGCGTCATATTACTGATCACAGAGTGTAAGCTTGTAGTTTCAACTTTTGTTTTTGCTTCTGAAGTAAATCAGCCTTGGATACACTGACCTGGTTACAAAGAGAAAATTAAAAACAGTCATTGAGAGAATTACCCCTTCCTGTCCCTCCTCATAGACCCTGATGCTTTTTCCATGAACTCAACAAATGTTTTTACCCAGAGCCTCATGTAGATTTGTCTGCTGCCTTTCTACAGTACCTGTCGCTGATACTTACTGCCTAAAACTGTCCCCTTCTTTTCTGTTCTTTATTTTTTTCCTCTTTTGTCTGGGCTTGGGGACACTGGACCATGGGTCAGTGGCGTCACAAGGTGGGTGCGGGGGGTGCGGCCCGCACCCGGGTGTCACCCGCCGAGGGGTGACACCAAGGTGCAGGCTCCCCCTCAGTGACGGGAGCCGGGTGCTGCACTATAGCATTAAGTGCAGCGCTCGGCTCCTGTCAGTGAGGGAGCCGGCACTGTCCATGCCCGCACCTCCTGCACCCCCCACGCCATTGATACATAATGTATCATACATTTTTTTTTACCGCGGCCACGGCAGGGTAAGCGCCGTGAGGCCACGCCCCTCCCGAAGGTCCAATATGTGAGGCCACGCCCCCGACACACCCCTCCTGAAGACCACGCCCCCATTTCGGCGATTGTGACGTGCAAGGTGTCCCTCCCCGCACCGGGTGTCACCGCGGGGAGGGACGCCACTGCCATGGGTTATAGGAAGGAAGGCGTGGATTTGGCACTAACACTGAAATCTATAACTCCTCCCCTCTGCAACCCCTGACTTCAGTGTAAGTTTAGTGCCTGTGGAGAGAGGCACCTTTTTTCAGGACTGCTCTGCAGCCCTGGTTTAGCTTAGGGATTTTTTTTCCTTTATTTGTAATGTTACAGCTGGAGTGTAAAGCGGCGGCGAGAGCCGCATCTAAGGGGGGGATGGCGCTGAGCGCTTGCCCCATTCCACACACTCCGGTCTCCGAAGAGACCGTCTGGGCCGGGCATAGCGCGCTGCTGTTACCTGGTAGAGGTGCAGACAGTCAGCGTGGTCCTGGATGGCGGGCGCCATCTTGCCGGGTTTCTTGGCGGCGGCTCCTGTGGGAGAGCGCCGACTATAGACCGACCGCAGGTGAGATCTACAGCAGCACCACACTGGACATGCTGTTCTTGGAAGCTATGCAGTGTTGGGCCTGGTTAGTACTTGGATGGGAGACCACCTGGGAATACCAGGTGCTGTAGGTAAATGCGGGTCAGTCCAAGTGCTTTCCCCACTGAGGGGAGTAACACTCGAAGGAAGGAGCAGTAAGGCTCGCTTCAGTATGACGGGGGGAGCAGCCATGGCTGCTGGTTCCCCCCGCTGTCCAGTGGCAAAATGCAGACTCCCAGGAAGTCTGATCACAGCTTTTTAAAGGACACAAGCCTGAACAGCATGGAGGGAGGACAGAGCAAGCTCCTTTCCCTCTGCAGCCTACAGCTAAGTAGTTTTCAGTATTACTGTAATCTGTTCTTGTGCCTGCTTGGAGTGTTTGCATAGTCATTGCCACTTGTTATATTTTTGTATTTTGTTTTAAAAAAAAACTTTTCCGGGCTGACTGCTGCAGCAGGGCAGTGCAGGAAGGGGAGGTGCTCTAATGACGGACAGAAAGTCCACAAAGGGCCAGAACACCACTATGGCTATATTTTTTACATGTGCCAGGCTAAATTGCGGTTTTGGCAACTGGATGCAGGGGCTATGTGTACGGACTGTCAGCTGGGGCCCACATGTGCGCAGCGAGCTGGGGGAGCCACTCCGCTTATGGAGGAGCTGGCATGGGCTCAGGCTATGAGCTGTTCACTCGCTGATGTTGCTCCCCCGTAGAGAGGAATTATCCCAAGCAGTGCCAGCGCCTGTTTTGCCCTCACCGCCTGCTGTTGCAGGGAGTGGTTACCAGTGTCCTGATCCACCTTGGGTCCGTACCATGGAGCGCTCGGCGGTAGGGGTCGAGAAAGTATCGGCCTTTATGGAACGCTTCTTTGAGGAGTCTAAACTACGCATAAGCGTCCTCCTCCATCCAGTGTCTTGTTGGATAAAGAGGAGGAACTCCAAGAGGAGGTTCTGCCCGACGAGGAAGATTCAGACTCTCCGTCAAGTCAGGGAGTAGAGGACCTTATTATGGCAGTTGGACAGTCTTTGGACTGTCTGGACCTTGACGCCTCAGCTAAAGTGGAAGGGGCGTTTAAGCGGAGGCGTTAGAGGGTCGTTTGTTTTCTCAGATCTGGTAGAGGAAGCCTGGAAGACCCCAGATAAAAAGTATGCTACTCCTCGTAAGTTTGCAGCCCTTTATCCCTTTCCACAGGAGCAGGTCGCTAAGTGGGAGCTGCCTCCAAGAGTGGATGCGGCCGTGGCTCGTTTAGCAAAGCACACTGCTCTGCTGGTCCAAGGGGCAGCCTCCTTTAAGGATCCGCTGGACAAAAAATTGGAGGGATGCCTTACGAGTATTTTTATGGGTGCCGGAGTGGTTATTCGCCCATTATTGGCATCTACATGGGTCTCTCGAGCCATGGAGAAGTGGGCTGACAAATTAGTGGCAGGCCTTGCCGGTGACTCATCCAAAGAAGACTTACTGGTACTGGCGGAACAGATACGTGCGGATGCAGACTGTGTGTGACGCCACACAAGACGGAGCGCAAATTTCCTCTAGAGTCTCAGTCGCGGCACGCAGAGCACTCTGGCTTCGCGCCTGAGAGAGGCGGATGCCGAATCTATACGCACTTCAGAGTCTCTGCCTTTTTGTGGAGGCATCCTGTTCGACTCTGAGCTTGATACTATTATATCCCAGGCGACAGGTTGAAAGAGCACTTTCCTGCCTGTGGTGCCCCAGAAGCTAAAGGGCTCACGTTTCCGAGTCTTCCGTTCTTCCTTTCGAGGAGGGGGAACGATTAGAGGTCAGGGGGCCCGAGGACGCTCTTTTCCCAGTAGGGGTTCTGCCCCCCAGGGTAGATTATCTGGCACATTCAGGCGCCCAGGTGATAGGGCATCTGAGAAGCCGAGTACCTGACAGAATCTCAGCCCATCTGGTCGGCCGTCTCCTTCTTTTCCGAGACAGGTGGGTAGCTTTGGGAGTAGATGCCTGGGTAAGGGGCATTGTCTCCCGAGATTATGTGATAGACCTAAGGGGGCAGCCGCCACAACGTTTCTTCGATATAGCATTACCCAGAGAGCTGGAGAAGAGACGTGACTTAAACCAGGCTATCCGTTCCCTCTGTTCAGAAAGGATTACAGTTCCTGTTCTACAGTATCAACAGGAACAGGGGTTGTACTCCCAACTTGTTCCTAGTCCAGAAACCCAACGGCACTTATCGGCCGATTTTGAATCTACGAGCCTTGAATGCCAGCCTGTGGGTGGATCGGTTTCGCATGGAGTCGCTCCGATCAGTGATCCATACTATGTTGGCAAACGACTTTCTGGCGTCTATCGACATCAGAGATGCATATCTCCACATACCGATTTGGGCGGGGCATCAGTCTCTACTCGCAGTCGGAAGAGCCCATTATCAGTTCCAGGCTCTGCCGTTCGGTTTGGCTACAGCTCCGTGGGTCTTCACAAAGATCATGGCAGCAATGGCAAGCTTACTGCATTCTGAGGGAATAATGGTGAATCCCTATTTGGATGATTTGCTAGTAAAGGCAGATTCCGCTGCCCAACTTCAGCTTCACCTGGATCACACGGTGCAGGTGTTTCATGGATGGATATTGAATCTCGAGAAGAGTCACCTCAGGCTGCTGACATCTGTTGTTTGTGGAGGTGATCTTCGATACATCACTGGAAAGAGTTGTCTTGCCCGAGCCCAAAGGCGGGGCCCTTCAGGACTTAGTCAGGAAAGTGCTGTCTGCCCCTCGGCCATCCATTTGGCTGGGCATGAGGTTATTAGTCACGATGGTCTCTACCTTCGAGACCATCCAGTACGGCCGCTTCTATTCACGGATTCTCCAGTGGGAGATTCTCTGGAATTGGACGGGCCGCTCAGACGACCTTTCTTCTCAGTTGCTGGTTCTCTCAGACAGCACTCATCAGTCACTTCGCTAGTGGCTGATTACCGATCACCTTCACCAGGGTCGGTTCCTGCTGACTCCCAACTGGAATATTGTCACCACAGACGCAAGTCTCAGAGGTTGGGGAGCAGTGACAGAGAACCTCTGTCTCCAGGGGACTTGGTCGTCATCAGATATAGGTTTCCCAATAAATATGCTGGAGCTCCGGGCCATTTATTGGGCACTGTGCGGGGCTCAGGCCCTCCTGGCGGACCGACCAGTGAGGATCCAATCAGACAATGCCACGGCAGTGGCATATGTAACCCAAAAGTGCACTTGCCATGGCAGAGGCAAGTTTCATTTTCTCTTTGGCGGAGACGTTCCTCCTGCCAATTTCAGCAGTGGAGAATTGGGAGGCAGACTACCTCAGCAGGATTATGTTCCTGCCAGGGGAGTGGTCTCTCCACCCGGAGGTTTTCCCAGCAGCTGGTCCAGAGATGGAGGCTGCCGGAGTTGGACCTGATGGCGTCTTGCCACAATTGCAAGGTCCCTCGATTTTGTGCAAGGTCCAGAGGGCCTGATTCAGAGCCGCTCGTAAGCTCCCACTCGTTCGCTCCGAGCGATGTTCGCACATCTGCGCATGCGTATGGGTTGTAATGCGCATGTGCCAACCAGTCAGTGCGGTCGGAAATCGTGTGCTCGCAAAATAGCGAATGCCTGCTAATTTGAGTGACAGGATGAGGCGTTTGTGGGTGGTAACAGGGGAAGGTGCTTGAAAACGGGGAGTGGAGATCCGGACGCAGGCGTGCCAAACGGTCAAAACGTCCGTTTTAACGGTGTGCATAATTAACAAAGCAGCGTCATTGACCACGTCACTTGGTTGTCTTTTAGTATGAATTGCTCGCATGATTGCGGTAGGAAAATGCTACCACAAGAATAGCGAGCAGTTCATACGCCGTTCGATGTACTCGATTAATCTAGCGGAGATGACGTATGATGCGAGCGGCCAGGGGGCGTTTTTTTCAAAATAGCGATCTCATGTTTCGTTCGCTCGGTCAGATATAGAGGCGTCAACAGACCGCAAAGAGCGAGCGCTTAACTTAAATATCCGGCCCCTCTTTCAGAACGACCGTCCGCAAATAGCGTCCGGCTCTGAATCAGGCCCAGAGATCCTTTGGCATTTTCAGTGAATGCCATGACAGTTCCCTGGAACTTCCGTCTGGCCTACATTTTTCCTCTAATTCCCATGTTACCAACAGTACTCCGTCGAATCAGGGAGCAGCAGGTTTCAGTCATCCTAGTGGCTCCAAACTGGCCGCGCCGGGCGTGGTTCGCCACGGTTCTCAGGCTAGCCGCAGGGCCGGGTTGGAGTCTGCCTCTGCGTCCAGATCTTCTGCTACATGGGCCATTCTGTCACAAGCGCCTACCTCAGTTGGCTTTAATGGCCTGGTTGTTGAGACCGGGCTCTTGAAGGCCAGGGGTTTATACCCTTCAGTCATCAGGACCATGCTTCGGGCGCGGAAGCAGGTTTCCACGCAGGACTACCACAGGGTTTGGAAAACCTATATTGTGTGGTGTGACCAGCGGGGAGTACATGCTGCCCAGTTCCGCCTGCCAAGGTTTTAGCATTTCTGCACGGCGGTCTGGAGGCCAGCTTACGGCTTAAATCTTTGGAAACCTGTGGAACTTCTGTTCGTAACGTGGAAAGTGTTTTTTCTTATGGCCAGTGCCTAGGCTCAGCGGGTCTCTGAGTTGGGGGCCTTGTCCTGCAAACCACCTTTTCTTGTTTTCCATGACGATAGGGCTGTGCTCAGGACGGTTCCTTCTTTTCAACTGAAAGTGGTTTCATCTTTCCACTTAAACCAGGAGATTGTTTTTCCTGTTTTCTCATCTTCAGAGTTCTCAGGGGATCAGTACGATCTATAACTGTTGGATGTTGTCCGGGCCATACGCATTTATTTAGACAGAACTTCGATCTTACGTAAGACGCACTCTCCACTGGTTCTCTACGATGCCCACAAACGGGGCTGGCCAGCCACAAAGCAGACCATTGCAAAATGGCTCCGCTCAGTGATTTCAAGGGCTTACTCAGAGGCAGGGTGCCCGGCACCAGCTAGGGTGTTGGCTCATTCCACTAGGGCCGTGGTGGCCTCCTGGGCGGCGCGTCACAGGGCCACGGCTGAACAGGTTTGTCACGCAGCTACCTGGTCCTCTGTCCACACGTTTGTGTGGTTTTAAAGGTTTCATGTTTTTGCCTCCGGGGACGCCCATTTTGGGCTTACAGTTCTCCGGTCGGGCAAACTGAGCGTTCCCTCCCATGGGGGCTGCTTTTGAACATCACATGGTCCAGTGTCCCCCAGCCCAGACGAAAGAGAAAATAGGATTTTTGGGTACTTACCGTTGAGTCAGGCTGGGGGACACTGTGTTCCATCCCTCACGCTCAGCGGTATTGAGTATGAGTTATGATTTTGGGTCGTATTGACCGTCAATTTAATTTTTATTTTTCGGAGTGAGTGTCACTAAGTATTACTTCTCCTTTCCAGGCACTTTTGAAGTTGTACTGAAGTCAGGGGTTGCAGAGGGGAGGAGTTATAGATTTCAGTGTAGTGCCAAATCCACGCCTTCCCACCTACAACCCATGGTCCAGTGTCCCCCAGCCTGACTCAGAGAAAAGCATTCAGTGGTAAGTACCCCAAATCCTATTTTTACAAGCCATTTTCTTCTCTGTTTGTGCAGATATTGCCTTGGTTGTGCTCAGGACTGCCAAAAGGAATTTGGGGCCGCACTACATTATCTTTTTGGTGTTCCCTCCATAGATTATTAGGACAGTGTTTGGGCGCATGATCTCACCATGTTGGGAATGTGTCTGGCATGCAAGTGATGCTAGGCCGCCTCCTACTTTATGGCTGCTCCCCTGACATGTGCGCCCAGCAGATAAAATTACATCAGGCATCCTCCAGCACAGGCCTGGGCCACCCATGCAGGTCTTGGCCCCGGTACATTGTGCCCATAAACCCTCTCTGCCCCTGGTCTTGCTTAACATCACTCAAGACACCATTCTTGGTTTCTCTGCTTCAGTGGTTCTCAAACTCGGTCCTCAGGACCCCACACAGTTCACTTTTTCCAGGTCACCCAGCAGGTGCACAGGTGTATTCATTACTCACTGACACATTTTAAAAGATCCACAGGTGGAGCTAATTATATCACTTGTGATTCTGTGAGGAGACATGGAAAACATGCACTGTTTGGGGTCCTGAGGACCGAGTTTGAGAACCTGTGCTCTACTTGCATCTTTTGTACCTTTTTCCATAACTTTCTTATGCTTCATCATGTCATACTGCAGTTTAACTTTTTTGCAAGCTGCTAATAAATCCCCTTCTAAATCCATATAGTAGTTTGTCAGTACTGATTCAGTTTTCTTCCTTTCCCACTTCAGTGAGTCCATCTTCTGCTCCTCGTATTGCTCGTTCTAGCAGTATCCCAGCTCAAGACTCCTCTTTTGAACTTTTCGTGTCTTCAAATTTGGGCAGTTCATTATCTCTTGCTGATCGTCCCAAAGGAACAATGACTAGATCTGGCTCATTTAGAGACCCCACTGACGATGGTGAGTAAAGTTGTAGCGGTGGAATTGACTTAAAGGAGAACAACATTCAGAATGAGTTGATATCCAGTATTAGGTGGAGTTTACCATAATATTATCTGGGTGTACTTGCTGGTGATTTCCTGTTATTTTAATTCAAACTGGCAGAGCTATCAGTCTGTCTTTATTTGTGAGTGACATGCATGTGACAACAACTGTGCCTGCTTCAAGCACAGGAGCAGACTTAGGGCCTGATTCAGCAAGGATCGCCGTTGCAAAAAAGCACACAATCGGCCAATTGTTGTGTACTGCGTATGCATCACAGTGCGCGAAACAGCCACAGTGGTCGGGACTGCGATCACAGTGGCTACACAGACCCATCGCAGATCAATTGACAGGAAGTGCCATTTGTGGATGGTGATGGGGGGGTGGTCGGCTGACACGGCCGTGCCAGTGTGATTGAACGCCGTTGCATGGGCGTGCATATATTATCCACTGCGATACCATACGCAGCCTGAGGCCTCATAGCGTGCGCTGAAGTAAGCAATTCCTAAGTGTGGTCTGACCTGCCTTAAATATGCGTATGGGTCCAATGGTACTCGATTGTACCGATGTTTTTGCAGTCTTGCTAACCATTACGGATGTGCTTGTAGGTGAAGTGGGCGTCCTTATGTAGTACTGCGGCGGCATTGCGATCGCTATGGATTAGCATACTATCGCAGTGGAACTGCGTGCGTACAGTATATTGCGATCCGTAGTGAATCGGGCCCTTAGTATTCAGCAGAGCACTGTTGGTACAATTGAAGGTATTACAGGTAACAGATAATCCAGATTTAACTTAATGTTGTGAACTCCAGCTAATTCTGGACTTCAGGTTTTAGATGAAATCATCCATTAAGCTTTATTACATGTAAGCCATCAACCTTAGTGGAATAGATGCTATGTATTAAGATTCCTAGGCATAATAGTACAACAGAGCTGCAACTTTCTGAGCAAACCGCTTACCTTCACATGACCACCAATGAGATGTGGTGCTTCCCCTTTTATATGTTAGAAATTTATAAAAATATGAACACTGTAAAATCAAATAAATTCTCAGATTAATTATCAACTGTGAAGACCATATTTTTTTTGTGTTTGCCATGTATATGTGACTTGTTTACTAATGCATTTACCTCTATTTTTCAGTTCACGGTTCTGTTCTGTCTCTGGCATCAAGTGCATCTTCAACATATTCCTCTGTAAGAACCAAATGTATGAAAGTTTAGCAGCAGTCACAGCTACCTACAGTATGCTGCATACATAACATATATATATATATATATAATATACACTAGCAGCGCATGAAAGAGTCTCTGCTTGTGCTTTGAATGCAAATAAGACCATAGTAATGCATATTAATAAGAAGCTGGAATTGGATCTGCTTATGCTATAACCTCCTCTCCCTCTTTCTCTTTGGCATGTCCGCTTGTCTATCAGGCTGAGGAAAGGATGCAGTCGGAGGTATAGTCAAAGTTCTTTCCTGTGTTGCATAGTTTCTATTTGCCACTTTTTGCTTCTCTGAAATAATATTGCTTTGAATGACCAATGAGCTTTTTATTTTATTTTTTTTGTGCAAATGAAGCAAATCCGCAAACTGCGCAGAGAACTAGAATCCTCGCAGGAGAAAGTAGCAGCACTGACCACACAACTGTCTGCTAATGTAAGTTCCATATTGGATTTGTAACATCTATTACAGATTACTGTCTGGTGAAAGGCTGATTTTAAGCATTTGAATCATGGCTGAAGGCCCCCATACATCAGCAATTGATTGCAGCAATCGTGCAGTTTGAAATCGATTGTGTATAAATATCTTTCCCTTTTTCAATCGATTGTGGAAATTCTGCAATCGATTGAAAAAGGGAAAGATTTTTATACACAATCGATTGCAAGATTGCTGCAATCAATTGCTGATGTATGGAGGCCTTTAGTTAAAGCCTGGATTGAGCCAATTTATGCCATACCAATGAGTGAAGCAGGATTCTCATTAGGGTAAAATGCAATCATTTTAAATATACTCGTTTTAACTTGAAAGTTTCCTAATTTAAGTTTTCTATGAAGATTCTTTCCTGGAATCAGAATCCAAATAAGCAAGACCGAAACATATATATAAAATTATCTATAACACATTTCCAGCACTTCTTTAAATTGATAAAGTACAAGCAGAAGGGGAGGAATGCGTTACACCGAAATCTCACCTGCTCAGTATAGAATTACCTTTCATACCATGCTAAAAACAGATTATTCAGCTATCATCAAAGAGAAAATGTTATTTTGACCTGAGAGACTAGCAAAGAACTAGCATTTTGTTTTGACTGTAAGATGTGACCAGATACTGCAATTTTAAAGACAAACAACCAAGCGCATATGGAAATATAATACTCCTAATAGTGACTGCCTTTTACATATTTATTATAGGCCTTTTATTAATGTTTTTATTTATGCAGGCAAATTTAGTAGCAGCGTTTGAACAATCTTTAGTGAACATGACATCCAGATTGCGCCATCTAGCTGATACTGCACACGACAAGGTAAGGAATGCTATAAAAAAGTACAACCGTAAAA
The DNA here is from genome assembly GCA_031769625.1 of Taudactylus pleione. Lineage (NCBI taxonomy): Eukaryota > Metazoa > Chordata > Amphibia > Anura > Myobatrachidae > Taudactylus > Taudactylus pleione. Next base: position 555,948 of record JAUIMM010000481.1, read on the forward strand.
CGATAAGTGTGATGTATTAATAGAGACTATGTACAATTCAAATTCTTAGGCGTTTCCAGAGAGAAGCCACATGATTAATTGCATTTTGGGATTATGTTTCCATAATAGACATTTAAATTATGCCAGAATGTATGTAACCATTTATTTAATATCTTCAGACCAGTCAAAGGAACTATTGATTAGAAAACATGTATTAGAGAGTAAAAAAAAGGAATGTCTGTTTTTGTTTATTACACACTTTACATTTCTCAATTCTAGGACTCTGAGCTTGTGGAACTGAGGGAAACAATTGATTTACTAAAATCCAAGAACTCTGAAGCTCAAGCTGTTATACACGGAGCACTTAATCCTCAAGATCCAGCACCAAGAGGTTAGTTAGTACTTCGCTTTTAGCAAGCTACTGTTTGTGTAGAGTATTATTATATTACTAAAATGTTGTGTATTTATCTGGTTCCTAAATCAATAATGTACTGTACTTGTCGGTAACTACTCTTAATACCATATTTGGTTTCTTCTTATGTTCTCCCAGAGCTGCGAATTAGGCGTCAGAATTCATCAGATAGCATTTCCAGCCTAAATAGCATCTCCAGTCACTGCAGTGTAGGAAGTGTCAAGGATAGTGACAGCAAAAAGAAGAAGAAGAAAAGTTGGGTAAGATGGATAGCACCTCCTTTCATTTGAATTTTATGTAGAATAAATATGTAGTTCAAGTGTCAATAATACAGCCTGGAATTTATACTTTATTAGAATGAGAATTGATTATTTGCAACTCTTCAGATTCTCATCCAGAAAATCTGTTAATAGTAAACCATAAAGTAATTATATATATATATTACTATTGCAGCCTTTACTCTGTATGATAATTCCAAGCCTACCTTGGACTCCTAGATTAAGTAATATTTGCTTATTCCTCCTTGCAAAATTGACGTAGCTCGGTTAGGTTAGTTGGGAAGTGGCCATGTACAACAAGTTCGACTTGGGCTGTTGACAGTATTATGGTCAGGATCACTATTTTCAGTGCTGCTCTTGCAGCGTGATTTTGAATCATTGTTAAGTAACAAACTTCATCCCCAGTTTTAGCTTTTTAGCATATGGTAGCAGGTTTTTGTCTTGGATTTGTCTGTAATGTCATTCATCTACCCCTTGTTCCTGCCAAGGTTGCCAAGTACTAGTACTACCACTATCCTACATGGCGGAAAAGGTGATATATGTCTGGTGAGCAGTAATCTTCGACAAACTTACTGCATAGAATTGAAACCAAAATGATCAGTGTTGGTTTTATCAAACTACAGTAATTTCTGCTACATATTTGCAGTATTTTCTCATTGAAGTGGCAGAAGGATCTGACACTGAAGAGAGTTCCAACAGGAGCTAGGTCTTGACAAACTGGTGCATTCCATCAGGAAAAAAAACTGGCTGTTCATTTCCTCTCTTCTGCTCAGCTGGAAGACATGCTTAACAAAGCGAGGACTAAAGCTGGGCATACCCTATACAATTTTCTGTCGGTTATCTGTCCAATCTGGCTGATTGGAATGAAAACCTGGTGATGTATGGGAGCAAATGACAATAGTCCATTTGCTCACAAACACTGGAAAATAGCCAAAAATGGTCGTTCAGACAAATTGGTTAAAACACACATATTTAACCAATTTGAACAATTTTTTTTGTCCTTTTTTCAGTGTTTAAAACCATATGATCGACTGTCATTTGCTCCCATACATTACCAGGTTTTCATTCCAACCAGTCAGATTGGACAGATATCTGACAGAAAATTGTATAGTGGATGCCCAGCTGATTGTGGATTTGAGGTCTCCCACAGATTTCTGACCATCTATCCTTTCTAATGAGTATTGTGTGTAACGGGAGTACCTGACTATAGCTCACCTATCCCCACTTCTGGCGTCCTATAAATAAAGTTTAACAATTAATATGTAGGACCACCACTAGTTGTTACCGAAACACTGCTACTTTATGAGCTAGCATGGTTAAAATATGAAAATTGAGGCTACCCTTACGGCCATTTACACCACAGCAGTGAGCCTCCCTTCCCCCTAGTTTAGCTTCAGCTTGGGTCAGTAAGGCAGTGCTAAGGTAGCCGAAACAATTGACTAAGGGTTTGGAATCCTGAACTGGATGTAACTATGGGCCTGATTCAGACCCACTCGCAAGCGGCTGTCCGCTCGCAAGTGGGTCGATGTTGTGCACTGTGGCGGAGCTCCGTCGTGCGCATGCGCCAGACGCGACGAGCGAAGGACTTTCCTTCGCTCGTTGTGTCTGATCAATGGGGGCGTGCTGTCGATGTTGATTGACAGCACGCCCCCTTTGGTGGGCGTGCCGGGGGCGTGCCTACCGTCAGAAGCCGGCCCACTGACATCACTAGTGATGTCAGTGGGAGTGATTTTGGCTCTGATAGAGCCAAAATCACTCCGGGCCTTGCGGTTGAAAAACTCAACCGCAGGCTCCGGCTCGCAGTGGCGATGGTCGCGATGTTCAAGACCATCGCGGCCATCAAACTGCACGCTCGTATAGGCTGTGGGTGGTGACCCACAGCTATACGAGCGTCCAGGAGGACGCTCCATAATTATGGAGGACGGCCCTCATTCAGAGCGCGCGCTCTGCTCAGAGCGTACGGCTCTGAATGAGGGCCTATGTCCCCACTCACAGAGGGTAAAGCATTACAGCCTATTAATGCCTCTATAACAAAAGGTCCTATACAGGTCTCCCATATCCAAATATTCCGAAATACGGAATATTTTTAGCATAACTGAGATAGTGAAACTTTTTATTTTTGATGGTTCAATGTACACAAACTTTATTAAGGCACAAAATTATTAAAAATAAAGTATAAAATGACCTATAGGCTGTGTGTATAAGGTATATATGAAACATAAATTAATTTCATGTATGTACTCAAACTTTGTTTGAGCCACAAAATTATTGAAAATATTGTATAAAATTACATTCAGGCTGTGTGTATAAGGTGTATATGATTCATAAATGCATTCTGTGTTTAGATTTGGTCCCTATTCCTAAGACATTTCAATATGCTATGCAAATATTCCAAAATACGGAATATTCCGATATCCAAAATACCCTTGGTCCCAAGCATTTTGAATATGGGAGACTCAACCTGTATTTTGTTCCATTTGTCAATACTGGAAGTCAGGATTTCGAACCACCAAGGGTGGAGCGTAGCAGAGCGGTACACAAGCATCGGCAGCTAGCATCCTACTCCCAAGCCCTCCGACAATCAGTCAACATGACAGATTGCCCACCCAAGTAAACCTATGGTGGGAGCCCATTTGCTTCTCTTAGTGGAATAGTAGTTCAATTCCACCACAGATGCCTGGGTGAGAGGCATTGCAAGTCAGGGAAACATCATAGTAGGTATCCTAATGTCCATGCCAAGGGGCTTTTTTTTTATTTTGTTACTCTGGTCTTTTGGGAGACAAAACTTTTTGCCCTAAGGTAAGCCATAAAGTCTCTTATTTTAGTAGGTATTAAGGGCCTGATTCAGAGCCGCTCGTAAGCGTCCGCTCGTTCGTTCTGACCGATGTTCGCTCATCTGCGCATGCGTACGGATTGTAATACGCATGCGCGAACCAGTCAGTGCGGCCAAAAATCGTTTGTTAGCAAAATAGCGAATGTCTGCTATTTTGAGTGACAGGAGGAGGCGTATGTGGGTGGTAACAGGGGTAGGTGCTTGAAAACGGGGAGTGGAATTCAGAACGCAGGCGTGCTTAAAGGTCAAAACGGGCGTTTAATGGGTGTGCATAATTAATACAGCAGCGTCAGCGACCACGTCACTTGGTTTTTTTTTAGTCAGAACTACTCGCAAAATAGCGGTTGGAAAAACCAACCACAAGAATAGCGAGCAGTTCATACGCTGTTCGATGTACTCGATTAATCTAATAAATAGCGGACATGACGTATGATGCGAGCGGCCAGGGGGCGTATTTTTCAAAATTTCGACCGCAAGTTTTGCTCGCTCGTTCAGACTTAGAGGCGTGAACAGACCGCAAAGTGCGAACGGTTCATTTGAATAGCCACCCCTTTTTTTTAAACGAACGACCGCAAATAGCGAGTAGCTCTGAATCAGGCCCTAATTCCAGTCCAGAAACGGCAGAAAGGATTATATTTTTACTCACATCTCTTCTTAGTCCGGATGATGAACAGTTAATTTTGGCATATTTCAAAACAAAAATCCCTAAATGTTGGGGGTGAACAGGTTCAAGATGGTGTCCTTAAGGGAAGTCATCAACAACACAGAACAGGCGAGTTCACTGTGTTCATAGATATCAAAGGCATGAACCTACATGTTCCAATCTGGGAGATACCCCTCTCGACTCAGCTTTTCCATAGTCCTGAGCCTTTTAGTATTGAGCCTTCCCTTCAGTCTGGCCAGTGCCAAGGGTGTTTGCAAAGATCATGGCATGAATGGCTGTTATTCTCTGATCCAAGGGGTCAGCCCATTCCTGGACAATCTGTTGATCATTTCATTACTGCATTCTCATATTTTGAAATTGGAATCTCATGTGTGGATACTTAAGGAGCATACACACTAGACAATATGCTCCCTGAGCGATATCGTCTAGTGTGTCCCTGGCAGGGTGTGCTCAATGTCGTTCATGACATTGAGCACACCCGCTGAACGATATAATTAACGATATCGTTCAGCGCTGGGCTCTCTCCCTAATTCCCCAACATGCAGCAACCTGACAATATCGTCAGGTTGGCCTGCATGTTTGCCCGATGAACGATAAAGATGAACGACCTGCAGGAACACGCATCATTCGTCGTTCATCGTTATCGTTCATCATTTAGGTAAAAAAAATGGACGATAAAGTGAAGTCCACTTTAATCGCCCAGTGTGTACGCACCTTTAGGGCCTCATTTATTAATGAGTTTTATCACTCACTGATAAAACTTGTTGCTTATGTTAAATGGTGCTCCAGCCAACCAGCTCCCAACTGTCATCTTTCAAACAGAAGACAGTGGGGAGCTGATTGGCTGGAGCACCATTATCATACTCAATGAGGTTTATCTCTCGTTGTGAATGATAAAACTCGTTAATAAATGAGGCCCTTCATTTCAAAATATCCACTCTGACGCCTTATATTTGAAAGCCATCTACAAATGGTGGTGTTATCCTTTCTACAGGGATGGGTGAATTTCCTGTTGTCTTGCAGATAGGTGGTGTTCACCTTTGCATGGGTGTCCTATAATCGACATGATGCACAGGCTGTTAAAGAGCTAAATAATTTTGAAATGGTTTTACCAGCATTTACCAAGCCAACTCTTTCGACTGACTCTACTGGTGGAGCTTTCGATCTGCTGGTGGTTAAGGGGCAACAACCTCAGTGGGGGTTACCCGTTCATTATGAGCAGAAATATCCCCCATGATGTAGGACCTCATAGAGAGGTATTTATAGAAAAGACTCAACACTAATCTCTTACACACGTGGAGCAAACTTCGGTAATCATTTTTTACACCGCTGGAACCAAGGAACAATTTGTGTTGCTTTTGTGGGAGAAGTGGTATATATTTGCTCGTAATGGCTGCACGTCACGACCGCAACATCCTTCATTTCACCCCACTAGGAAAGTGAGCGATGTTGCTATACCGTGATTCTGACTGATGTGCGCAGCTGCAAATAGTGACTGCCCATCGTGTGGAACTGAATCTGTCCCTCAAAGTAATCTGCTACACTTGTGCAAATGTATGAGCTTGAAATTACAAAGCATTGGAATACTTCTGAAATGTAATAATTTCTGTTCTTCATTTTCAGTATTTTGTGAATGCGGTATGGAATATTTAATTTTGATCCACATGATACGCAATACTTTGTGGATCAGTGTCTAAAAATCTGACTTCAAATTTGTAAAAAGTAGCATATAAAGTAACAAAATTTGGAAAATGTTTTAAATCTGAATATTTTTTTGTTTGAGGGTATGTGTTCGTGTTTTTGCTTGTACACAATATGTATAATTGTTTGTTTGTGTGTGTTTATAAAGTAATGTGATAAGCACTCAATTACTGTAACAAGATATCCAACAGATGTGCTTTCTTCTAGCAGATTGATAATGTCATGCTCAGTGCTAACGAATCACCCAGAGGTTTTCATAAGGTATTATTTTGTATAACACTGAGTAATTTGTATGTTATTTTAATTTAAGATTTTAAAGCACAAAATACAAAATAAATATCTTAAAAGCTTTACATCTGGATAAAAAGTGTACCTCTCATACAGTGTTAATTACTAACCCTTTCGTTGGACGAAGAGGGCTGGTGTAATCTTACGTAGATCTGCATGGATGTCTGATGAAAATGTCATCAACTTCCTGGAAAAAATAAAAATGGTCCTGTTGGAAAATAAACTCACATGGAATGAGAATGCACATAAACAGACGCCAACATGGAGTTTTACTAGTTAATATTATGGATGCTAGGGTATTGTAACCTTAATAGTGCAACAATTTCAGAATTCAAGTAAAATACATCTTTCCTGTGGTAGCAGTGGGTGTTGTTTGTCAGACTATTTTGCATTAATCTTGAGTATATGTACATGTTAATTAGGTCACATCAAAGGTATTATCAAAACAGAAACATTTTTAACAACATCAAATATGGATTGAGGAATGTCAGCCTCCAATACAGAAAATCTCTAGTAGAGAGCTTGTGAGCCATCAGACAGCTTCAGCTGCACCAGTAATGCCCGTTATTGTGTAAGCTTATAATCTACCAGTAGTGAAAATATTTAGTATGAAAGCAGTAGTGGGAATGTGCCAGTAATAGCAAGAATATTCAATACTAAACCACAGTTAGCAATAATGCCCACTAATATCCCAGCAGTGGGGGTAATATTCCAGTGGCAGCAATATTAATCATTGCTAAACTACTAGTAGCAATAATGCCCAGTAATATGCCAACTGTACCAATAACACAGAGTAATATGTAATCAGCAATAGTGTCCATTAATATGCTACCATTTATAGTAATGGCCAATAATGTGTGCCAGAAGTAGTAATGTCTAGTAATATAGCAGCTGTAATAATGGAGGCCAACAATAACCAAAATGCCCAGTAGTAAACCATAAAACGCAGGAATGGCCAATAATAGCTTGGGAAATACAAATAGATAATGTGTAATATATCAGGACGTTAGGCTGTATGACTTTGTTTAGTCTTTGTTTGGGTTGTTTTATGTTCACTTTTTTTTATATTTGCAAATTTACAATATCTGTTTTATTCCAGTTATGAGTACAACATACAGTTCTTTTTCTTTAGAGTTGATGTAGCCTGTTTTCATTACATTTAGTTTTTTTTTATATACAGATGTGTCCACATACATCTTACCTCCGTTCGCTACAAGTCGCATTGCACATAACGAGTGAGTAATAGCGCTGTGTGTCTTTTCTGGTTACTTTTTCCCTTGCAGTGCGTCTTATTCGCAAAGCAATGTGAATAGGACATTTTAATCAGTAGAAGCTGCTTGTACCTCCTGTACAAGCAGATTCTACGGATTAAAATGATATGCAGCTTGCCTCTATTCTGTGTGGCACTGTGGTTATATCTGCATGCAAAATGCTACGTTACAGTTTCAGCGGCTGTGACACTGTAACATGGCATTTTGCACTTAGTTGCAAACAAAATATAGTCATGCCGCAAATCATTTTAATCATCATAAACTGCTTGTGCGTCCTATTCACATTATTTTGCGAATAAGATGCACTGTAAGGGAAAAAGTCACACGAAAAGACACTCTGTACTACTGATTTGTACCCCGCAATGGCGCGACTAGAGGGCGCTAGGAGAATGTGGACATGTCGCACCCCTTCCATATTTTGGGTTTTGGTAGTGACTGAAAGTAGGGACATTTTTATGTATGTATTTATTTTTTTACCGTGTATAACTGCAATTTATTTTAATAGTTGCGCAGCTCATTTAATAAGGCATTCAACATGAAGAAAGGTCCCAAATCAGCCTCTTCCTATTCTGATATTGAGGAGATGGCAACTCCTGATTCCTCAGCACCAACCTCACCAAAGCAACAGCATGGCCCCCCTGTGCCAACATCACCCTCCTTGCACTCCTCACCTTCTTCCTCTGTGTACGTATCTCAAATGTACTTTTGTAAAATAATATTGTGGTTTCCAATATGCTATTTTACAATCACATTTATTAAAATAGATTGATATACACTGAATTTTAATATTTCTATACTTTAGTATATTTGAGGCTCAAGAAGGGGAGGAACCAGAAAAAAGAGAGGTGTCAGAGTTGCGCTCAGAATTGTGGGAGAAAGAGATGAAGTTAACGGACATTCGTTTGGAAGCACTTAATTCTGCCCATCAACTGGAGCAGCTACGCGAGACTATGCACAATATGCAGGTAATGATGTGAAATGAGTCAAATAAGATATTTACATTTGATGCAAGAGGAGGGGAGAAGTGGCCTTCATATAAGAGAAACAATGGTTTGGAGTGAAGTGTAATAGTAGCCTCCTAGAGCAGAAGTTCCCAAACTCTGTCCTCAAGGCATCCTAACAGTCAAAGTTTTAAGGAGATATATATGCTTGACCACAGTTGACTTAATTAGTACCTCAGTCAAGTTGATTTAACCACCTGTGCTCAACCACAAATAAATCTAAAACCTGATATGTTGGGGAGCCTTGAGAACCGTGTTTGTGGACCTCTGCCCTAGAAAAATATAGTATTAAATGGAAAAGAGAAAAAATGCAGAAATCTATTGGGTGGAGCACTTGATGGTATCACAATTTTTTAACAACAATGGTTAAAATAAGACCTACAAGACATATTTCAAAAAATACATCTAAGGTTCCCATATATTGGGGTCAAGAGTTTATAGACTGTCACAATGAACTTTGCTAATGCAGACAAATTTAAGTAAAAGATTATAGGTAGGTGAACACCACTCTTGGACAAAAAGGTTGTGTCCACTAGGTGATATGCTGAGGTGAAATATGTGAAGGAATAGGGTGAAAGTACAGGTGTAAATGAATTACACAGATTTAAGTCACTGCACCAACATCTAGGTAATAGTTCTTATGTAGGAGATCAATATAAACTCCTAGATAATTGAGAGAGTTTCCTCGATAGTCCTCTCATATCTACTGACCGAAGGATACACTGTACTTATAATACAGTGATAGAGTGGAAAATAAAGTGTGCTTGTTCATGTAGCAATTATGCTGCTGCTGTCCATGGTGTGCAGAGATTTGCAGTGATCACTGGATGAGCAGTCACTTAGTTAAGCTCCGCAAGGAGAAATAGTCAAAGTGTTAGGCTGGGTTCACACTTGTAAGACCAACAATATTGTCGATGGTAGTTGCGATTTACCTTCGCCCCGGACCATGCAAAATTGCTGGTACACATTAGAAGATTTAATGAAAGACGGAACAATGTTTTGATCTGTCCTTCATTAATATCCACTGCACAGCATGCGATATTGTGTGACTGGCCGTCCAGCACGGCCAATCACATGATTTTATGTGACCCGTGGGAGAGCGCAATCGGGCATACACACTGCGCGATATGCCCGATTTGTCGTTATGATTTGTCCAGAAACGACAAATCAGGCCGATATTGTACAAATGTGTACCCAATAATAAAAGCTCTCAGCGCCTAATGACCACCTGCTGATAATCACTCCTTTGCACCTGCAGCAGAATAATATAAGGTGTTGCCAACCTTAAAAAATAGACACATCAAGAAAAAACAAAATTCTGCGCTGGAGTGTAGGTTCAATGAATAACATTTATTTTATAATGACACCATAGATATCACATTAATATAAATGTAAAGCTAATGCTCTTATTTCTTTATTAAATTTGAATAAACACTAAAATCAGTGTAAATAGAATCCTTCACTCTAAAAATTAAGTAATAATCTAGGTATACCATAGACACATCGATAAAAATGACAATGCATATAAAACAGCAATACATATGACTATATATGAAATTAGTATCAGCTTGAACAATTATGAATTCCTTGTAGCTAAGTGATTAGTTCCAAAACCTAACTTAGCAGCAATTTAAATGACAATCTTGTTATCCGGACTTTCCTCATGTGCACATACAGAGAAACAGTCAGTATATTACCTCCGGGTATAAACTGTATAAGGCAAGCATATCCTATTAAGTGTCCAAAGTCTGACGGCTCATAAGGGTCATCCCCCTAAGCCAAATCAAGGTAAGCTTGGTATCGGGTCCAGCCTGACTCACCATTTGCAGAGTGTAGCTGACAAGCGGGAGAAGCCAAGAACACTGTGCAGCATTCAATCCAGTCTAATAGCCGGAGCGCTGGCTGCCGCTGCTTCGTCGGATGAGCTGATAGCGGGCCACTGGCTGCTGTGTGCTGTACAGGTAGGAGAATCACGGATACTGCTCAAGGAAATCCAAAGCACCAGGAACAACTACGTGTTTCAGTCACTGCTGTGTGACCAAGTTGGGTGTTCCTTGTTTCACTCTGCTAGATTAAATAGCGAGCTTTCTCATTTGATTGGTGCTTAGAAATTGAAAGTTAGTAACCACCTGGATCAACGTCTGGAATCTTGATTCCAGGCTCACTAAGTTGCTAATTTGTAATAGTCTCTTCACATCATATATTCATGCTATAGGAACCATATAATTGTTCTAGATGTCCAACTTGTAATTACATGATGAACAAGGCTAATAAGATCTGTGCCAGTAATGGTGGTATTTTTGATATTAAACAATTCATTAATTGTGAAACTCGGTTTGTGATCTACGTTCTACATTGTAGTTGTCTTAAGTTGTATGTGGGACGTACTACTAGGACTCTTTAAGAGAGATTTAGAGAGCATCGCACTAATATATTGAAAGGTCTTGAGACACAGTGTCTCTAGACATTTTAGAGAAGAACATAATTGTGATCCTAAATGTCTTCAAGTTATGGGTATTGAAACAATAGCTAAAACCTTGAGTGGTGGTGACAGGTTTCGTCGTTTGTGTCAAGCTGAGTCTGAATGGATATTTAAACTTCAGACCTTGCAACCTGATGGCTTGAATGAAGCCTTGGAATTTGTGGATTGATGGGTACAGATGTGGGACATTTCTCCCCTCCATACGTACTGTCAGGTCGATGGAGGGGACATCTGTCCTACATCCGTCCCCCTTCTCCCCTTTTCCCCCCTCCCCTCCTCTCACACACACAGTGTATTGGACATATTGACTGATAAGTAAGGTTTTCTTTTTCCCTTCTTTTATTAAATTTTTTATATAAATTTATAACTTATTAAATTTATTAATTTGTCTTTATTATCCATTGGTGGAATTAATTTGTGAGATGTATGTGTGTGTGTGTGTGATATATATATATATATATATATATATATAATGAATTGTTATACTTTTGGATAGTGAAGGTGTGTATGTATATAGATATACCAGCAGTTAAGTAGTTAATATCTTCAAGCCTTTTGACCTCCGTTGTTATAATTAAATGAAATATAAATTGAGTGATAAGATAGATGAATTCCCCTCCCTTTTTTATGTGGGTAAATTGTTATGACTATTTGTGCATGATTTGGATATAATTTTTGCTTTTTATATTTGAACAATTATATGGTTCCTATAGCATGAATATATGATGTGAAGAGACTATTACAAATTAAGCAACTTAGTGAGCCTGGAATCAAGATTCCAGACGTTGATCCAGGTGGTTACTAACTTTCAATTTCTAAGCACCAATCAAATGAGAAAGCTCGCTATTTAATCTAGCAGAGTGAAACAAGGAACACCCAACTTGGTCACACAGCAGTGACTGAAACACGTAGTTGTTCCTGGTGCTTTGGATTTCCTTGAGCAGTATCCGTGATTCTCCTACCTGTACAGCACACAGCAGCCAGTGGCCCGCTATCAGCTCATCCGACGAAGCAGCGGCAGCCAGCGCTCCGGCTATTAGACTGGATTGAATGCTGCACAGTGTTCTTGGCTTCTCCCGCTTGTCAGCTACACTCTGCAAATGGTGAGTCAGGCTGGACCCGATACCAAGCTACCTTGATTTGGCTTAGGGGAATGACCCTTATGAGCCGTCAGACTTTGGACACTTAATAGGATATGCTTGCCTTATACAGTTTATACCCGGAGGTAATATACTGACTGTTTCTCTGTATGTGCACATGAAGAAAGTCCGGATAACAAGATTGTCATTTAAATTGCTGCTAAGTTAGGTTTTGGAACTAATCACTTAGCTACAAGGAATTCATAATTGTTCAAGCTGATACTAATTTCATATATAGTCATATGTATTGCTATTTTATATGCATTGTCATTTTTATCGATGTGTCTATGGTATACCTAGATTATTACTTAATTTTTAGAGTGAAGGATTCTATTTACACTGATTTTAGTGTTTATTCAAATTTAATAAAGAAATAAGAGCATTAGCTTTACATTTATATTAATGTGATATCTATGGTGTCATTATAAAATAAATGTTATTCATTGAACCTACACTCCAGCGCAGAATGTTTTTTCTAAATGTGTACCCAGCCTAAAGCATCAGCTGTCAGATCAAGGTCTCTGGTATGTATCTCTATTGTAATCAGATCAGCACTGAGTTTCTGCTCTCTAATAAGATTATTTTAATATAAAGATAAAAAATAGTACCTGTAGAGATATTCCTATTCTGGGAGGGATTAAATATTTTATTCACCCACGCCAATTATACTTCCTGTTTCGGTGTAGTGACTTTTGAGATCTACAGATGTATCCTCATACACTAGACGATGTGTGTGATGAGCGATATACACACTTGCCGATGTCAGCCACGATGAACAACAGCGCGCCAGGGGGGAGCTGGGCCCTGCTGCATTCAGCAGCACGGCATCGCTAACGATATCCCCAGATAGAGCTGCATTTTCAGTTGACTGGAGATATCGTTAGCGACCCGCGGGAGCGCACATCGTTGATCGTTCACTGCATACACACTGGATGATATGAACGATATATTGTTGAACTATATCGTTATCCATTTCGTTCATAAATATCGTCTAGTGTGTATGCGACTTTAGCCTCAATATGCCATGCGGCGCAAGATGCCTGCTGCAAGTGAGCCCTCAGGTCCCGCGTGATTTCAGCTTGCGCCAAGCGTCTTTCACTTGAAAATGCATCTTAGTCTTAAACGGATGGCAGAAACTGCTTCACGAGACTGCATTGATTAATTTGATATGCAACACACTATTTGTGTGTGGCTGAATTTGTATACGAACCACAACAGACCTTGGCATGGGAAAAAAAACGCCACCCGCTGCATTGTAGCACCTTGTATACAGATTCAGACTCCGTTGCAGTTCATCAGTTATGCATTATTTTGTTATTACAAAATATTATGTGCTTTGTATATTAAAAATGCATTATAAAGTAATGTGGCTAATTTAAGTTACATGACAAATATTAGGAAACTGAACATGAAGCAGTCCTCAGTGATTCCACCTGAGAACTGCTTCATGTACTAGATACAGATAATCCGATTCTGCCGTGTATTGTATACAACAGTGGTTCCCAAACTTTTTTGAATCACTGCGCCCTAGCATTGTTTTCACAGCACCTCTAAGCCAAAAGTTTGTTATTGAGAAATTCAGAAAAAATTAAGTAAAGTGAAGTAAATTGTGCTGACCTGTCATCCTTAGGTTCAGTAAAGTAGTGGTGGACAGATTTGCACTTCTGTTTGTCCACATATTTACATTACATTGACCATAAATAATTTGATTAGGTGCTGGACCACCAACCTGAGGCACCGTTGCAAGTGTCCTGAGGCACCCCAGGGTGCCACGGCCCACAGTTTGGGAACCAGTGGTATACATCCATACTTGTCAAATTGAAAACCTATGAATGTTCTTGTTTATTTATATTAATAAATATACTGTTTAGATGAAAGCAGATGAAATATTCTGTTCAGATGAAATTAGTGCTGAAATACATATTATTCCATTTATAAAATTAGTAGAGTTCCAAAACTACGGGATTTTGCTGTTTCTAACACCTTTTATGAAGTAATTTTATTAAATTTTATTTCTCCTTTTTTATTCTTACTCCCTTTTCAGGCTTTCAATTTTGAACCTTATTTTTTTCTCTGCCCTCTTTCTCGTCAGCTGGAAGTTGACCTTTTGAAGGCAGAAAATGACCGTCTAAAGGTGGTGCCACCCTCTTCACTGCCTACAAGCAATCCTCCTTCATGCCCTTCCCCGCGACGTTCCTTGGCATTGACACTCACGCAGTCCCTACGAATTCCTGCGTCTTCAGACACAGGTAATGAGGCTTACTGTGTAATCTCCTAACTTGAGCTATCATGTGATATAGTAAAATAAATATGAACCTGATTCAAACAGAGTTCTGTAGTCAATGAGGACCTAACTTTTCTTGACTATCTGTCATATCAACTACAGTACATTTACCACAGATAATCAGTCATATTGCAACTATGTTAATGTGAAACTATGGTAGTTTCAGTTTTGATCCCGGGCGTCGATATACTGACGCTGGAATCCTAACGCTCGGCACCCCCAGGGGAGGATTGGGTTAGGCACCACCAAAGGATGGTTATGGGGGAGAGGGGGAGGGATAGGGTACTTACTGCCCCTGTCGGGATTTCACTCCATCGGGCTTCCGGCGTCTGCATATCATACCGATCCCCACTGCACAAATGGTCATAATGCTCCAATGTGTATTACTCTGTATCAGGGGCGTTTCTAGAGAGGAGGGGGCCCGTGTACAGTCACCGTCACGGGCCCACTCCTCTCAGTCTGGCGGCTTGCAGCGCAGTTAGCCTCTGGGCACTAGAGTGTGCCCAAAGTCTATAGCGCATGCGCAGGTCCCCAGGAAAATGGGCGCGGCGCCCAATTTCCCTGTACTGTGCATGAGCAAAACAACGGGAAAATGGCCGCCGTGGCCATTTTCCAGATGTTTTATAGCGCTAGCACCGACATGGGACTACGGAGAGGTAAGTATAATATAGGTGCAAGGTGTGCCCGTGTGCGCTGCACACCTTCCACCCCCATTATAAATATTCCCCTGCTCTGTATGCTATGTTAGCAGACCTATTATCCAGCTTTAATATAAGTAGCCACAAATACTTGTGTACATGATGATAGGAGTACAAATAACATTTTACATATTCACTGAAGTGACAAAAGACATGGAATAGCAGTATGTAAAGGTAATGGTGGCAGCACCGTATTGTATCCAGGGGGGTGATTGGAGCGATCGCCCCCCTAGCACAGAGTCCGCATTATGCACTGAGCTGAGCAGTCAGTGTTCAGCCTGTGCTGTGATCGTAGCCTGTGTAATGAGCGGAGAGCGCATTACACAGGCTCTGATCACAGAATTGGCTGAACACCGACTGTTCAGCTCAGTGCACGATGCGGTCTGTACGGTAGCCGGAGGCTGGAGTTCTCCCCTGAACTCCAGCTTCCCGCTCTCCCCACGGGCACTATGGGAGAGACGTCATGATGTCTCTCCCTTAGTTCCGAGGAGCAGCCTGGCGGACCAGAGGCCGGAGGACGCAGGAGCGGATTTAAGGTAAGTTTTTGTGTGTGTGTGTATCTCAGCGGCTATAAGGAAACTACAGGGGGCATTACTATAAGGGCAATACAGGGGGGCATTACTATAAGGGCACTACAGGGGGGCATTACTGTAAGGGCACTACAGGGGGGCATTACTGTAAGGGCACTACAGGGGGGCATTACTGTAAGGGCACTACAGGGGGGCATTACTGTAAGGGCACTACAGGGGGGCATTACTATAAGGACACTACAGGGGGCATTACTATAAGGACACTAGAGGGGGCATTACTATAAGGGCACTACAGGGGGGCATTTTTTTAGGGGCACTACATGGGGCATTACTATAAATATAGTGTGTGTGTGTATATATATATATATATATATATATATAATACATTCAGCACGGCACTCTGGATAAATTTACTGGAAATCGCGAGGGTTTCCTCCTAGGATAATAAACAAATTCCTATACCAAGCTGAACAGCCCCTCAGGAAAAAAACAGGCGGCACTCCTCAGTAGTAGTAGACCCACTGGTTTTTTTCATTATGACATGTCCTGATGAAAAGACAGATGGGTTTTAAAATGTCGACAGCACCTACTGAGGAGGGCCACCTGTTTTTTTCCTGAGGGGCTGTTCACCTCGGTATGGGAAGTTGTTGGGGGGCACCATTCCAAATTTTGCCCAGTCCAAATCTTGACCATCGCGACCATCATCATGGACGCTCGCATAAGCTGTGGGTGGTAACCCACAGCTATGCGAGCGTCCAAGAGGCCGCTCCAATATTAGGTAGGAGGGCCCTGATTCAGAGCGAGCGCTCTGGTCAGAGCGTCCGGCTCTGAATCAGGCCCTCTGTGCCATGTTGAGTTGCGCTGCACTTCGCCGGGCTACACGATACTAGGCATCTATCCCATGACTTTTGGCACTTCAGTGTACATCTCATGGCACAACTAATGCCTCTCTGTGTCTGTTACTACATTGTCACAGACAATGTCACAGTACTTTTTGAATTTGCTGCTCCCAACTTTCTCTGCAATGAATAAGTTATTAAGTTAGTGATCTCATGAAGGAGCAATAGCAATTGCCTAACTGCAGCCTCTTGTAAAGATCATTAGGGAATACTGTTACAGTGTGCTCCCTACTGACCCCCAAAACGCCACCTTCTCCTCTCTGTATGATACAAATATGACTCATTCAGCTTCTGCTCACAGAAGAAAGTATGGAAGTCAGCCATGCTGTGTTTCTATTGTGTAGCTACACAGAGTATACTCGGCACATATTCCCTTTTGACATCCGAAATATAATGAAATGTCCTATCTTTAAATTTTTTTTTTTTTTTAATTTTTCAAAAATTTACCCCACCAAAGTTCAAGAACTGAAATAAGAGTATTTTTTGTATACTCAAAAAAAATATAGACGAATAGCTGTTTCATTTTGCAAAACAGGAAGTGGAGAAAAACAACAAAATGTTTGTCCTGAAATTAACAGCATCTACACATGGGTCTAATTTGGCATGGCAAATTTCATCTCTGTATGTACGAAAGTTATTGAGATCCAGCCCCTCAAACACCATGCCCCCCTCTCTCAAAATTAACATGGAGGAATGCTCGGAGTCATTTTTGACTTGTGCCCTTACAATAAATATATTTTATATTAGTGATAATGTAGTAATTTTGTAATCAAGCCCTAAATGCTCAGTACAACAGTTTGTTAACCAATATTGTATCAATTACTGGTTATACATGTCTGTGATAAATACACTACCTTGGTGTGTTTAGGAGGCATCAATCTCCTATCAAATCGAATCCTACTTTAAGTGTAGGGAATCTTTAGAATAAAGTTGAAAACAGCGCCATCTGGTGTGGTATTTCAAATGCAACTTCAAAAACAAATGTAATAGTGTAAAATAGCTTTGTACCGAAAAACGTCCTCCCTCTGTGATGGCCTGTGTGACAATGGAAGTAATATACAAATATAGCGAAACACTTTCAAACTGAGTGTTACATATAAATTTGTGCAAAAATGGTCTTGTACCTAAATTAAAATCCAAATAATAGTAAAGAAAAAAATAGCTTATCTGACTATCTTTCTCAGGTTACCAAAGTCTGTGATATATTTCCCATAAGGTAACACATGGACCATGAGATTTTGTTGCTTCCACTTATTGCTAGAGGAAAAAAAATACAGTTGTCATCTCTATAAACAATAGACCCTGAGTGTAACTGCAAGATACTCTGAGTTAGGACAGCATGACAAATGGAAGACAATGAAAGACACACTTCATAAAGAAAATGTATTTCAACTTTTACTGGGAAGATGCACTAAGCACTAAAATTTGGTCAAACCTCTGAAAAATTTTGTTTTTCAGAAGTTTGCTGTAATAAATCAATTATTTATTTACTCATTATTGTGGTTGAGTTATGTGCTTGCATTAAATGTCTGTGTGCATCTGTGTTTATTGTGTGTATTTTATGTAAGCCTTGGCAGCCCTTCTGTGAAACATAAGGATATTAGAAGTCCCCTTAGAAAGAAGTGACCATTTAAAAAAAAAAAAAAACTTTATATGGTCATCAACTCCTCTGGGACATCTAATGTATTTTTTTTTATTCTTTTGTTTAAAGGATTATAATAGTTGTTTCTAAAACAAAAACTTCTTTATTGCCAAAGAAACTGATGCGAGTCTCTTGCAGATATTTCTCCGATGGATGGTGTAAATGGGTCTCTTCAGCGGGAGGTGACGCTTCGTACTGTGATAAGAGTACCCCCACAGCATATTATTAAGGGGGTGAGTCATAGTCAGTAGTGTCTCATACATTTTCATACATCTCTAGTACATGCAGAAAAACGCTTGTTTGCAGCCCCAAGGCAACCTCACAAGAGTCTGTCGTTGCAAATGTCCGTATGTCAAATAATAATACCTCTCAAAGGAAAAATAATTATATGTAAATATGGTACATAAGCAAATGGGTATAAATTAATAAGTACGTATTTAGTGTAGCTAGCACAGAAATGATATGGTAAGTTTATATTATTTTCACTTGTCACATGCAATTGTTATTATTGATTTTTCTCTCTTCCCTATTTTGTCACTCATTTATCTACAGGATCTGAAACAACAGGAGTTTCTCTTGGGTTATGTAAAGATTAGTAACAAGGCTGACTGGAAGAGTCTGGATGATGCTGTGTGCCAAACCTTTCAGGTAACAACTGTTTTTAGTGATGCCAAAATCTCTTGTGAAACCTTATTCTATTTCTGATTGGATCAACCGTTCTTTTAACCCAATTTGTTTTCTCTAAGTCCCGCTTTCCGTCTTTCTCCCAATACTTATTCTGATTCACCTATGTTAAAAATCTTGATGCCTTTCATCCTTTATTTTGTCTAGGATTATGTAAATCAGATTGACCCAGGCTCCACACTGGGGTTAGGAAGGGAGTCAGTGAGCAGATACAGCCTAGGGCATATAAAGAGGGATCTAGATACGGAACCCCCTGAGACTTCCCCTTCCCGGAACCTGCGAAGCAACACGAACATTATTTTGCAGCTAAAAGGTGGGTCCATAATCCTATATACTGGGTGGAAAGTTTAGCCTTTTTTGACAATAATACTGATACATGCTGATCGTTCCTCTTTCCTTTGTTTTCCCTCTCCTGCTTTATTTCCTGTCTTTTCACTTTAGGTCTGAAGGAAAAGTGTGTGGATCTTCTAGTCTTTGAATCGCTTATTCCCAAACCTATGCTTCAGCATTATGTTAGTTTGTTGCTAAAGCACCGACGACTACTGCTGTCTGGTCCAAGTGGCACTGGGAAGAGCTTCCTGGCACACCGACTGGCTGAATATTTGGTGGAAAGGTCAGGACGAGAGGTCACTGAAGGAATTGTTTCCGCATTTAACATGCACCAGCAGAGCTGCAAGGTTAGTGACAAAAATAAGACAGACATTCATTTTTGATTCTTTGTTTTACTTTGCTTTAGAAGTCTGTTTTTGGGAGCTGTTCCATGCACATTTCGTTGATGCTTTAAATTTCTTTCTTACTGTTTCTTGAATACCTACTGTCTATATCCATTGTCACAGAAGCACTATAGGTATGATCAGGGGCTAGCTGGCAACTTTTAGCCTGGAGAGAAAATGCATGCAGGCGGCCCTGGCAGAGGAGTAGCGTGTAGCCAGGGTGCCGGAGCACGTGCGTGCTACGGCTCCCCCCCCCTCAAGTGTTCCAGGGAGGAGGCAGGTCCATATGGGATTAATGTAAAGTAAAAGTAAAGATTAGGGGCAGCCCCCTGTAATGGTGCAAATATGCAGTGCCCCCCTGTGCCCCAGGAGTGGACCCCCTTATGCAGGCCTCCAGTAGTGATCCCCCCTATGCAGTGCCCCTTGTGCCCTCAGTAGTAAGCCCCTTATATAGTGCCCCCAGTAGTGGTACCCCCTATGCAGTGTCCCCAGTAGTGGTACCCCCTATGCAGTACCCCCAGTAGCAGTCTACCCCCCATGCAGTGCCCCCAATAGTGGTAACCCTAATGCAGTGTCCCTTAAATAGTGGCCTCAGTTGTAGTCTCCCCCCTATGCAGTACCGCCAGTATTGCCCTTTATATAGAGCCCCCAGGAGTTACCCCCCGATGCAGTGCCCCCAGTTGTAGTCCCCTCCCCACTATGCAGTGCCCCTAGTAGTAGTCCCCCTCCTTGTAGTTCCCCTAGTAGTAGCCCCCCCCTTGTAGTGCCCCTAGTAGTAGCCCCCCCCTTGTAGTGCCTCCAGTAAGGATCTCCCCCTTGTAGTGCCCCCAGCAGTGGTCTCCTCTCTTGTAGGGTCCCCAGTAGTGCCCCCCCCCCCCAGTAGACACTAATAATAAAAAAATTAAAATAAACACTTACCTGAATCTCTGCTCCTGCTCCCGCCGCCATCCGCTCCTCCGTCCGTCCTCCCGGGCCGGCCCGCTCTGCATTATGGCTGAGACGTCATGACGTCTCTCCCATTAGCCACTGCAGGAGCCGAAGATTGAGCGGCTCCTGCAGAGCAGCAGTCAGTGAGAGTCTGACAGACTCTCATTGGCTGCTACTTAAAACAAACACACAGCTGCTGTGTGTTTGTCAGTCACTGTGTAGCGCTGACCGAACTCCGTCCGGTCAGCACTACACACGCGGTAGACAGAGACACAGACTGCCCGCGGCCCGCATGGCGCTGTGGCCCGGGGGCACATAGCACCCTGCCCCCCCGGCCCATCCCGCCTCTGTGTATAATATCATTCAAAAGGCAGTAATTGTGACCATTAATGGACCCAATCTGGAGTAGACAGGATTCCTTTAATTTTGTTCTAGCCACTATGACCGCTTGAACACAACGGTCAATGTGAGTGCTATTTTCAAAATGCTAAAGTACCCAAGTACTTCTGCATACAGCACGGGCTGATCCCTAGACACCTAGCGGTGGGAATTCTATTAATGGCAGTCCCAGGCAATAGTGGAGCTCCCGGCTGAAAATGTGAGCTTCTTTCCATTTCAGGTAACACTACCTCTAAGGGCTATTTCACACACACCGTGAACTATATAAATAGATGGGTCCTTTCAGACGGCACGGTCGCCTTGTTACAGCCGGCAATATCCACTGACAAGGATGGCTGCCGTGTCCGTGCAATCACTGCAAGTCAGTGAAGTACATGTTGCATGTTTGCTTTCACACACACCTGGTTTTCTGAGTTTGTATCCGCCCACAACTCTATCTTTTCCAAGTGTTGTGGTACCTGAGTGTCAACATGAGTGATAACTGTGACATAGATACTCAGAGGCTTATGTCTTTAGTAGAAGCCAGACCAGTTTTGTGGGACAAAACACAAGATATTTATAAATATAGAAATGCCACTGGTAAGGCGTGGCAAGAGGTTTGCTTTGAATTGAAAGAAGATTTCAAGTGTTGGGAGACGAGGATAAAGATATATATGTTTAATACTTTTATTTGTAGTACTGTTTTCAATTATTGTGTATAAACTAGTATTATGTTTGAATAGAGCTGCTGCTGCGCATGCCTTCTACATTAAGAAAACAAACCACAACATTAGAAACGTCTCAAAGCCGTTGCATGTGAAAGGCACTGATTAGCGGCAAAAAAGCGTCCGGTCAAAACCGGTGTGTGTGAAATAGCCAGTAACAGTGTAATGTGCAGACCAAACTTGCACTATAAATATAAAAATGTTAGAGCTATTAAAAAAATGTGTAAAAAAAAAAAAAATATATATAATATATATATATATTCCCAAACATACACCTGTACTTAATAAAACCACTTTAGTAGCTGATATATAACTAAATTGGGTGTTACACTAATTGCATAAAATTATGGGAAAAGGATTTTATTCTTTTTTTGGCACATATTTCCATATGTAATGAGCATAACATAAAGATATTTATTCTTCATCCAAAAGGGAGCTCTACGAGTTCTGAAAAAAAACTAAAAAAAAAAACCTAAAATGTACTTGTGTATATACTAACAGACAGTAAAGTTATTCCCTGTGAAATGTGCACATCACCAAAATACCTATGTTCTCATACACAAGACTGCACTGATTAATTGGATATTTAAAACTTGTATATATGTGTCCGACTGAGTCTGAATCTGTATATAAAATGTTTCGATGTAGCAGCTGTGGCATTTTTCCATGCCAAGGTCTGTTGTGCTTCGTATACAGATATAGTAACACACATATATACAAGTGTCACATATCAAATTAATCGATGCAGTCTTGTGAAGCGATTTTGTTGCTTCCATTTGCTACTATGGCGCATTATTTGGGTGAAAAAGACGCTCGGTGCAAGCTGTGTTGCACGGGACCTGGTTGCTCACTCACGCCAGGGCTGAGACTGTCTTCCACACGCTCCCCAATATACGACGCAGACGCAAGGGTGCTTCTTCGACCAGCTGCTGCTCTGCTAGTAATTAGTCAGTCACCGTAGGCGATTCAGCCTTGTCCGATTCTGACTTTCTTCCCAGGCATGCAGGGTGACTGGCTCCTTCCCCCTGCCTTACTTAGTTTCACACGGAATGAAAAGCTGACTGGCATCTGAGGCACACTAGCAGGCTGCAAGTATACTGCCAGAGGCAGGGGGACCTGTCTGGGTTTTTGACTCCTTAAAACAGGCTATAAGGTGCAGGGTTGAGTGGCATGTGCAGGGCCAGCAACATAAATCTTGGGGCCCAGTGCACTCATGTTTTTGGGGTCCCCTATACCCTCCTAATTTCATCTGCTGGCCCCAACCGCCCGACCCGTGTCTCCCTAGCCCAGCCAACACTTGTCTGCCGTTCCTCTTCCCTGATGTCACGCGTGCTTCAGACTCCCGGCCTCCCTCTCTCTGCCTTTGCTGTGCCCTGCTTACAGCAGAGGCAAGGGGGGACACATGAACTGGACTCCCAAGATTCTTGAGGGGCTGGGGTCTCTTGGAATAGTGAGGCCTGGGCTTCAGTGTGTTTGGTGGGGTCTAAAGCCTAAATGAGGTTGTTAACCCTACTACTAAATATAACAGATACATTGCTTGAGTGGAGATTATAATCTGTGACTAATAGTTGTTAACCCTACTGTAATTCATTCATTGCTATTTCTGTTATGCTGATTAAACCTATATATGCTAAATGCTGCTGTACATTTTTGGGGATTATAAAATGTTTGTTTACCCCTTTGGATAGTTGCATATATACAGTAGGATGATAATCTACTGCTTGTAGTTTTAGAGCTGCAGTTACGATTAACTATTTGTGGGGTGTCTGAGTTTTGCTGTGAGGCTGAAATCCTTATAGATTTACTGGTTGTAGACAGTTTCACTACTTTACCATTACTGTGTGCTTCTCCTACACCTTTGCTATTTTTACCTGCACTAGACCTTTTTGGAATATAATTAGGCAGGGAACTGGCTGTCGGGAAGTTAGATAGATGAATTGGTGATTCCGGAAAGGACTGACTCCATTGCAGAACTTACAAGGCAGCTACATAGTCAGTCAGAGGTGTGAGTGACACTTCTCTCCCTTGTGCCCAGCTTCTTTCTGACCCTTCAGCTGAGCAGTTATCAGTCCAAAATTTGGGAAAATCCCTTTTCGAGTTGTCTTCATCTATGGATAAGATGCTGTCATCCTTCGAATCTGTAACTGCTAAGAAGCGGTCATGGCAGTCTTCAGTGGCATTTCCTGGAGATTCTGATTCTGTAGGTTCCTCACAGGAGAACGGTGAACTTATGGATCCTAATTCGCCCCAGACATGAACCCCCATAGTGTTAGGGACTTACCCAATGAGGTTTACCTTGACGATGGTGGGTAAGCTTATAATTTTGGCCAAATGTATGCCAAAAACTTGCATATTATGCATAATTATTAATGG
Organism: Taudactylus pleione; assembly: GCA_031769625.1. Taxonomy (NCBI): domain Eukaryota; kingdom Metazoa; phylum Chordata; class Amphibia; order Anura; family Myobatrachidae; genus Taudactylus; species Taudactylus pleione. The sequence continues at coordinate 579,849 of JAUIMM010000481.1, forward strand.
TTGTATGGTGCATCTGGTTTCTCTGTTTTCTATGAATTAATAAATGCAGTCAGAAACTGATGTTTCTGAAGCTAGTTCTTCATCCTTGTTTAAGCGTGAGAAGAAGCAGTTATCCACTTTTCCGGCTTTTTCATATTTTTCAGATATCCTAAGGGAGACTTTGCTTAAACTGGACAACAGAATCCAGGTTCCCAGGACGTTCTCTCAATATTTTTTAGATGAGGACACCAAGGTTTTGGAAGGCCTGCCTAGAGTGGATGTTCTAATAGTCAGGTTTTACAAAGGGTACCGTAATTCCTATAGTGCAGACAGTCACCTAGAAGGAACAAACTGACAGGAAAAGTGAGAACCTTTTTAAAACCATGTTTTCCTTTGCTGGCACTTCTCTTCATCCCATTTTTGCTATTTCCTGGGTCAACATAATAATAGAATCCTGAACATGCAGCGTCTGGACTACAGGCAGAAGGGGAGGTTATTGATCGCCTTGCCTTAGTGGAACAGATACGCAATGCTACGGTCTATGTTGGAGATGGTTCTCTAAATGCAGCCTTTTTATAATTACGTGTCTTGTCTGTAGCATTGTTTGCTAGAAGGGCTCTTTGGCTCAGATCATGGGATGTTGATGCAGAGTCAAAGTCATACCTTAGAAGCCGTACCCTTTTGAAGGGTAATTTGTGTTTGGTCCTGAAGTTACAAAGATTATAACTTGAGGGAAGAGTCCTTATCTTCTGGTCTCATCTTCCAGGGTTAAGACTCCCAAGTTTCATTCCTTGTGCTTCCCTGACATGGGCAGATCTCAACCTTACAGAGGCATGTCTGTGTTCTCTCGCATGGGATCTTTCAGGGGCCGTTCCTCAATAGGTACCCGACGTACTGGCACCAGGCGGGCTGAGAAACAGACTGCAATACATTCAGAGGACCCAATTCAGGGGCCCGCTTGCTCAGATTCTGGGACGTCTGACTCCAGTCAATTCCAGATATCTGGGTGAGTGGCAGTGTATCCAAGGGATACATCCTGGACTTGGCAGGTCCTATGATCAGGAAGTATTTTGCCACTCCTCTTCCCCAAGATCCATCCAGATGGACAGCTCTTTTGGCTGTGATAGATATTCTCTTAGATTCCAGAGTTATTGTTCCAGCCGGGGTTTGTTTTTTGCTCAAACATCTTCCTGGTACGCAAGCAGGATGGTTTCTTTCTGTCTGATTCTGAATTTAAAGCAGCTTAATCACCGTCCCATTATTGCAAGGTTCAGGATGCAGTCTCTGCGCTCGGTCCTCAGTGCAATGGATAGCGGGGAATATTTAGCGTCAATAGATATAAAAGCCATGAATCTTCCATCTGGAAGGGCCATTATCTACTCCTCCACTTTGCAATAGGAAACATGCATTTCCAGTTCCAAGTCCTTTCGACCTGTCCCCAGCCCCCAGGGTTTTCACAGAAATGATGGCCTACATGGTTTCATTGTTGAGGCACAGAGAAATCACTATTATTCCTTATTTAGATGACCTTCTGTTAAAGGCCACTTCAGAGGTTTTGCTGCTTCAGCATCTGCAGGTGGTGGTGGACATCTTATAGGCTCATGGTTGGGTCCTTTTAATTTTCACAAGTCAAACCTCATTCCTTCACAGGGGATGGTTTTCTTGGGCCTTTTGTTCAACACTCAATGTCAGAGGGTCTACTTCCCTATGCAGAAGATTCAGAACCAACAGGCATTAGTAAAAGGTTGCTTCATCAGCTCCATCAGGTGTCTGTTCTCCATTGTATGCGACTACTAGGTAAAATGGTGGCTTCTTTTGAAGCAGTACCATTTTCCAGGTTCCATGCCCAGACTCTACAGGGCAGATCTTACACTGTTGGACTAGGACAGGATCCTGTCTGGATAGGCAGCTCTTCAGTATGTCCCATCAGACGCACCAGTCACTTCTGTGGTGGTTCCATATCCCGAACCTGTCCAAGGGGTACACACTCTTTATTTGGGACTGGGTGTTGACAGCACCTTGGTCCTTCCAGTCGGGGTACCTGTTTCCACCCATTTCCATGTTGGCCAGGGTACTTCAGCAGGTTCAACAAGTAGGTCTGCTAGTAATTCTTATGGCTCCAGACTGGCCTTGTCGGCAGTGGTATGCTCTTCTTCAGAGTATGCCAGCGGAGGTTCCTTAACAGCTTATTTTCCAGCAAGACCTGCTGAGTCAGGGCACTTGTCAGAATTGTTTCGTCTGTCTTTGTCTGTCTTTGATGGCATGGTTCTTGAGACCCACATCTTTGAAGGCTCATGGTTTTTCCAGGTGAGTTATCCAGTCCATGATTCGGGTCCTTAAGCCGATCACGTCCAGAATTTACCATTTGTATCTGGAGGCTTTATATTTCATGGAGTAAGCATCTGGGTTTCTATACAGATCACACATAGATAAGATCACTTGTGACCTAGAATATATTATAGATTGTGGATACAGATGCCACTTCATCATGCCAGAATAGCCAGAATATCCGATAGAGGATACAGATGCCACTACACCATGCCATAATAGTCAGAGTATGGCACACGGTATGCAATCGGGAAGCCGACTGCCTAAATACCGGCAACCGGCTTCCCGACTGTCATATCCCGGCAAGGGTGAAATGCTGGGCATCTAGATGTAGACACCCGGCATTTACCCGACGCTGGGAGACCGGCGACCGGCATCCCGATCGTAGTGATGCCGGGTGCCGCGAGCGGACAGCCGCGGGGGGGAGGGTTAGGTTTAGGGCTCCCAGGGGAGACTTAGGGTTAGGCACCCCCTGGGAGGGTTAGGCTACGGGGAGGGAGGGTTAGGGTTAGGCACCCCCCCGGGGGACTTAGGTTTAGGCAGCGGGTAAGGGGGTTGTTTGGGTTAGGCACTTAGGGGGGGATTAGGGTTAGGCACTTGGGGGGGAGGTTAGGGTTAGGCACCCACCCCTAAGGAGGATTAGGGTTAGGGAGGTTAGGTTAGACAATACATACCTATCCACGATCGGGATTTCCAGCGCTGTCGGGCTTCCGCTGCTGGGATCTCTGCTGATGTCGGGCTGCGGCCGGCGGTATTTCATACCAATTCCTGGCACACAGTACACAGATAACATAGGATAAAATGTGCCCACGTAAGAGATCACTGTGACTGTTGGCTTCTGTATGTAAATAGTACTATTATTGAGACCAGAGATAGGGCCAAATGTAATAGGGTGAGAGTTTAGAAAATGTGACAGTTTAGCAGTAGACTCTCACATTGGTCGAGTTTTATCTTCAAAATGGGAAAACATCTGGATGAGAGTTTAAATCATGAGAGTTTTTTAGTCTGAAAAACATGAGTTTGCCTGTTCTCAGACTCTATTACATTGGCCGAGTTTAAAAAGTGTCAGAATTTACTGCTAAACTCTCACCCTGTTACATTTGGCCCATATACATGACAGTGTAAGTGTCCACAGTATGTGGGATATGACATTAATCTATAGAGTTACAGAACATATTACACCTACTCCCTGATACAGTAGTGCGCGAATACTAACTTATAAGACACCCATTCTCCCACCTTTTCCTACTCTCCTCCCCGGCCCCCCTCTTGTTCTCCCACCCCCTCTTGTTCTCCCTCCCCATCTTGTCTTTTATGCCAGTACAGCATTGCACATATAGAGTGCGTCATAGCACTAATCATTGCACATGATTTAGACTACTACGCATTGGGAGTACATTTACGAATACAATATAGGGTTGCCTTGACTACACGGCACGTACAAGGATACGCAAATTACCATATCCAGGATAACACCATAAACCTAGGAGATGCCCACAAGACCTCAAATTGGCCAGCTAAGTTACATATCCCTTCCCTGCAGACACACACGCATCCTTGATAAAGGCCTACTTGCTGAAACACGTTGGATACACGGGACCCGCCGCCACAAAACAGCATTTCGGACGTTCACCGGCATACTACGGAATTTCCCCACTTGCAGAACAGGAGATCCTCTGGCTCAAGTGAGCACACACGGCAGTGAAGTTCGCAGCTGATCTTAGTGGACACTTGGGCTTCAGAAGGACACAGCTGCAGAAAATATCCACGAGCACACCTCCAAATACCATCAGGTCAGAGGCAAGGGGAAACGTATGTCCTCAGAAGGCATATACGGGAGGTTGCCCCTTAGAGAGGGTTTACCGCCATCCCAGTTTGCAGAGGGAGACGTACCCGAAGTAGGGGTTACGGAGAGTGACATTTACTGATGATCACCTACATCTCTAGTAGTTGACCGCTAAGTGACAACAGATGAGTGACAGGAGATACATTCCACAGTAATTCTTCGAAGGTTGTCACATATACAGTGTTGAAAAAGGAAGACGTAGGCACGAAGGACCTCATTTACTAACGAGTTTTATCACCAAAATGAGTGATAAATTTCACTGTGTATGATAATGGTGCTCCAGCCAATCAGCTCCCAACTGTCAACTGTTAGAAAAATGACAGTTGGAAGCTGGTTGGCTGGAGCACCATTTATCATACTCAGTGGTCGTCGACAGTCGCCAATCCGTTGGGATTCGGTGAAATCCTTCATGTTAATTATCCCTGATTTGCTGATCTCGATCATATTGTCATCGTGATCTTCAAATCAGTAAAATTGGATTTCACCGATGCCCTGACCCCGGGGTCTGGGGAACGGGGAATCGGCCCAATACATTGCAGATGTATGGGGGCCTTAAGACACACCAGGAGGCTGCACTGATTCATTTCAAATGCGACACTTGTGTATCTGTGTATGATTGAGTCTGTAAATGAAGTACAACAGAACGTGGCTGCATCGTAGCACTTCGATACAGATTCAGACTCGCACGCAGATATACAAGTGTCGAATATGAAATTAATCAGTGCAGTCTCCTGGTGTGACTCGGGTGCATGTTCAGGTGAAAAAGACGCTCGGCACAAGCAGTGTCGTACAGTTCCTGTCGTGCCGAGAGGGGCTGTTTGGCATGACTGCAAAAACAATGTGTGAGAACACATCTGTATCTTGATATTCTTATTAATTTATTGATGCCTCAACTGCACGAACACAGTGACAACTTCATTTTCATCAAGATGGAGCATCGCCACACTACTTCCACGAAGTTACAAATTACCTCGATAAAACACTTCCACAGCACTGGATTTGGCGCGCAACAGTCGCCAACAGGCGAACTCAGGGAGGACATGAACCTCCCATGGAGCTTACAGGTCACTGGCCACCATGAAGTCCCGATCATTCAACCTGTGACTTTATTTTTATGGGGATATGGCAAGGACAAGGTTTTCATCCTTCCCCCTACCTCTTAAATCTCTATGATCTGAAACAATGTATCACAACCGCTATTGCTGGAGGTGATGCAGACATGTTAACACATGATTGGCCAGAATTCAACTACTGTATTGATATCTGCTTTCAAGGTACACACAGAACATCGGAAACTTCCACATTCTCTCTATAAAACTGTGTTTGGTGAGTGCGGTTATCGAAAATTGTTATTTTATACATTGTAAAAACTTTCTTTTGTAATAACCCTGTATATTTCTATCTGTTTTCACTTATTATAAGGGATGTAAAAGAAAAAGCTATATATATTTCAGTATTTTACTAATAGAAACACTGATTTGTCAGGTAATAAAACAATATACAATTTATTTCCGTAGAATAAGAAATGAAAAGTAATTGCCAGATAAAACATGAAAATGAATCTCATCATATAGGTGTAGTAAAGTTAGGGTTTAATGAACACTGTTCAAGTTACCAAATCATCTTTGTCATCAAGATCCTCGTTGTTTATTGGTAAGGTGCCACAGATTCTGTAGCGCCTGCCAGACATCAATATAAAACGTACAAAATAAAGTATAAAAGAATGGTGAGCCCATCATGCTATTGTGTCCTGTGTTGCAGGCTGAGGGGGCAGGGTTCCTTTTTCTTCCCTCATATTTCCATAACTCTATGTCCCACCTCTCTCTTCCTCTCATCTCTCTCTCACTTCCCCACTATTCCGATCATCTGCTCTCTTCTGTACATCCATACAACGCTGGGTAGAGAGGGAATAATGTAAACCTGAGGTTCCCAAACTTTGCCATTACAGTTCAGGTGTTAACTAAGAATATCCATGCTTCAATCCAGATGGTTAAATCAACTGAGGTACTAATTAAGTCACCTGTTCTAAAACATGGCTATCCCTAAAACGTGGATTGTAATTTCGGAGTTTAGGAACTCTGATGTAGACCGTGAGAGCTGTGACGGGAGCAGAACGGGGCCTCTTCAACGTTCATTGCGCTTGTGCTAGACGGACACAATAGCAGAAAAGAAATATGCCAGCCCTGTTTTACCCATATTGGTCATGGTGCCAGCAGCATGACAGTATTATATATCAAGAAACAGTAGATGGAAGCGCAGAGTCAATTGGCATATATCTTGAATAAAAAATAAATAATAGGTATGTGAAGAATATAATATATATATATATATATATATATATACATACAAAGACTTTTGCTGTCAGTGCTATAATATTCTGCAAAATCTCTTCTTGTATCTAGCAAATAAAAGAATGGGGATGTTCATATTTTGATCAAAATGTAGACAATGGAGGTAAAGACATGAAAAAGCAGGCCCTGCTCGTGAGAGATAACTGTCTATAGCAGTGATAGGTAACCTGATAAAAGATAGGGGCCACATCGAGTGACTCTCTAACCTTCAAAAAGATTTCACATTACCCTAAATCTAAATAATAAATGAAATCAGTATAAATAATCAGAGAAAGAGGCACCTATCTGTAATAACAGATCAGTATCTTCTTTTAAAAAGCATTACAAGCTGTAACAAACAGATATGACAACAAAGCAAAAAGATTGTAAATGAAGACTCGGAATGCCACATGCTGCCCTATGGCAGCTTGTTGCCCATTTCTGGCCTAGAGGAAGGGGAAAGCTGAGACAAAAGTACCTGGGAGGAAGGGGATGTAAAGGGTGTAAATTATGTTGAGCGTGTCATAGCAGGTGGTTTTGAGTGATGGGTAAAGTGAGAAAGAGTTCAAGAGGTGTGGAGGAGCACTTGACAAGTCTTGTATGCAGTAGTCACAAGTGGTGACTGAGGAAAGACAGGCCCATGTCAAAATTTAGAATGGACTGGGTGGGCAGGAGTGTATCTTGTGATATGGACCCAGGTTGGTTGTTTAATTCTCAAGAGTCTGACTCAAAATGTATTGGTAAGCTTGTTATAAACCCTTTCTAGTGTCTGAGCTGAGCAGAAATTGCTCCAGTTTTAAAATCCAAGCTGAATTGTATACACGTTTGTAACATTTGTAGAGAAATATAAAGTCAGCCTGTAGTACATAAGTCAGCATTCTTTAGTAGTTATGGAATGGAATAGTAAAAGCCAGTTGTTACCTTGCCTTTTCCAATTCTTTTTTTTCTCCATCCATGAAGTTTTATATCTGCCCTAATCAATTTCTCCTGGTTATTGGTGATTTTGTAGATTTGTAATGGTAATAGTACATATTGAGAATAACTCACAGATGTATTTGTTTTATAACCTCATACAGTACAACCGTTTCAGCAATGAGGGTAGCCACATTGATCTTAGGGATATAGGGCCTGATTTAGAGACGGACGCAGTGTCAATTTTTACACAGATTGAGCGATGTGCCATTGTGCATGCGCATAAGCCGCGCTATGATTGTCTTGCGATTCCGCATGTACAGAGAACCCATTCGCCAAGTGAGTAACAAGTTTTTGGCGTTTGGAGGAGGTAACGGGGGAGGGGGGGTCAGGAAAATGCATGTGTGTCTAACTGTTTAAACTTTGTTACATGGGCGTGTATAAATTAGCCATTGAGATTACCTACGCAGCATGAGAGCTCTCTGCAGTGTTTGTGGCTAGTCAGACCTGCTGTAATGGAAAGATGGCTGCTCTATGTGCCTTGATGTTGCCGATATGTACACTGGTAAGCGACGTATGCATATGAAAGGCAGCAGTGCTTGTCCTTATGCTTTGGAACTATTAGTATATTTTCGCAGTTGCGTTCCATGCGAAATCGAGGCTGCAATCGCATTAGTGTCCATCTCTGAATCATGCCCATAGTATGTGAAAGACCTCATACAAACTCTAGAACAATCCATCAAATTAATTTGCATTAATCTTAAACATCATGCAAACTGATAGAAATATCATTAGCATGTAGACCAAAAAGTAACACAATCTGGTAACAGTACAATTTGAGGAAAGGAGACTCCATAATCCAATTTAGAAAGATATATTTTGACGTATAGAAAAATATTGATATTATATAATAGTACTACTATTGTACATTACAGTACTGGCTGAAGAAACACTTCATTAAACTGTCTTATTTACATTTTTTATTTTACGTATATAATATTAACTGAATCCATAACAAACTTTGATTTCCTAAATGTTTTAATGAATGTATAGAACATTTTGCTTATTTAGTTGAAAGTCTGTTTCATAGGTACATTTTGCATTATATTAAAACAATTTACATATGTATATATACATATAAGAAACTGTTTCTGGATAGCCTCTTTAGTTAGTTAATTGTTTGCATGGTTTCCACACAACTTTTAAAACCATACCCACTCCAGTCATTTTTACTTATTAAACACTGTAAAACCCTTGCACAGTGTTCTCTTGAGCTACTTTATCAAACCTGGACTCTATCGTGTATGCATATACATGTTATAATAACCCAGCCGGAATGTATGTAATTCAAAGTATTTTACTCACAATAGAGCTATTTGTAAATCACTTGCTTCTGTGACCGTGTTTGCTAGTAAAAGCCCTTGTGTACGAACATGCATCTGAATGCACAGTGGCTGGGACACCACTCTATGTGACCAGCGTCTGAGTTCGCAACCACTGCGACACGCTAGCGACACTTCCATAACACACCCGTCAGACAGAATATCTTCTGATTAGTCACTGCACAGGTATGGCATTACATTCCAGAGTCAGTGCGGCTCAGTCTGTCCTGCGACTCTGTACGCAGATACCATGAGACACATGCGCCATACGACTTTTCAGAGATTTTGACGCATGTGCTGTTGCTAAAAGATACTAATTTAGGTGAACATCAGCATTGCACACGACTCAGTACAGCCCCAATGTATGTATATATCTTCAAATACATAAAATGTCTTACACAGTTCATATACATACTGTTCAATATAATAAAGGACACATATGAAACTCTTCACTGAAAGATTTCACTATTTTGCAGCAGGAATCCGGTCTCCTCTTAATTCTTAAAATCTTTCCAGGATCTGCAACTGTACCTCTCCAACTTAGCTAACCAGATTGACAGAGAGACGGGGGCTTGTGATGTCCCTTTAATCATCTTACTGGATGATGTGAGTGAGGCTGGAGCCATCAGTGAGTTGGTGAATGGGGCCTTGACCTGCAAGTACCATAAGTGGTAAGACGCAACTAAATGTCAACTGTAGAAATATCGTGTTATTCATATTAACACAAGCATGTGCACCAACCATCTGCTGGAAAAATGTGTTACTGTGCTCCTTAGCCTGTGCCCTGGCCTGCTACATGCAGCCAATATCCCGGGCCTCCTCTGTTTCTCTCAGAGATCTAGTTGAAAACCAGAGGAGGTGGTTAGAGCAGACCAAATAAAGTTCAAGCAGAGCCAGAGGAAAAACAACTGATACATGGGGCAACCTCATAGCTCCAGTTATAGAGCCAGAGGGCACACATTATAGTCAAATTTATAGCAGGTGGTAGTGTAACTTTAAGGTGAAAGTTTGTGTGGGTCTAGTCCAGTGGTTCTCAAACTCGGTCCTCAGGACCCCACACAGTTCACATTTTGCAGGTCACCCAGCAGGTGCACAGGTGTACTCATTACTCACTGACATATTTTAAAAGATCCACAGGTGGAGCTAAGTATTTCACTTGTGATTCTGTGAGGAGACATGTAAAACATGCACTGTTTGGGGTCCTGAGGACCGAGTTTGAGAACCTGTGGTCTAGTCAGTGTCCTGATCTAAATCCCATTGTATATCAATTGTTAAGATGCTCTCTGTATTTCATAGAGATCATTAGAATTGAATATACAATACAGAAAGCATGTTAATGCTGAACATTCAGAGGGGAGTCTGTTGATTGCTATGCGATAAAATGCATTCTAGTGGCTGACAATACAATAAAGGTCAGTACCATGGATGCATAAAAATAAGCATAAATGCAAGTTACTGTATGCATACATACAGTTGTATAAGTCACTAGTTAGGCTGCGATTGACAGTCAATTTTTATTTGCTCTTCACAAGAACCTAGGACAACTTGAGAGGTTTCAAGGAAATTCTATAAAATCCACATAATCACAAGACCATGTTCTTCAGTGTATAGGGCAGGGGTTCCCACCCACGGTCCTCAAGGCACACCAACAGTCCAGGTTTTAAGGATAGCCATACTTGAGCACAAGTGACTTAATTAGTACTGCAGTTATTTTTATTTGACCATCTGTGTTCAAGCATGGATATAACTAAAACCAGGACTGTTAGTGTGCCTTGAGGACCGAGATTGGGAAACACTGGTATAGGGGAATACAAACTTTTGATAATTTTGGAGGTAGTCCTAGGACTGGGCATAATGCTATAATCTCTTTTCTTCTAACTAACTGAATACCTAAACTAATGATTAAAATAAACTAAAAAAAACATACTTCATGATTGAGATACAAGGCTGTAAATTCTGTATTTTTGAATTTCATACTGTTGCAACTAGCACATTTCTATCTCTATTTATTAGGTAAAATGTTAAACTGGTCACACACTATACCAGTGGTTCCCAAACTAGCGCCATGCAGAGCCGTAACTAGACTTTTTGGTGCCCTGAGCCAGAAAGAGCACTGCCCCCCACCCCCCAGTAAACTAACTACTGAATTTATTTTTCTTGTTACATAACATTATCTGCATCCCAGTTTCATAGTATGCTTCATTTCAGTACTATTACAGAATGCATTTGACTTTGATTAAAAGAATATGGTAGGTGATTGAATCTATGTTGCAGATGAGGAAAGTGGGTTATTTCCTTCTAGCATATATATTTTCTGGTTCCTTTGTAAAAGTTTCCATATAGTAATCTATTGTCTCATAAATATCTTCACTTGTAGCCCTTACATCATTGGAACAACCAATCAGCCTGTGAAGATGAGTCCAAACCATGGATTGCACATAAGCTTCAGGTAAAGATATGTGGATTGCAACTGTACATAGTAATGGATTTAGGAAATGCTTTGGATATTACTAATCTTATGAAGTCATACATATTGCTCACTGTTGAATGTTACTGTGTCACCTCACAGAATGCTGACATTCTCAAATAATGTGGAACCAGCAAATGGGTTCTTGGGTCGGTATCTGCGTCGGAAGTTACTGGAATCTGAAGGCAGCATTGGAACTGGACATGGGGATTTGCTCAGGGTTCTTGATTGGGTGCCCCGGCTCTGGTATCATCTGCACACTTTCCTGGAGAAGCACAGCACACCAGACTTCCTTATAGGTATATGTAACACAAAGTGGAAGTAGTTGGATGTAACATCTATCTTGATTTTCCAGCATATTCACCACAGATACTATTAAATCCTTATTCCCTGACATGATTATTGTAGCATCCTTTATGCTGCCTATCCCTACTCCAATCTATCCTTATACTGCTGCTATTCTCATTTTCCTCTCTCACTGCATGCCATCTGCCTCCTCCCTCTGCAACCTCCTTTACTGAAAACCTATCCCCATTAGAATCCAGTTCAAATTACGTATCATTATTATTAGTACCATTAATCTCTTCTCTATCTACATCTCCAACCTCACCTCTATCCACACTCCCTCTCGCCCTCTCCGCTCCTCCTCTGACTACTGCCTCACCGTTACTCTGGTCACTTCCTCCCATGCCTGCCTCCATGATTTCTCCTACTGTGTTGTCCTCCTCTGAAATGCTCTTCCTTACCAAGTCCAACTTTCTTCCACTCTCCCTAACCATCTTTGAAAGCACACCTTTTCCTACCAACCCTCCTCTTTACACCTTTCACTCTCCTTTTTACGTCTTCATTTAGATGTAAGCTCTTGGACAGGACCCTCTTCCTACTTGTTCCTTTACTTGCACTATCATTACCACCAGTGCTCCTTGTCTTTTGTTTACTTTTCTTCATATGATGGGTACAGAATCACTGAGAGCTCTTGTGCGTTCCCCTGCTACTCACCACTACCTGATGACTACAGCTGCAGCGAGTTGCCTTACCCTTTCCCCTGTACAGATGTGTCCACATACATCTAGTCTCTTTGCGCGTTAAACAGCCCTTCTAATCGCGCAATGCCGTGGTGTGACTTGCCAAGCATTTTTTTCGTGAAATTTTTTTATCTTAAAATGTGTCTTTTTCGCACAGCTGAAAGCTATATGCACTGCTTTCTATAACCCATGGAACTTAGGGCCTGATTCAGAGACGAACGCTCTGAAAGAGCGCTCGCTCTGAATCTGGGCGTTCTTTTTTTTCTGTGTGACCACCCACAGCTATTGCGAGCGGCCAGGATGATGGTCGCGATGCTCAAGACCATCGCGACCATCGGGGCTTGCGACGAGACCCTTGAGGTAGGGTCTCGTGGCCGCAAGCCCCAGAGAGCTTTCGGCTCTATTAGACCCGGAAGCTCTCCCACTGACATCACTGGTGATGTCAGTGGGGCTGCCCACAAACAGCAGGCGTTTGCTTGGGAACGCTTCCGTTTATGAAGCCACCCCCCCGCCACACCTACAAAACGGGCGAGCTGTCGATCAACATCGACAGCCGCAACTTTTGTAGTGAGCCACGGAGCGAGAGAATTTCTCTCTCGCTCCGGGACTTGCGCACGCGCAGTGCAGTCGCTGCGCGTGCGCAGAGCCCACCATCGACCCGCTTGCGAACGCTCAAGCGCTTGTGAGCGGGTCTGAATCAGGCCCTTAGTGTTTCTACGTTCACCCATTGAGAGTCACTATCTAATTGTCATAAGCAAATAAGATACATAAATAGATATGCAGCATGCCTATGTTCTGTGTCTTTTTACCTTCAAATGCGTCTTTTTCACACAGTAGTGCAAATAGAATGCACAAGCAGTTTCTGTTGATTAAAAGGGATACAGTCAAAATGCAGTCTATCTAAATCCCGGCTTCGAAATACCGACGCGGGACTAAAGACAGGCGTCAAAATCCCGACACCCGTCTAAATCCCGACTGATGGCTTCCCGAACGAAGGTAAGCCGAGCCGTGTCAGCGCTTAGCCATGGGGTGGGTAGGTTTATGGACCCACGGGAGGGACTTAGGGCTCGGCACCACCTCGGGAGGGTTAGGCACCACTAAAGGAGGGTTAGGGTTAGAGGGGGGAGAGGTGAGGGTTAGGTTACTTGTCAGCCCCAGTCTGGATTTCGAGCGTTCGGACTTGCGGCGTTGGGATTTAGTTGGACAGCTTCCTGGCCATCAGCATTTCATACCCAAACCGCTTAAAATTATATGCGACATGCCTATGTTCTGGCTGCGGGTGTATCTGCATGCAAAAATCTGTTACAGTGTGAGCGGCTGTGACACTGTAACGTAGCGTTTCACATGCAGCATGCCTATGTTCTGTGTGCGGGTGTATCTGCATACGAAAAGCTACGTTGCAGTGCCACAGCCGCAGTGGCGTAACTAGGGCAGGGTGAGCAGGGTGCGTGCCCTGGGCGCCGTGGGACCGGCGGCGCGGGGGGGCGCCACCGGCCACGGTCCGGCCCGCCCTAGTTAGCCACCAGTGTAGCACCGACCGCAGTGAGTGCGGTCAGCGCTACACATTTACACAGGACCGCCACTAGGCTTCCAGCGCCGGTCCTGTGCTGCACACCTGAGCCCGTTCCCTCCCCCTGAGCGCTTGCCCAATAGCACCAGGAGGCTGGCTCAGGCTGTGCATAACACACGCATCGCCGCTGGCGGCGATGCGTGTGTTAAACAGCAGCCAATGAGAGTCAGATAGACTCGCAGTGGGTGCTGCAGCAGTCAATGAAAGAGCCGGACTTCCGCCTGGCTCCTGCAGTGGGTAATGGGACAGACGTCATGACATCATGACGTCTCTCCCATTATGCTGCGCGCGCCAGCCTGGGTGGACTGGCGGGCGGCGGCGGGAGAGGTGTCGCGGTCCGGAGCAGCAGCGTGGATTCAGGTAAGTATGTTTTTATATTTTTTTTTAAAAAAACCTGTCAGCACTACTGGGGGCACAACGGGGGAGGGGGGTGGCTACTACTGGGGGGACCTCTACTGGGGTGGGGGCACAACGGGGGGGGGGGGTCTACTACTGGGGGCACCATTATTGGGAGGACCTCTACTGGGGGGGGGGCTATTACTTGGGGCACCTTTATTGGGAGGACCTCTACTGGGGGGGCTATTACAGGGGGCACTTAATCGGGAGGGGGAACCTCAACTGGGGACCACTACTTGGGGGGGGGGGACTACTACTGGGGGCATTATAAAAGGGGCCTACTACTAGGGGCACTGCACTGGGGGGACCACAACTGGGGGCAATAACAGGAAGGACCACTACAGGTACCACTGGATAGGGGGGTCACTACTGGGGGCCTGCATCAGGGGGACCACTACTGGGGGCACTGCATGGGCGGGGGGGGGACTACTGCTGGGGGCACTATATTAGGGGCACTGCGGGGACCACTACAGGGGGCACTAGATGGGGGGGGATCACTACTGGGTGCCTGCATAAGGGGGACCACTACTGGGAAAACTGCATGGGGGGGACTACTGCTGGGGGCACTATATAAAGGGCACTGCATAGGGGGGGCGGATTACTGCTGGGGGCACTGTATAAAGGGCACTGCATAGGGGGGGGGGGGGACTACTACTGGGGGAACTATATAAAGGGCACTGCATAAGGGGATACCACTACTGGGTGCACTGCATTGTGGGGACTGCTACTGGGGGCACTGCATAAGGGGGAACACTACATAGGGCACTGCATTTGGGGGGACCACTACTGGGGGCACTGAGTAAGGGGAACTAATTGGGGGCTGTATAAGGGATACCACTACTGGGGATACTGTATAAGGGGCACTACTATGGGCCTGCATAAGAGGGACCACAACTGCATACTGGGGGTACTGTATAAGGGGTACTACTGGGGTTAAGGTGCATATGGATAGGAATGTTCCGCGGGAAAATAAAGGGGTGTGTCATGTTGACACGCCCCATTTTTAAGTGACATATCGGGTTGTTAGGGGGTGGGGGGCTCCCTTTTCAAATTTGCCCTGGGCTCCAAATACCCTAGTTACGCCACTGCACAGCCGCTGACACTGTAACATAGCATTTCGCATGCAGATACACCCGCACACAGAACATAGGAATGTCGCATATTATTTTAATCAACAGAAACATGTGCATTCTATTTGTACCGCTGTGCGAATAAGACGCATTTGAAGGTAAAAGGTTGCACGAAAAGACGCTTGGCGCTAAGAAGTCACACGGCACTCACACGTTATATGTAATGGGACTTGTAGCGTACAGAGGATAGATGTATGTAGACACATCTGTACATGTCACTGTTTGGGGTTTTATATCAATGTTTTTGTTCTGTACTGTTCACTGTGGTTTGAATTTATGCTGTCTTGTAACAAAATAGAAGACAGCGCATTTATTACCGATCAGTGTTATTATCAAAATGAAAAATCTACTTTATGCACAAACTTAGACTTGCCAAAAAAAATGAAAAATATTTATTTGTGTATATATATATAATTAAAATACAGAAGGAAAAATGCATATAATAGGCTTACAAAAATATATCAATTATTCAATCAACGTTTGTAAAGGAAGCCTCCCCAGCTTCTAATCCATATAGTTTACTGTTCCAAAAGAAAAAAGTTATGCAGTGAACGCATTATGTGCTATACCAAAATAATTACCGTTTTATCATCCTGTGATGTAACAGCGTTGGACTATTTGAAAACCACTGTAACAGGGTATAGGTGATCCAGATTGTATGCTGCAAACTGGTGGGTGTGGATCCCAAATGTGTACTCAACTGCCGAATGCTGGGAGCAGTAGTACGTTTTATTCTGGAGTAGAGTTCGCAAGCCTCTGATCGATAGTACAGATATCTTTATTCCTAGGTTACAATGTCTAATGGAGTTGCACCTGACTGAGCAGGTAAGAAGGCAAGGCAAGAATAGTCCATCCCAGTAAGTCAAAGGGTCAGTGTGCACACAATCCCGAGCGGAGAAAGGTTGATGGATAAAAGACCTAGTTTTAGCTCAACTGCCTCCGCTGGCAGGAGCTGCAGAGGTATTGGAGGGCCAGGGTAGACAGAGCCTCCCCTGTCATACTCCCTTCCCTATCATATTCCCTGTCATGCTCCAGAGTTTCGATATAAAAACTGTATGCCTCCCCAGCCATTGACCTCACCTCACATCACTGTATCGGAGTGCTGTCCCATTTATTCAGAGCTGATCATATGCGTCACCGTGTCCAATTCCCAGAGGCTTCGGTCAGATACTATTCATACTGTATAAGCTCAGATGTCCAAACGGCTTGTTCAGTGAGTGTGCCACAGGTATAGCTGTTGCTCCATAAAAGCAGTATTGGTGATCACTGGAGCTGAGTGCAGTTGTCTAATAAGCCATAGAAGAAATTCTGATGCGTTTAATCACTTAAGGAGGAGGACCTTGGGGGTCTGTTTACTAAACTTTGGATGGAGATAAAGTGAACAGAGATAAAGTTCCAGCCAATCAGTTCCTGACTGCCATGCCACAGGCTGTTTAAAAAATGACAGTTTAGAGCTGATTGCCTGGTACCTTATCTCTGCCGACTTTATCTGCAAGGCTTAATAAATAGACCCCTTGGAGAGACATAACGTTCCAAACAATGATTTTCTAACTGTCACTTATCATACACAGCTTGCAAAGTGGCAGAAACTGATTGATTGGTACTTTATCTCTTTCCAAGGTTTGATACATCTCTCCCATAATGTGTATTTGTCAAAGGCAGTATCTGACCGAAGCCTCTGGAAATTGGATACGTAGACTGTATATGACCAGCTCTGAATATGCAGGACATCACTTTGATCCAGCAGGGGCAGTTGAGCTACCACTAGGGGGTATATATATGTTGGTTTTAGATCGATTTTAAATGGATTTAAAAATGACCGACATCAACAGCATTTCAGACTGCAAAATCCTCATATTTATCATCCGTCACGTTTCAACTTCATTTGAAACTCTAGGTCAGTTGGAATTTGCACATCGAAATTCCCTCGATTTTGAACTTTCAGTTCAAACTTGACAGCAAATAGAAAAAAAAGCACTGCACAGATTACAGTGTGCAAACTTCTTAGGCTTAAAAGCAAATAAATGTTAAAATGTAAAACAAAACAAAATGCATGGGGTCCCCCTTAAATTCATGACCAGCCCTGGATCTTTTAGCTGTGTCTAGTACATAATTGGGGAAAAACCGGCGTGGGATTGCCCCTATTTTATTCTAACTAGCCTAAGGCTGAACCAGCTGGAGTGGTAAAGCCATAGCAGGAGGACACAGAGTTTGGTCCCTCTGCCAAAGCATTAACCAGCCCCAAACTGGACAGCCCACGATTAACAATCCTATGTGGTGATCCCAAATATAAATTGGGGTTCCCCCCTCCCTAGGATCAGGGATAATAGCCCAGGGCTTGTCCCTTGCACCCTAGGTGGCAGCAGATGCAGGGTTAATGTGTCAAACATAGAAATAATATTGTTCTTTACAGTGGGACTACATGTTCCAGCAAGCCTACCACAGCATGTGGGCACTTTGAGAACCACAAGCAACAGTGTCAGTAATTCGCTGCTGATGCCTGTACCCCACTTTAAAGAAAATATATATAAAAAAAAAAGTACACGCACATCGTATTATTTAACCCTTTATTACACACACACTCACACTACATGCTAACCTTTTCCCTGGAGGTGGTCGGTCCCTTTCTCCAAGTAGAAGTCTTAAGGTCTTATTAACCATTTAACTGACCATATTTTTTTTCTAAAACCCGCTCAGATATTGTTGGGTTCTTTTATGAGTGAATTAAATGAGGAACATCTATTTCAAGGGGTTTTTTTTATATTTGTAAAAAAAAATAAAAAATCGTTTTTTCAGACATCGGAACACAACCATCGGAACATCGGAAACATTGCGACTTTAATTTTATCTCTGGTTTCAGGTACACTAAGGGGGTAGGTTCATTTAATTTTTTTCCAGGAGCTGCTAATCTCTGCAGCCACTGAGTGGGGGGCACTGCTTTGATGATCAGCAGTGTTCAGCAGTACAACAGACACTGGGTGAGGGTGCAGGCAAGCAGAGGGAGCGGAAGGTCCAACTGAGAGCAGAAGCTGCGGGAAGATTTTCTTCCTGCAGCCACCCTCACTGTTTATCTGACTGGTTGAAATTTTGTGACCAGTTCAGATAAAGAACTGCCTGGTGTGGTTAGAAAATTGCGACCATGCCAGGCAAGTGGTTAAAACAAAAGAACGCCATCTCCGGTACCCGCGGACACCTTATTCTGTATACAGCGAACCAAATAACAGGACCCACGTGGTTTCTTGCAATATAGCCCTAATTGACTAAGTGTCAGACCACTCTCAGCCAAACAGCAGGCGGTTTCTATGACAGCGCCAGCTGATTGGTTGAGATCAGTTTGACTGTTAGCCAATCAGGACTATAGTGCAGAAAACCATATGGGTCCTGTCATTCAGTTCACTATACTGTATAGCGTGTCCGCAGGTACGGGAGATCACATTTTTTGTCCTTGGACTTCTACTTGGAGAGGGGGACCAACCACCCACAGGGAGAAGGTAAGGTGTGTGTGTGTTCGTGTGTGTGTGTGTGTGTGTGTGTGTGTGTAACAAAGGGTTAAATTGGTGTGTTTGTACTTTTTTGTTTTTTTATTTTTAATATACTTTACAGTGGGGTTACAGGTGCTGGCGGCCACTTACTGTCTCGGCCTGCTGGCACTTGTGGTTTTCCTAGTGTCCGCAGCCCGGGGCAGGCTTGCTGGGAACTGTAGTCCCACTGTAAAGATCAATATTATTTTTTTAACTTAGACACATTAACCCTGCACCCACTGCCACCAGGTGTCCAAGCAATATCCCTGGGCTGAAAGCTGGTTGATCCTAGAGAGGGGGGACCGCATTTTATTTTTTCGGTTTCTACTTTCCAAAGATTTGTGGCCCTAAGAAATTAAAGATGACAATAATACACATGAGTGAAATTTGGCCATTGTTGACTGGGCTAGCATACTTTAGAAAGAGAGATTCATTTTGGGATGTAAAGATAGAGGTATTAGGGTGCGTGTTCTTAAGTGTACAATTATTACTAAGTGCAGTAGTCACATGTTTTATTGCTTAGCATTCATTATTATTGTACTTTCATGCTATTGGAGAACCTACAGTCTTACCCACTGTTTATGTCTACAATACACCCCCAAAGCATACCTAGTGACACTTTCTTCCAGCCTTCAGATCATCCACTTGCTATGCAATGCCCCGTACTGCAAACTTTAGACAAGATAAAACTGCCTCCAAACCTCACCAACTTGCGTGACATTTATTAAATGCTTTAAGGAATCTTTCTTTACAATGTATTATAGCTAGCAACTCCGGAAACTTTCCTGTGAATTAGTTTTAATGAAACTCTGGAATTTTCAATTCTTGTGACAGATATTTCCTTTTTTTTCTAATGTGATTCTATTTAGACTAGTAAATGCTAAATATTTATTGATGTTTATTAGCATTTTGCATGCAAATCAGTCAAATTTTTTTATGTTAAATAGGATAAAAAAGTAGAAGTTCAGTAAGCAGGCACTTAACTAAAACTATACATCACACAAAACTCCATATTTAACTCCCTCTGAGCAGTGATCAGTCATTAATGCTACTCCTGCATGGCTTGATCTATGTGTGTATTTTGAAGACGTAATCTATAGAAAAAAAAAACAGATAACACAAATCACTTGCTGCTGACAGTCTGTAACAGCCTTAATATTGGAGTCTAGCCTCCCTTGGCACCGACCTAATTTTGTCATGTACTATATAAAGCTAATGAGTTTTATTTAACTACTTGCATCTTACAGGTCTGTGTTTCTCTGACAGGTCCTTGCTTCTTCTTGTCCTGTCCAATTGGAATTGAGGATTTTCGTGTATGGTTTATTGATCTTTGGAACAACTCTATTATACCATACCTTCAAGAAGGAGCCAAAGATGGAATTAAGGCAAGTTTACTACTTTAGGGCATAGGTTCTTGGTTGGTTAATATTGTGATCAACATATTACAAGTTAAAAAAACAAATGTGTAGGAACAGAAGCGTTAATCATGTGAAGTCATGTTTGTATTGATCCAGTATCACATACCCATTTTAGAACACTGTAACAAGGAAGTGACCACACTGGCAACAAACAATGGAAGCTGCAGTTTGTCTTCCTACATTTAAATAATATATTTTTAAGTATTGGTAGTAAAAATTAGAAAGCAGAATAATGGGTTAACATGTCAGCTGTATGCCAAATTAGTCTGTGGTGTGCAATTATACTTATTATTAATGAACTTCATGAACTCTATCCTATCTATCCATCCAGAAAACGGGCTAGAGATGGGGGGAGGGGAAGTATGCGAGGAGAAAAACAAAAAACCTGCCAACACTGTGTACAAAACAGCTAGGATATATCTGTAAGAATGTTTGTGGTCTTTCGCTATGAACTCATTAGCAATCTTCGTTATCCAGTATTGTTCCAAATACAGGTTACTGGTTGATGTCCAAGTTTGTACTGAGTACACTCCTTTTTGCGTTAGTGTTGTAGCAGACTTCTGTCTGTCCCAGTTCATACTTAAGGTATTAATGATTAGAGAAACATACAGATGTGTCCTCTTACGTCATGCTACAAACGTGTGCACACATTGCGCCATGCGGTTACCCGCAGCAGCGTATGCTATGGTGTGCACTGCGATCACACCATGCAATCCTATGGAGTCGCGGGTGCGTACGGAGTGCGCATATACGCTTGCGGGTGCACGCCTCGCACCATGTGTGGAGCGATTTGCCACGTACGCAGCAAAGATATAGCAGGACACATCTGTATGAAGTAATCACCCTCTTTTGTAGTATTTTAAAAACAAGTGTGTATATACAAATATTCCAGCAAAATAGCCTTGTGTGAAAAAATAAATGCAGTTAATCTGTATACTTGTCCTTTACCTTCTCCCATGCCATCCCAGATTTAAGCACTTAACTGGCTTATATTTTTTCCAAATATGCTCAGAAATTGTTCTATAAGGAATGGCCTCTACAGATCTCCACTGGTCTGGCTTGGCTGCCAAAGCCCCACCTGGGCTGTATCCTCTGGGCAGCAGATAGGTGTGGTCACATCCCTTTTTAAACTTGTTTGAGTAGATCCCACCATCCCAGCATAGATTCAGTGGTTCACCAACGCCACCTAACCTCATTCTACTACATATATCCCTCCCCATCTCGCAACCCCTGTGTGAGCGATTTGGGATGAGACTTTTTCATGGCGTTCTTTCTTTACTTTCCTCATCAGGGCCTTTCACCACCTTTAAGAACGTCATCCAGACTCTTCTGTCATCTGGTGGTCTCGTCCTCCAAGTTCCTACATTTATTTTTTTTCCCGACTTCATGGAACTTTATATATATATATTATATATATATATATATATATATATATATATATATATATATAATGTGACCAACTTTATGTACAGCTTTATCATCAGAAACTGGAACCCTCTCGGAGGACTTGCACACCTTTAGTCACTGCAAGGCATTTCAATTCCTGTAGCATATTGTTTTGGGGAGTTTTTCAGCTTTGATTCATAAATAGCAAATGTATAAATTGTATCACCTTGTCCAGAATCAAATTCCAGAATGTTATACAACTTCTTTACATTTTCAGCTTTTCCCAATTCCAAATGGCACTTTTCCACAGTTGCAGAGAGCTGTTCTTCCAAGTAATTTTTTCCATAGTGCTTCCCAACTTGCTCTGAGTCTGCAGATGGTTATTAGCCAAACAGAGGTGTCCACATACATCTAGCCTCCTTCTGCATTAAACAGTCCTTCTAGTCGCATTGTGATGTGGATCAGTTACGCTGAGTGTTTTTTCGTGTGACTTTTTACCTTCAAATGTGTCTTATTCGCACAGCAATGTGAATAGGATGCACAAGCAGCTTCTGACTTAAAATGATATGCTACATGTCTATATTCTGTTCAACTGCGAGTGTATCTGCATGCGAAACGCTACATTTCGCATACAGATACACCCGCAGTTGCACACAGAATATACCCATGAAGCATATAATTTTAATCAGCAGAAGCTGCTTGTGCATCCTATTCGCATCGCTGAGTGAATAATATGCATTTGAAGGGAAAAAGTTGCACGAAAAGACTACCAAGTCACACAGCGCTCATGCGTTGTGTAACGCCTCTTGTAGTGTATGGAGGATAGATGTATGTGGATACATATGTATCTTCAAGTTTAACAATTCCCCAGTTTTGTTCAGCCATTTCAGATTCTGCAACTTTATTTTACACTCAAGCTCTTGTTCCCTGGCACTCATTTTCATCTGAAGATTGTGCAACTGTTTGTTTACTTGATAGACATTTTTTAAGGTTCATAATCTCTCCTTCCCAACTCCTCATTCACAGCATGCACATGGTAAAGTTCTTTCTCCAAAACTTCACTTTGTTCTGCTGTTTTATGCCGAATTTCCTCTAGAAATGCATTTCTTTTAGCAAGGCACTCTGAAGTTGCTCTGTAAGTAACCAAGTTGGACTGGAACATCTGTATTTGCTACTCAAACTTTCTTGAAGACAAACAATATTGATGTCCTTTGCATGGAAATATTTCTCTTTTTCCCATGGAGCTTCTCGGTTTGACAATCTCTCGTTAATTCACACTCTGTATTTTGCTTATGTGAACACAACTAAAGAGTGTTTTCCTTTCCACTCTAGAGCCAAATCTGCCACTTTTCCTTGTGTGAGTGCTGCATCACTCGGATATCCCTTTACACATTCTTTTAACGCTACCAATTCCTGCAGAAATACCACACACTGTTGATGTATTACAACAATGTCTTGCTCTTTCTCTGCAAGAAGCATGTTATTTTCATGCTTTTTTTTTTTTTTTAGCATAGACTTTCAACACTACTGCCTCCTCAAGAAGTATAGACATAACTGCCAATTTGAGGTTTCTCTTTAAGAGCTTTAATTTCCAACCACTTACTTCCTCTTGTCTAAATATTTTTAAAGTGGATAATTCACTCTGTAACTTTGCTAATGCAACTGTTTCTCTTTAGTAGACTTTTTATTTAAGTCACTTATCAGCTCCACAAGATACAACTTTATTCATGTGTTAAAATTCTTCCATTCTGACATGGAGCCTGATTCAGAGATGGACGCTAATGCAATCGCATCTGCGATCTCTAACACACACACAAATATACTTATTATAATGTGTGTGTGTGTGTGTGTATGTATATATATATATATATATATATATGTATGTGTATATATATATATATATATTATAACAAGAGAGTGCCACTCTCCGGGCTTAAAGAAATTCTTATCCAGACAGCAGTCAAGTGGTCAACGTTTCAAGTTTAATGCAAACTCGTCATCAGGACTTACATACTTTGCATTAAACTCGAAACTTTGACTGCTGTCTGTATGAGAATTTCTTTAAACCCAGAGAGTGACACACTTTTGCCCAGCTGTTTACCCCTAGAATTGCGCACCACGGCAAGTACCTCTCTTGATTGGGAGTGCCTGCATATTTGTATATATGTGAATCTTCAATAAGTAAGTTAACAAGACCTTTTACGTGTGTAATGTTCTCTATTTGATTCTAATATCCCACCAGGCCAGAGCAGGTAGCCCACTGCTTCCCCTCACGGCCATTGAACAGTACCTCATATCAATCATACTGTCCCAACATCAGTTGTAAGATAGCTGGGCTGGTAGAAACTTGGTCAAACATTAAGGTGTGTAATTTGATCAGTTTTCTGCGTCTAAAGGGCACATCAAGAGCTGAAATTCCTTCTCAACTTATTGAGGTATACGATAATAACTTCTTGTCACGGAAATAGGTTTAGGTTTGGTGCGCTGTCTTTGATAACGTGCTTGGCCTTCTGGATCGCTGTTAATCTTGAATCTCTCATTCCATTATCAAATGCAGCGTGCCAAACCCATTTCTCTGACATGACGTTATCACCGTACACCTCGACAAGTTGGCTGTAGCCTCGACATGGGTCTACAAGGCTTCGGAAACGTGCATAGTCTCCCTGTACGATGGCCTTCATTAAGATGCTTCTTGCTCTGAATTATTGTACACTCTGAAAAATGTCCAGGAAGTGGCAGCATATCTGGGTGAACCAGCTTTCTACTCTAGTCTTCTTTCTGGCAGAATTTTGACAGTGGCAGCCAGACGGGCTCTCGGGCTTTGCACATGGCGGGCCGACAGAGTCCAAAAAGGTCCTTAAAATCTCTCACCTTTTTAATGTTGAGGTGCTTTTCAGTCCTGAACTGGACAAAATTATTACTTACGTGGCAGCCTCTAAGAATGCGTTCTAGCCATCCATGGCTTCGAAGCCCAAAGCTCCCCACTTTCTTTTCCTTCGATCCCAGAGACTGCCCAGTTTGCAGCCCTCCTTTTGAGGTCAAGGTTCCTCCTCCTGAGATGGTAAAGCCAAAGGATGACAGTCCTGGGCAGTTTCCAAACCTGCTTTCAAACCCAGGGTTGCCATCAAAAATTGTGGGGCCCGCGACTGACAAAATAGACAGGGCACTCCCCCGTGTTTCAGCAACTCCAACCCCACAGTGTTTGTCCAGGCTGCACCCTGTCTGTCTGTCCAGGCAGCACCTCTTCTGACTTTCCAGACAGCCTCTGTATCAAGCCCTTACAGCCCACAGGCACTTACCTTCTCCTGTGTCTTCTGGCTGCTCCTCTAAACGCTGCAGCTGGTTCCTGTCATTGGTGCGGCGCATGTTGAGTCATGACATCACATGCGCCTTGTCTCAAAAAGAAAAAAAAGAAAGCTTTATTGTACCAGGCAACCGCAATCCCCCCCCACACTTCTCTCTGTGATCCCTCCACATTCCCCTCTCAGCGATCCCCCACCATATTCCCCCCTGTCTCAGTAATGCCCCCGTATATTCTCCTCTCAACGATCCTCTCCAAATTCACCTTTCTCTCAGTGATCCCCCCCCCCACAATCCCCTCTCTCAGCAATCTCCCCCACATTCCTCTCTCTCAGCAATCTCCCCCACATTCCTCTCTCTCAGCAATCCCCCCCCACATTCCCCTCTCAGCGATTCCCCCCACATTCCCTTCTCTCTCAAAGATCCCCCCCCATATACCCCTCTGTTTCAGTGACACCCCCATTCATTCTCCGATCTCTCAAAGATCCTCTCCAATTCATCCTCTCTCTCAGCGATCCCCTCCGCATTCCCATCTCTCTCTCAGCGACCCCCTCCGCATTCCCATCTCTCTCTCAGCGATCCCCTCTGCATTGCCATCTCTCTCTCTCAGCGATCCCCTCCGCATTCCCATCTCTCTCTCTCAGCGATCCCCTCCGCATTCCCATCTCTCTCTCTCAGCGATCCCCTCCGCATTGCCATCTCTCTCTCTCAGCGATCCCCTCAGCATTGCCATCTCTCTCTCAGCGATCCCCTCTGCATTGCCATCTCTCTCTCTCAGCGATCCCCTCCGCATTCCCATCTCTCTCTCAGCGACCCCCTCCGCATTGCCATCTCTCTCTCTCAGCGATCCCCTCCGCATTCCCATCTCTCTCTCAGCGACCCCCTCCGCATTCCCATCTCTCTCTCAGCGACCCCCTCCGCATTCCCATCTCTCTCTCAGCGATCCCCTCCGCATTCCCATCTCTCTCTCAGCGATCCCCTCCACATTCCCATCTCTCTCTCAGCGATCCCCTCCGCATTGCCATCTCTCTCTCAGCAATCCCCTCCGCATTCCCATCACTCTGTGACCCCCTCCGCATTTCCATCTCTCTCAGCGATCCCCTCCACACTCCCATCTCTCTCTCAGCGATCCCCTCTGCATTCCCATCTCTCTCTCTTAGCGATCCCCCCCACATTCCCCTCTGTATGTCAATGACTCCCCCACACACACATTCCCCTGTCTATCTGTGATCCTCTGCCTGACAGTGACTCTCCCCCCCCCACACACACACACATTCCCCCCTGCCTGTCAGATTTATTCCACACTCAGTACTATAGTTCCCCTTTACTCACCCATTCATCTTCTTTCATCTGATAAGCCTCACCCCTTTGCCCTCTCCAGCCCCTTGGGTTCCTTGGAAAGGAAACCTGGCCCCCCATTGGTTGATGGCAACCATCATTCCGTAGCCTGCTATGGGGCATCCATTTTCTGTTAGCCCCTGCTGCAACCTCAGCCTGCCAGATCTCGAGCAGGTGGCCCCGAATCATTAATTGCCCCCACCCTGGCTCAGCCTGCCTCGATCACTGGTAAGTCCGTCTCTCTCTGTCTGGGCCCGTGTCTCAAGACCTGGCAGTCCCCTCCCTGATGGCGGCCCTGTCCAAACCCACTGGCAAACAGTACATATGATGGGCTAGACTCCCACCTGGGGGCTCCTTCCGTTTTGTGAGGAATGGTAGAAGACAACATCGCATTCTTGGGTGCGAGGCATTATAAGAAAGAGCTATGTGCTAACCTTCAAGGACAGTTTTTCACCACAGGTCTACCTCGCAATCCCTACAATGCCAGGGCCTTGCAAGATTGTGACAAGTTCCTTCTGGACGCAGATGTTGTTTCCCCTGTGCCACTACTTCAAAGAGAAATCTGTTTTTATTCCAACCTCTTCCTCGTTGGAACACCAGATGGCTCATTTTGCTCCATCCTGTATCTGAAATCACTGCACATTTAGCTCAGGGATTCCAAGTTCTAAATGGAGTTTCTCAGGCCCATTTTGCACTCTCTGGAACCAAGCAATATTCTAGAGTCACTGGATGTCAAGAATTTTTATTTGTATATTCTGATTTGGGACGAGCTTTAACATTTTCTACACTTTGTGGTCCTCTCAGACCACTACTAATTTTGGGCCTTACCCTGTGGGTTGCAGACAGCTCCTAGGGTGTTCACCAAGGTAATGGCAGCCTCTCTGTGGCTTTGGAGGATCTGGATAATGTATTTTCTGGATGATCTTCTCATTGCAGCCCAGTTGGCAGATATCCTACAGAAGCTAATGATTCAAATCCTTCAATCCCATGGTTGTTTCCTAGATTGACACAAATCTAGTCTTGTGCCTTCTCAGCAAATGGTACACTTGAGGGCCCTCTTGGGCACTCAGGCCCAGAAGGTTTTCTCCCTCGGGACAAGATTGCCTCTCAAACACCCTTCAGAGTGTCAGTACACCTCTGCATGAGGGTCCTCAGCAAGTGGTCTCCACCTTTGACATGGTGGAGTTTCCAGAACCTTCCAATCATAAATTCTGGCCATGTGGAACAGATCTCACGTTTAGATCATTTCCCAGTTGATAACATTATCTCCAAAGACATATCACGGCCTCCTGTGATGGCTTCATTGCTCATTCAGAAGTGGACTCTACTTAAAACAAATGCCAGCCCCTCAGGGGCTAGGGTGCAGTCACTCTTGTAGCAACCATCCAGGGCTGCAGGATGGACAAAGAGTCCCAAATTCCCATCAACATCTAGGAGCTCTGAGCAATTTACAAGGCCTTGTGTCAAGCAAGACATCTTCTACAAGGCTGTCTGGTCAGGGTCCAACTCGACGGCTATCGCCTACATCAATCATCATGAAGGCACAAACAAGGAGCCTCCAAGCCATGCATGAGGTGTGCAGGATTCCACCAGTTGGTGGAACAATTTCTATCATCTCTGTTGGCTGTCCACATTCCGGGGTTCAACAACTGGGAGGCCTACTATCTCAGCCGTCAGGATATATATATCCCAGAAATTGGTCTCTTAACCAGGAGGTCTTCTAACAACTTGTGGACCACTGGGACCACCCCTCCATAGACATGGTGGTATCCCATCTGAACCCAAGCTGACCTGGTACTGTTCCAGGACCTGGGGGCTTTTCTAGTGGATTAATTATCTGTCCCCTGATCTTTCCCTGTAATTTACCTCTTTCCCACCTGATGTCCCTGCTACCTTATCATCCTGGTCGTTCTTGATTGGTCGCATCGGGAATAACAAGCCAACCTCATGCGCATGTCAGTAGCTCCTCCTTGGCACCTTCCTCTTGGGTCACACCTTCTTTTGCAGCTGGCCCATTCCTGCATCAGGATCTTCTCGTCTGGCTTTGTTGGGGTGGCTGTTAAGACAGCCGTTTTGAAGGCTAGATAGCAGTCCTTCCTGCAGTACAAACCTTTCTTCAAGGGGCACCACCCTTTCTGCCTCCGGTTGCATCCTGCAACTTGGTGCTTATCCTCCAGGCTCTTCAACAACCTCCCTTTGAACCTTTCGATTCGGCAGACCTCAAATGGCTCCCTTGGAAAACTGCTTTCCTTCTGGCTATCTCTTCGGCCTTTCGTGTGTTGTCTCACAGATCGTCATTCCTGACGCCTATCTTAAGTCCCTTGTCGGGCTTGAGCCGTTGGGATTTAGACCATACAGCCTCGCAGCCGCCGGTCTTGTAACTTATCTCCAGTGTTCCCTATGACATCAGAGAAATGGATTTAACATGTAAAAACCGAAATCTTGTTTTCCTTACTTTTTTTTTTTTACTCCTCCTGTTCAGTTATCATTGTTCTAAAAACACATAGTTGGTCAGTCTTTTACTGTGTGCCAGTAATGTCTAAAAGTGGTTGCTTATGGTTTGCCAGGTTTTAGTCTCTATTAATGGATGTGATTCCTTTATTATGAAGTCTAGCAACAGACTACACAACCTTGGTCTACCCGTGACCAAATTTTTTGTAAAACTTTCAGAACAATCAAATTTTTTTTACAGATCCCACCATAAACAGTACAATCACATTTTAAAACGTAATTGCTTTGGCTTATTGAGTCATTTTGAACTCACATGCTACAGTCTAAAAGCAGTTGAACATCTTTTCATCTATATTCTTCATCAGTGTAACTTTAGATATATAATTTTCACCAAAAGCAGAGCAGCAGATTGTTGATTTTTTAAATTGTAAAGAATTCTTTAAAAAAAATCCGATAACTGGTAGCATTGTTTATGAATGGATAGATATTATATTTTCTTTAAAGAATTGTGGCTTACTGGATCAAAAAAGGTTTTTATTGGACCACAGTTTGTGTCTATGCAGCGTGTAAACAGGAAGAGAAGAAAAGGTCACCTATTGATTAAAAAGAATCAATGGATTCTTTCAGTACGGTTACTAGTGGGTACATTTAGCACTCAGATGAAAATACAAGAGATTACTCTAAATGCCTTCGTACAGCAAGTAAAAAAATCTGTACTAATTGACCCATGTGGCTGTGACACACTAGGAATTTAGGGTCTGATTCAGGTTGGTTTGCAACGCTGTGTTCACGCACCCGCTCGCTGCAAAAATATGCTAATGAATGCAATCGCATGGCAACTGCAGCACTATACCAAGATGCCCACCACTGTATAAAGCCGCCCACTTCCCATGACATGCATCCGCAAGTCAGTGAAAACATCGATAACATCAGACCCATACGCACAGTTGTGATTGACTATGACCTGCTTCACAAACTGCTAAACTTCCTGTTGCCAACTAGATCTCTGGCTATGTAAACAATCGCAGGGGCTTAATTATGCACGCCCCTGTAACGGCGTTCAAACGCACAGGCACGCCTGCGTTCGCCCGACCACCCCCAAACTGTTCACTTCCTGTCAATCAGTGTGTAATGGGATCTGCGTGATTACTGTGATCTATTCCCGATCGCAGCGGTCGGTTCGCGCACTACGATGCATATGTATGTGCAGTATGCTTACATCGGCCGGCTGCATGCGAGTGCAGCCTTTCGAACCAACCTGAATCAGGCCCTTATTCCATAGTTTCTATACTGGGTAAAATTTCTATCTGGAACCTGCAAAAGACCTCCATTAGATGTTACTGGAGGAGAGCACACTGGTGAGCTGTGAAGAGCAAATCCCCGTCACTTCCAGTCGACAGTGTTTTAGCCCAGCAAGTAAAACACTGTTGAAAAAAGAGGTTCTGTTGGAATCTATGGCACATTGTTAAGCAGTGATCTGTAGCTGATTTTTATCCTTGCATATCAATTTTCAAATCATCTAGAAAAAAAAAATGCCCAATATCTAGAGCAGTCATTGTCAGCAGCGGAAAATTGTTCAGATATCCCTCTTGCAAATGAAATCAGCGATCTTCCGCTGTGTAAAACCTAGGCAGAAAAATCATCTCCGTGCAACTACAGACGAGTCTTATCTTTCCATAAAACAGCGTATTGTATAATGCCTCAGTGTGATCTGATTAGCCAGCAGAAGGTTAATAGAAGAGTGTGGAAGATAGCCAACATTGAACCAGCAGCAGCAAGTCATGCAATTTGCATTTAGATTGCTATTACAAAATGGATGTGTCCCCTTTTTATTCTGCTAACTCTATTTTCTAAACAGAAAATACAAAATGCTTATTGTGCTTTGTCTTATTTTGGAAGTCTCCTATTCACTCATCGTGAGTTATATAAAGTGTATGTGCAATTCCTTGGCTCATTAGTCCCTGCGGTAGTCTCATACAAGCATGAAAAACACTAATGCGAGAATGGACTGGATTATCTTTTTAATTTCCCCATCACGCCTCACAGCCGAGGGGGACACATACAGCACTGCATAGGGGGGGGCTTTATAGCTTCAGCTAGTCTGAGGGCTCTGAGTGATCGCGTCTTGGCACACATGAACATACAAATGTTATTAGACAATAGGATCTCTTCTCCTCTATGCCCGAAACACTTCAGAATTCATTCTGCTGCTTTTGACAGCAGTCACATAATCAATAAATACAAGGGAACCAGTTCCATTGGCAGCCATACATGCCCACGCCATGACACTACCACCACCATGCTTCACTGATGAGGTGGTATGTTTTGTATCATGAGCAGTTCCTTTCCTTCTCCATACTCTTCTCTTCCCATCATTCTGGTACAAGTTGATCTTTGTCTCATCTGTCCATAGGATGTTGTTCCAGAACTGTAATGGCTTTTTTAGATGTTGTTTGGCAAACTCTAATCTGGTCTTCCTGTTTTTTGAGGCTCACCAATGGTTTACATCTTGTGGTGAACCCTCTGTATTCACTCTTGTGAAGTCTTCTCTTGATTGTTGACTTTGACACATATACACCTACCTCCTGTAGAGTGTTCTTGATTTGGCCAACTGTTGTGAAGGGGTTTTTCTTCACCAGGGAAATAATTCTTCTGTCATCCACCACAGTTGTTTTCCGTGGTCTTCCGTGTCTTTTGGTGTTGCTGAGCTCTCCGGTGCATTCTTTCTTTTTAAGAATGTTCCAAACAGTTGATTTGGCCACACCTAATGTTTTTGTATCTCTCTGATGGGTTTGTTTTGATTTTTCAAGCTAATGATGGCTTGTTTCACTGATAGTGACAGCTCTTTGGATCTCATATTGAGAGTCGACAGTAACTAATTCCAAATGCGAATGTCACACCTGCTTAATTGATAATGAAATAATGAGGGAATAGCCCACACCTGTCCATGAAATAGCTTTTGCGTTGATAGTCCCATTACTTTTGGCCCCTTAAAAAGTGGGAGGCACATATAGAAACTGTTGTAAT
Organism: Taudactylus pleione; assembly: GCA_031769625.1. Lineage (NCBI taxonomy): Eukaryota > Metazoa > Chordata > Amphibia > Anura > Myobatrachidae > Taudactylus > Taudactylus pleione. The sequence continues at coordinate 611,655 of JAUIMM010000481.1, forward strand.
TCCTACACCGTTCACCTGATTTGGATGTAATTACCCTCAAATTAAATCTGAAAGTCTGCAGTTAAAGCACATCTTGTTTGTTTCATTTCAAAGCCATTGTGGTGGTGAATAGAGGCCAAAATATGAAAATTCTGTCAATGTCCCAATATATATGCACCTGACTGTAGCACTGATCTGGGACTTCTGAAGGCAATACAACCAATTCTAGTTTATTTTTATTTGTTTAGAAAAAGGTGCCAAAGAGCAAGTTACAGTACATAACATTTACCGGTATATGTTAACAATGTAACAGCTTAAACTGTTTAATAAATAGTGATGGAAATAAACCTAAACCACAGATGAATACAATCTAAAATGTAGAAGAAGAAAAGCAATCTGATACCTAGAGTTGTCATGTATACAAGAGGGAGTTTATTATAAAATATAGGTATAAGATGGTAAGAGGGAGTTGGTTAGATTTTGTGCTGCACAGAATGAAAACAGAAGTTACATCTTAGTATCAAGTTTTAACTTCCACCCAAAATCACTGAATATTAGGGCAGTCCCACCAAATGTGGATTACACAGCCTCCAGCGTAAAGCATAGCACCAGCGAAAAATTTGTGTTTCTTAATACTACAATTACATACAATTTGTCCGCCCACGACCGTTTTTTATGACCAGTCAATAAAGTCAAAGATGTCTCCTAGATCAGATTCCCAGTCTGACTCATGTAAGGTACCAGCAACAGTGCGGGGTATACCTCCCAAGGAGAGGGGTGTAGCCCAACTTACCAGAGAAAGTAAGTATTGTTGAATACCAACCGCATATTCGTTAGTATCACTGTGACACTATACAAAATATGCTGCTGGTATTAAGGCCCGTTGTTGAATGGGGCCCTAAGAGAGAAATTCATTATTGGGTGTGATTGAGCTTCAGTTGATTTTTATGTGAGTGAGGCCATAGTAGACCAGAAGGAGAAGTTAAAGAGAAATTGGCTGATCCCTGTCCACCCATATGTAGACAAAGAGGCGAATGTAGGGGTCAGGCCACCCCTAGGCACAACATTATTTTGTCTGCCATCCCAAAAAAAAAAAAAAATATATATACATTTTTTGTTGCCTCCTGTAATGTATCAAGATTATTTAATAACTGCAAGCTTGCAACTTAAATACATACTTTATACATTTAAATTCCAATAAGAGTAAATTCTAATCAGGGCAGCCAGTGCTACCAGACAGGGATCCATGCTTCAGCAACTCTGGTGGCCAAAACCTTCATCTGTGACTCCCATGCCAGCTCCACAGGCACTGCAGTTCAGCATAGCTGCAGAGCCACCCAGAAGTGACAAGCATCAGCAAGCTGCTCTGCCTGTCAACATCACAAGCTTATCGTTGCTGTACCAGGCACCGCACCCTCCATATCAGATGCCCACGGGTCCAGACAGGCGGACTGAATGAGGTAGGCGGCAACCCCTACCTCACCCCCACTTCCTGCATCACCAATCTCTGCCTGCTACCTCCCCCTGCCCCCCCCTTCTCCTCCCTCCGCAGTGTTAAAAAAAGAGCCAGTTGTTCTGATGCAGGGAGGCAGACTGCTTGGCAGTCACCAGCAAGTGGTACCCCTAGGCACCTGTCAAGTGAGAAATTTTCACTATCCATAATTGAGCTGAGCAATACTACTACCGGCTATACATTGTTAAGTCTATATAAGCTATTTCAACCCAGGCCAACTGTTTTCACTATTTATTCTAATTTCTACTTTCCTATTATTAAATGAAGTAACCAAGCCAAGTTTATTTTACACTGAAGGCTGTTTGTTCATTTGAAAATAGTGGTGAATAATAGCTACAGAGCATTGTGTTTCCAAATAAAATGGTAATGTGAGGTGCTGACTAGACTAGGTGTAATAATAATAATTTTTTTTTGCACTTCTCATAGGTACATGGACAGAGGGCAGCCTGGGAAGACCCAGTTGAATGGGTTAGGGACACGCTGCCTTGGCCTCTGGCACAGCAAGATCAGTCAAAGTTGTTACATCTACCACAGCCCAGTATGGGCACCCACCTCTCTGCATCACCTCCCAGGGAACACATAGTGAAGGAATCGCCTCCAGCTTCCTTGGACTCTGATCCCCTGGTATAGTCTAAGCCTAGTATTGTTTTTATATGCACAAAGAAAAAGATTTGTATGCAGTTGTGTTGATGAATGAGCATCAGTATGTCAAAAGATGGCTTGGGATATGTGCTCACTGTTTTTAAAGGTGAATTTTGGAGAGATGTATACTCAAAGACAGGAGTGTAACTAGGTATATGAATGCCCCATAGCAAAAGTTTGTAAGGGCCCCTATGTACCTATTCCCAAACTCAGTCCTCAAGACATCCTAACAGTCCACATTTTAAGGATTACCAAGCTTGGGCACGGTGACTTAACCACTTGCTTGGTGCATCCGCACCAGGCTGGGCTTTCCCTGACATGGTCGCATCTGATGTGACCAGTCAAACACCCACTGGGCGGCTTTGGGAACATAATTTTCCCGCAGTCGCCAATCTCGGGACCTCCCGGTCCCTCTGTAGCTGCTGCTCCGCCACCAGTGTGTCCCAATTACTGTGGCCAGCGCTTCCCGCGTCTTTCCAAGCCCGGCAGCTCCAGAGAGCAGCAGCGGCCGGAGAAGCCATTGCCGGCCCCGCACGTGTATACCCAGGTAGCTCAGCTCCCGTGGTGACTTCCTCCTGGATTTACCTGGCGGCTGCAGAGAGCATTTAATTTTTAAAATCGTCAGTTAAGTGGTTAATTAGTACCTCAGTCTTTTGCTTTGACCATCTGTGCTCCACCATAGATATCATTAAAACCTGGACCATTGGGGTGTCTTGAGGACAGAGATTGGGTTCTCTGATATAACACATGTAACTTTGGCAAGGAAGATGGGCCCCAAGCACTGATCCCCATAACAACTGCATCCTTTGCCACTATGGTAGTACGCCCATGCTCATAGAGCAATGATTTTATGAAGAGTGACCAAACGGGCGGTAGTATGTCTTATTTCCTTTATTTATTAACAGTTTCTTATATAGCGCAGCATATTCCTTTGCGCTTTATCATCCAGCCTTACATATGGGTTATGTGTAGTGATGGGTGGAGTCGGACACAAACTAATTGAAAACCGGCTCCCACCGCCTATATAACTTCTCCCTAACCACTGTAAGCTCAGACATGTTTTTAGTGCCTTTGGAGAAGGCACTAGCTAGATAGGTCCTAGCTTTTAGTTAGGTTTTATTTCTTTTCTTTTATGTTTGAATTTGGGTGTTTAGTACCTGGAGACAGGCGACAAACACCAGCAGAGTGGGAGTTATATAGATTAGAAGGTTTTGTGTGAACCTGTATCCCACTCTAAAGACCCCTGAGAGAGTCAACAAACTAGCATGTCCCTGGGTCTCTCTCCAATCCAGCACACAGCTGAGGGGGCCGCAGGCAAAAAGGTAGGATTTATATATATATATAACAAAGAATTATACTTAGAGGGCGCAAAAAAATGTACTTTCAAGTGTGTCAAACACTTCCAGAATGTTCAATAATTAGCACCAAGTCCTGGCTTAAAGTCCTTTTTAAGAGAATCTCTTCTTTTGATAAATGCTCCAAGGAAGTTGAAGATGGATACCATGAACTCCAGAAATGAATATCTACAAAAGACCCACTCACCAAAAGAATACACCCAAAAAATTGCCCGAAGGCCTACTATTAAATGTAATAAACAATAAGTATATTTTTAAATATTTATTAAAATTTGTCAATTGACAATAAGACAGTTTATAAAAATTGCTTACACGATCATTTTGTCCATTGCTTCTGACAGTGGAAGAAGATAGTAATTATCCTATTGTTTCCCGTTTGGGATTAAAGCTTTCCAATAGGCAGATTTTTCACTCCAGACCAATGAACTTTTTAAATTCTTAACCCAACGCGTTTTGTCCGTTAGGACTTCATCAGGGGCATATACATCTTAAAAATGAATATAACAGTCAAGGTGAGCTCAAAGTAGACATATGGGGTCTTATTAAATATGAAAAATTACTATACATACCACAAAAATACGTGATCCAGTAGACCACTGGTAAGATAAAAAGTCCCTAATAAGGACCTATATAACAGAAATAACCATCATGTGGTGTATTGACATAAATAACACCTTTTATCCGATTTTATAAATATTATAATTAATACATACCAAAAATTGTTCACTACAGAAGTTCATACACAATGTTGTCCTTAAGAAGAACATATATATTAAAAAATAACTTTCATATAATAGGATACTTATCAGCATAATCCATTCTTTAAAGGCATGTATCTTTAGAGGCCATCAAATCTTAAAATTACCATTAAAGCATAATATTTAAAGCCTTCATTGAGTCTAACAAACAATAATGACATTTATATAACATAACAAAAACAATAACCAGAAATGTGCTGGAAGGTTTCCAAATACTCAACTAAACAACTGGATTCCAAATGTGATTCCAAATGTGATGTGCTCTGTAACAAGGATCAGGCTGTAATGAGGAGCTCTCTCCTGCCTGCCTTATATACCTAAATGGGAGTGATGTCACCTCCTGTCTAATGATTTCCTTAAAGTGAATAAAACGTTCTTATAATACCATACTAACGGGATTCATTACCCCTGGAACTACTATATCCCTACTGGATACTGGTCTACTGGATCACATATTTTTGCGGTATGTATAGTAATTTTTCATATTTACTAAGACCCCATATGTCTACTTTGAGCTCACCTTGACTGTTATATTCATTTTTAAGATGTATATGCCCCTGATGAAGTCCTAACGGATGAAACGCGTTGGGTTGAGAATTTAAAAAGTTCATTGGTCTGGAGGGAAAAATCTGCCTATTGGAAAGCTTTAATCCCAAACGGGAAACAATAGGATAATTACTATCTTCTTCCACTGTCAGAAGCAATGGACAAAATGATCGTGTAAGCAATTTTTATAAATTGTCTTATTGTCAATTGACAAATTTTAACAAATATTTAAATATATACTTATTGTTTATTACATCTAATAGTAGGCCTTCGGGCCATTTTTTGGGTGTATTCTTTTGGTGAGTGGGTCTTTTGTAGATATTAATTTCTGGAGTTCATGGTATCCATCTTCAACTTCCTTGGAGCATTTATCAAAAGAAGAGATTCTTTTAAAAAGGACTTTAAGCCAGGACTTGGTGCTAATTATTGAACATTCTGGAAGTATTTGACACACTTGAAAGTAAATTTTTTTGCGCCCTCTAAGTATATTTCTTTGTTATTTTTTTGTTGGGCTCCCACTAACAGGGGTTACACTTGAGGTGCAGCAAAACCTTTTGATAGCGCAAAATAAGGGCAGTTTGTATCTGTTATATATATATATTGATTGATTGATTGTATGTGTGGCACTGTTTACCTTTGGTTTATTTTGCACTTAAACAAATGGGTGAATAAGTGTCATTTACCTCTGTCTTTTCTATTCATTTTGGGCTCCACCTCTTCTTTTACAATTTAGGTTGCAATGTGGTGAGTAGGCTTGTCGTCTTCTTCTTTCTCAGTTTGGATAAATCAGACAAGGGTACTAAGAAGCAAGTTTCTGTGTGTATTTGTACAAAATGTGAGAAAAATTGTCAAAAGGTACAGTACAGACCAAGGTCGCTCTGTGTCGGTTGTTCACAGGAGGTGTCATTATCAGGAGGTTCGGCAGAAGAGTCGCTGATGCCTGATTGGGCTAGATCTATGGCAGATGCCATAGGTGAACTACGTCATATCCAGGATAATTATGTGAGATCGTGTGATCAAGCATTTGGCCTCCATAAATATCAAGGATGCCTACCTCCATATTCCTATATGGAAGGGTCATCAGCATCTACTAAGGTTTGCAGTAGGGCATCAGCATTTTTAGTTACAGGCTCTACCTTTTGCTTTGGCCACCTCCCCCTGAGTCTTTAAAAAGGATATGGCATACATGATATCCCTTCTCAGGAGAGGAGGGTGAAATATGTTGGTCATCTGGATGATTAGTTGCCTCGATCTCTCTATTACAACACCACCTTCAGGTTACAATAAACATGCTCCAGAGATTCGACTGGATTGTCAGTTTTCCCAAATCAATTTTAATTCCATCCCAGAGGATGCTATTTTTGGGTTTACTCTTCGACACCTGGGGTCACAAGGTATTTCTTCCTCAGGCAAAGATTCAGGTTCTGCAATCCAGATAATTTTTCAGATGTCATATGTCTTGGTTCTAAGAGCCATGCAGGTATTGGAAAAGCAGTTCCTTTTGCCAGGTTCCACGCCCGACCTCTACAGAGCCAATTGCTTGATCGATGGCTCAAGCAGTACTGGTAGATGCCATGACAGTGCCTTGGCGGTTTCAGCTGGCATACATCTTTCCTCCACTGGTAATGTTGCCAAGGGTAATTCAGAGGATTTGACAGATGGCACGTCCAGTCATTCTCATAGCTCCAGACTGGCCACGCCGTCATTGGTATGCAGTTCTTCAGGGCATGTTGGCAGATGTTCGTATAGTCTACCTCTTCGTCCAAACCTGTTGCTTCAGGGTCCATGCCGTCACCCCAATTTGCCTCGCTTGGCTTTGACGGCATGGTTCTTGAATCCAGGATTCTGAGGGCCAAGGGGTTTTTAGAGTCTGTAGTGAAAACCATAATATAGGCTTGTAAGCCGGTTACTTCCAAAATCTATCATTGTATATGGAAGATATATATTTCTTGATGTGAACAACACAAGCTCAAACCAGAGACGTTCCAAGTGCCTCGCCTTTTCTCTTTTTTTGCAGGATGGGCTGGTTAAGGGTCTGAAATTGTCCTCTCTTAAAGGACAGATTTTAGATTTATTGATTCTGTTCCAGAGGAAGTTTGCTACCATTCCAGAAGTTCAGACTTTCTTGCAGGGGGTTCTTCGTATTCAACCTCCTTATGTTCCTCCTTGAGACTTGAATTTAGTTTTGGAGGCTCTCCAAAGGCACCATTTGAGCTCTTGGAGTCTATAGAATTGCGTTATCTCACTCTGGCCAAAAGGTTTTTTTTTTTTTTTTTAACCATTGCATCGGCCAAAAGGGTTTCTGAATTAGTTGCACTTTCCTGTAAAGCTCCACTTTATTATTTTTCATGAGGATAGGGTAGTGTTACATACTAAGCCTTCTTTTCTACCAAAGGTTGAGAGTAGACTTTCCACATGAACTAGGATATTGTCCTACCAGCTTTTTGCCAGGATTCAGTGACCCAGGAGGTTTTTCTTAGCACTGTTGGATGTGGTACGCGTGTTATGCATCTACTTGGACCGTACTGTGAATTTGAGGCGTATGGATTCCTTGTTGGTGTTGGTTGATGCACCAAAAAGAGGCTGGCCTGTCTCAAAAGGGTCCTTCACTAGATGGATCACTTCTGCTATTAGACAGGCATATTTGTCATTGAATAAGACGGTTCCAGCCTCAATTCGGGTTAATTCGACTCGTGTGGTCGGAGCGTCTTGGGCTGTGCAACATGGTGCCTCGGTTGAGCAACTCTACAAGGCAGCTACCTGATCATCTGTACACACTTTCACAAGATTTTACTGCTTCCATACATTCGGCGCAAGAGATGCTAGTGTTGGGCGGAAAATTCTTAGAGTGGTTGGTTTTGACGCTCCCCTCTCTTGGCTTGCTTTGGTATATCACCCATATGTAAGGCATCTCCCAGATGGATGATAATGGAAATACTGTTTTTACTTACCGTACAATCTCTTCCTTGGAGTCCATCTGGGGGATGGAAGGATCCCTCCCTTGTTTGGTTGTTTCACACTAGATACCTGTTGGTTTCTGGTTTTCTCAGTTCTTCCATGTCTCTCCCCGGCTTTGTTAAACATCATTAGACTGAGCTGACGGTGGTTAGGGAGGGGGATATATAGGGGGTGGGAGCCGGTTTTCAATTAGTTAGTGTCCGACTAGACCAATCACTACACATAACCCATATGTAAGGCATCCCCCAGATGGACTCCAAGGAAGAGATTTTGCGGTAAGTAAAAATCGTATTTTTACATATTGTCCTGTAATATGTATACTACATACGCTATGTGTATTGTATTAGCATCTCTTAATAGATCTCATTAATCTCTCTTTGAGTATCCATTACTTACCTGGCAAAACTGATTGAAATGCATGCATGGTACTGCTGTTGCGTGTTGTAGTACAGACTGCTTGTTAGATATTATAACGGACTTCATCACCTTGATTTCACCTCAACTTCACATATACTTCACCTTGCACCCCTATAGAGTGCACAGGAATATAGGTGAAGTTGAGATGACTTAGAGGTGATGTAACATCACCTGTAATTGAATTACCCCCTTTAAGGTGTTTTACTACATTCCCAGAACTTAATATTAAGCTTAGCATAGAAAATCTGGTGATATTATTGTACATGTAAGGGAATGAAGGGGGCTACTGTTACTGGAAAATGTGCTGTGAAAATGCTGTTTGCTTTGCATATACCAGAGTGATATGTTTTACATTTGCACATTTTCTAGATGGCTATGCTCTTAAAACTTCAAGAAGCGGCCAACTTTATTGAATCACCAGACAGAGAGACGTTGTGTGACAGTGACCTTACCTCCACTATCTGATGATCACAGCCTGAATCCTCAGCGTGAGAAATACTCTCTACACATCACCTTTATTGTACAATTGTGAAACTGGAAATTCATTTTGAGAGAAATCACATTGTTCCTTTCAACCTTAGGATGGACTTTATTACCTTTTAACCCTTCTTTAATATTTATGCCACCTCGGTTGGAAGTAGAAAGAAGAATCTTACAACAGATTGAAACAAGGGTTTTGTTTTTTGTTTTTTTTGTAAACTAAAGTTTTTCTCTGTTCTTGATGGGACATTTGCAAAACAGATTTGAGGAGAGAGGAGGATTTATATTACTATTTTGTTCTTCTCTTCCTATAAGTTAAGTTTAATTATTTCCCAGGCCTAATTTCAGGCTACCAATTATTCTCCACATGTAGTGTCTTCTGCCAAGGACAAAACAGGCATTAGACAGTGGACAATTCTATGTGAGTGAGATTTATGGGAAAGGAGGGTGTTCTATTTCAAGACTGTTATTGTATAACTATACTTCCTAGATGCAACCTAATATCGGATGGAATAGCAACAGATCATTAAGATACCACTGTAGGTGTGACCTTCATGGGTCAGCTTCAGGTTAGGACCATTGAAAAGAAATTGTGAAATGCATTTCTCCCTTCATGCACATTCCTCATGCCATACTCGTGTCGTTCTAATCTTTCTGCCAAGTGGGAATTCCATTTACCTATACACATTCTCAACTTCCCTCTGGTCTGAACACGACAGCATGCCAAACATTGTATTTGGGACTTTCACTGCATCATCTTCGGGGTGGTTGTTGGATTTATTGAGGATTTGAAGTCCACCTTATATTTTTCATTTTAGGCATGGAATAGAGGTGGTATGTGACATTTGTTGTAGAAGGGAGAAGTTACGTATCGTGGAGCATTGCGTTAACATGCACAAGGCAGTAACTGGGAGAAGCTTATAGAACCGAGACATGAAGCAAATAACAAAGCAAAACATTATGCAATAGATACATAATAGAACTGTATAGTCAGTCTCAAGCAGTATATGGTTTTCCAAGAATTTTTAATGTTTTTTTTTTTTTACATTCTAATTTTTACAATATGTTTTTGAATTGCTCCATTTTGGTAATCAATTTATTGCTTTGTAGCCCACCAACCAGCTAAATATAGATGTACAATCTCTAGTAGATCTGAGTTGAACAAACTTCAACCAAGTCACAAAGCAAAAGCTTGAACATATCTAAGTCATAAAAACAAATAGATTTTTTTTAAATAATTCAGTATTATGATCATTGTATCTTGTTGTACACAACATCAGTGTACAGGACCTCACGCTGCATGCAGACTAACACTTTTGTCTTGGCATGGAGTAAAGCCATTGTGATCAAGGTTTAATGTATTAGCCGAACAGCACTCTGCCCTTGCAATATAGATCCATGAAAGCTAATGTGTAGCTGCTACACAGTTATACGCTGACCAACTTGCAATTACTGTAAAGGTCACTTCAGTACAGAAAAATACTTTGGTACTGGAAAATACCTAATAAATGTCTATCTATTACTATGAGGTACAAGTAAATATTTTGATTGTTTAAAAAAGGCAAATAAAAAAATATATATTCAGGATTTAGTAAACTAACACAGTCAACTTTCTATACAAATATTTTAAAGGGGCGAGCAAAGTAATAATCTGCAAAGAATATATCTGTTTCACCTATGTTTACATAACATAGGCTTTGCAGAGCATACCATAGAAACCAGGAATAACCATAGAATTAGTTTTGACTCTATATTTTTTTCAATCCATTACAACTGATTTTTTTTTTTTTTTTTAAAAGATTCCCATTATTGCTGAAATTACCCAATCCCTGCTTTTATCCAGTATCAAAGAATATTGTGGTAAAGTTGAAGCTTAAAAGTGTTCTCTGTACAAGTTTTTCTTCTATGGCTGATTTAGGAAGCACGTAACAAAGTCCTCCTGTCACACTGGTGGTCAAGGAGAGCTGAAATTGCAGTTTTCTGAACCCTTTTCTGCTAGTATTGCACATTTCTACTGTGCACCACTAGTTTGCTGCAGAAACTATACTGCTTGCAAATTTGCAAATATACATGTTTCCATCCTCCTAGGGGACCTCCTTGTGCTGGTAATAGAATATTGATAGCTTTGAGTTGTCTTTTAAAGCACTTGACCCCCTAAATTGCTCTTAATTCTATAACTTTTATCATTGCTGTAAATTGTGTTTTTATGTATGTGTTGCACTTTATCATTTTCCGCATTGCTGGTCTCTGTGGTATAGCATAGGTAAGTGCTCCTTTTGGGAGTAGCACTCCATAATTATAAGCTTTATGCAATGTGGGGTAGGGTGTGGCCAATGGCCCATGGGTTTCTATAAGGGCATGTGACATTGGTGCTAAGATCAGGTGCTCACTGTCTGTCAGATGGGTGGGGGCATCTGTAGAGCTATTCTATTCTTCCTCCCATTATTCAATCTGGCAGAAATGGGATGAAATACTCCTCGGTGCTCACAATAAGGTCACTTTCTCTGTGCACGTAACCCTAACAGATGACAGTGCTCTGACTCTTGGCAGCAAATGCCTTGCTTTAACATTGCATGGGTAATAAAAAGGGGAGGTGACATAAGTGATCTTATTCCCTGTGCCTCCCTCCATATATTCTGTCACTGTGGCCATCATTTAGAGGTATCTGCGTTTTGTACATCAAAAATAAAAAATGGACTGAAGTAGGAATTGGTTCACCATTTTGTCAGCTGTTATCTGATATTACACATGAACAAGTAAAAGCATATAGTTGGCTCCTAATTTAGAATTGCCTGCTTATTCCAGAATGTTTCTGACTATGGCATATGTCATTAATGTTTATCATTTTATCATTATAGTGACAGACCCCAAACACTTCACAACTGATCATATCTTTTATGTCATTTTATTCCTCTTCATGGGATACACTTGTACCATTGTATTACTTTTATACTTAAGTGCATTAGTCTTGTATCTTATTCTAAGCAGAGAAGTGGACGGTGCTTAACCATATTGCTAGTGATGCAAAATTCTAAATGACCTTCTATATAAGTGGAACTTGTCTTGTTTCTGAGTGACACTCTACAGTTTTTACTACTACTTTGTATTTTACTCTTTATTTGTCATTTGTTACATTGTTTCATCTAGCAGTAACAAAAAAGAAATCTCAATCATCTCAATACCTTCAACAGATCAAATTTCCTACCCCACAGACACCAGATAGTGAGGGTACGTGTGTAGAGATGGTATTGCTACTTGTCTGTAGTATGCTATATATACTGAAAGCAGCTCGTACTGTATATAGAATAGAATTAATTGTCCTCTAATAGAGACTTACCAAAAACCAATGTTAGAAATGGTGTCCTCAAGAAAATGCATGTGTTACATCCGTGGTTCCTAAACTATCTGGACATGTGGCACAATATCAACATTTTTACAGCATTGTAAGCCCAAAGATGCAGAACATTATTAAATTAAGTAACTGGTTCTTACATGTCATCCTCCTGTTGAATTATGTGGTGGTGGACAGGGTTGTGCTTCTGTTTGTCCATTTATTTTATGATTGGCAGCAACTGGTACTGGTTTTACCAATCACATTGACCATAAAGAATAATTTACTGGTTCTGGTACCAACCCATGGCACCACTACAAGTGTCTACGTCAACCAGTTTGGGAACCACTGTGGTGCAGCATATAAGGAGTACGTTACTATAGAGGGCAATCATGTTATTCTACATTACAGAATGTAAACTGTAGCAAGCTGCTGAACATTAGTGTGCCATAGAACAAGAGCAATGCCATCTGTATGAAGCCTAACAGAATTGAGCAAAAGAGTGAAGATATTAACTCAACATTCAATCACACAAATGATGAGGCTGCAGCAATGCCATTTATGTTCTGTCTGTCACAACACATAAAGGAGAAATTATAAAGGGGTGTTAGATTTTAGAGCAAGACTTTATGGAACATTAAACACAATATACAGTTGGAATAAAATTGATTGAACATTTAGCTATATAAAGGACAATATGTCCTGCAAAATAAAATAAAGTTCAAATGAATTAAAGTATGTAATGAACAATTATAAGGACTAAATTACATTAACAATGTGTAGCCAACTACTTGTACTTAATATTAAAGTAAATAGATATTGTTTTGTGTGGGGGAAAAACAAGTTGCTTGTAACTTCTCTGTATGGAAAAATGACAAGTTGTATTTGTCAGCTGCAAGTCATTATAAAGTTTATTGCCTTGGAAAGGCAATTAATAGTTATTAAAGATCATATAAAGTGAATGAAACAAAATGTAAGAATAAAAATGAATTCCAGGTTTTTTTAGGCCACTCAGAGACCAGACCTGACACAAACTTATATCCCATGTGCTAGTAAGGGATAATTATAAACCCCCTCCCATTTGGGTCCTCTGGCAATGCAAGGTTTAACATGGTGCTTCATCTACAACCACAAAAACATCAGTGGCCTTAACCTGGGGGGGAGGGGGTGGATCCACAAAAATATCCTCTCCTCTCCTTCTTTGCACAAGCTCCTCCCTTGTTTGCCATTTTATGTAATCCAAATCCTAAATGTCTTTATGTCACAGTTTTAGGGAAGATACTATTCTGGTGACATGTAGCATGTTGACATTTTTTAGATGTATTTATAAAGTTGTACCATTGGAAAAAAAAAATACTTTCGATAATGTTTTGTTTTTGTATGTTGAAATTTAAAATGTGTCCATCAGAAAATTTACAATGCCTTATTTGTTAACTTTAAAACAAGAAAACAACTATCAAGAAACAAGTGGAAAATATGGAGGACAATAAAACAGAAGACTTTAGATGGTATTAATGAAGTGATACTTAACCTGGGGGTATTTTACAATGACTCGGTACACCTAATATATATAATTTTACTAGTAAAGGGGACAGGGGTCACCTCAGTCTACTCTGCCCCCTGCTTGCCCTCTCTCGACTTCTCCCCCGCTCCACTCCAAATAAACCAGTACCATTGTGTGTCTGATAGGCTCAGTTCCTGCATGCACTCCCATTATTACTTCAGTCACCATCTTACTAGTTATAAACACAACTAAACAAAGGGCCTGAATCGCACACAATGTGTTTGCAATGTCATCTGCTGTGTGCAATCGGAAATCCATGAGAACATCCACCTGATCAGATCTATGCAGCCTCCCCGTCCCCAGACCTCTACTTGTGAGAGCAGTTGTCACCACTATTCCCTGTATGTGCAGCAGCCTTATCCTTATGCAGGAGATTTGACCTAGGTTGGACAGATCTCTGCATATTCTCACCTCTGAGTAGCCCGCAATTCTGTCTACATACTCACGGCAAACTTGTCCAAATCTGCAAAAGCCCTGTTACTGTCCTGATGCCACCCACTAATGTCCATCCAGGTAATTGTGAGTTGTGTATGCAGGCCCCAATGTATGAGCAGTTTGCTAAAATTGTGAGATCCGTACACACACAGAATTGCATGAAATTGAATCATCCCCAAGATGGAGATTAATGGGTAATAAATAGAAGAATGCGATGGACTTTGTGTATACAACCTAATTGCTATGTAATTATATTTGTTTTGATCTCTCCCAAGCAGTGATGTGCGGTTAGGTCAATGGCTGGGGAGGAACACACGGAGATGGGTCTGAGTGCTGGGAGCCCGTCTCACCTTGTATTCACTGTAAAGGTGCATACACACGGTACGATATCTATCAACGATATATTGTTCATTTTTATGCAGTGAACGACCAACGATCCGTGTTCCTGCATGAACGATATCTACAGTATGATCGTCTGTACATGCAGACCAACTTGCACGATATTGTCAACTATGCCTGTTCAGAGATGTGGCAGGATGACTTCACTGAAAGATATCTTTCAAGTCGGTGGTACAGATCGTACCATGTGTATGCAGCATAACTCTCTCCCCTCACTGCACTAAGCTTCAGTGTCCATTGAGTCTCCTACCTGCATCACTGTGTCTTCTCTTGATGCTGCTGACCTGAGCTTCCTGGTCACATGACACATCCAAGGTGTCCATCAGTGCTCAAGGCACGCCCCCCACACCTAGATTCAGAGGCATGCCTCTATTAGCTCTCTCTCTGTGCAGCTTACTGCCCGTGGTGTGGACCCGTCCCAAGCTCTGCAAGCAGTGTCTGACTATACAGAAGCAAAGCTGTGCTGTTACTGCCTCATCTCGTTTTTCTGCAGTCACTGGGAACAATATGATTACAATAAACAAAGAAGATGTTTAGAAGATATAAATGTCTTCTTTGTATTATTCTAATCATTTTTATATCAATCTCAGGAGTATGAAAGGGGAGCCTCTGCCAAACTAAATGTTTGTTTCTCTGCACCAGCCCGCTGCAACTTTCAGTAAACAAATACCACTAAACAGGTTCTACCTAAAATTACGTGGTACCCAATAGTGTTTAACTTACAGAGCGGCTCCTACCCTTTTGCAGAGCCCAAAGAAGCAGATTCTCCAAGGGCTGCTCAGTTTCTGTGAAAAGGGGTTTGGGCTTATTCATATGGTTAAGGGGGAGATGTATCAAGCCTTAGAAGTTCATTGGTTAGTACTTTATCTCTCTCCAACTCATCTCCTTTTACAGGTTGTGTTTGAAAAAATGACAGAAACGGGACCGTCTTTTCTCTCTCTCCACAGCTTTGATATATCCCCGTAAAAGTCTTAGGGCCTGATACATTACCGATCGCAATTGCGACTACGCACTCAATCGGCCAATTGTTGTGTTCTGCATACGTGGAGTGATTGACAGGAAGTGACCGTTTGCGGTTGTGACGGGGGGGTGGTCAGCAAAACGCAGATGTGCCAGTGCGTTTGAATGCTGTTACAGGTGCATGCATATATTAGCCATTGCGATGCCATACACAGCTTGGGCTTTTACTGCGTGTGATGAGGTTGGCAATTCCTGAGTAAGGTCAAGCCTTGTGCAAGTGTGTGTGAAGCTTCGATGGTTTCGCTGTTTTGCTAAGACGGATGTGTATAAGGTAAAGTGGGCGTCCTTATATTTGGCTGCGACGGCCTCTTAGGGCGGAATGTATCAAGCATCGCATTTTGAATGCATAGCTACGCTTATTTACACCATCTGCAGTCAAACCCCCAAAAATGCTGTTTGACTGCATTATTGACTTTGCTGAATCCTGCCCAATATGTGCAGTACTTAAATTTAATAAAAAAAAAAAAGTGATACACTCCAAAAGAAGCAACACCCACTGCTTAAACCCTATTGTATACCCACAGAAAAACATAATTCAAGCAGAGACTCACGTTTCACAGAGGGCTGTAGTGGCATAGATAGTTTTATTCAAACTATGTTTTATGCGCAATCCTACATCAAACATACACTCTCCAGCTACTTTCAATTTGCTGTCATACAACCTATGTTAAAACACATCCATTATTTATACCGCAGTGTTTGGAGCACAAGAAAGCACTCTGGAAGACAAATGCCAGAGTCTCTACTATGTTTATATGTCCCCAGCGGCTGCTCCTATGCAGCCGCTGGGAATACTGTTCACTGGAAGGCTGAGTGTTGCTTGCTTTAGATTTCTCTGGCTATTGCTGCTCTCTGCACCATGTGGTATTCACTGGGGGGCTGTGGTCTGCTAGATTTACATTTCCCAGGTGTCTGCACTAGCCATAGGGTGGGGGTGCCCCCAGATTGGTCGATCACTGTGACCAGCAGTGATCAGGAAGATTATCTTCCTGCAGCTGCCCAGTGGGCATTTCTGACTGATCAACCACGCCAAATGGTTAAGGGAATGCAAACCTACTATTTCTTTTGTGTTTTCTGGAAAGTAAATGTGAAATAGTGTCTGGTTTTTATGTTCTAAAGTTGTTTAAAGACACATCTTAGCTAGTTTACACACAAAAGCAGGGTCGGACTGCCCATCTGGCAAATGACCAGGTCTTTATTACTTTGTATTTACTCTGCTTGTAAAAAAAAAAAAAACTACTTTGACACATTTGCTGGACAGCTTTAATTTTGTGCTACAAAATAGATTTGAGCTCCTCTCAAATCTAAACCTGGGTACATACTAAACGATGTACTGTATTGGCCTTTCTTGCGCTCTGTGATGGATCACAATGACCATTGCATACCCCCAATTCATTGCTTGATAAACTATGTTGTCGCATCTTCCCATCTGTGCTGCACATCAGATTGGACAATGCGACTTGCGATGAGGTGTGATGACATTAATTTATATCTTGTGTCATCGTATGGCGGATCGTGTGTTAGGATGCATATGACTCTTGAGTAAAAAGACCTGCAACAGCCTTGAGGGCTGCAAGTCTTGGCTGGATGTGGCAGTGTAACAGCTGTGTGAGCTAGGAGAAACTTGGCTAGGTGGGTCAGAAGGCCGTAGATTATGAAGCAGCCTTTGGGCCATGCAACAGCCTTGAGGGCTGGTATAACTTGGCTAGATGTTGCCTTTGGGCTGTGTAGCAACCTTGAGGGCTGGAATAACGTGGCAAGATGCGGCAGTAGCTGTAACAAAGTCACTGGAGTTAGATGCATAGGACTGCGCACAAAAGTCTGGAGTGTGACCTGTGCTTCCGAGTTGACACAAGCAGCTGGCACTGTAGTGCGGCCTGTGCCGCTGAGTTGACACAAGCAGCTGATGCTGTAGTGCGGCCTGTGCCGCCTGGTTGACACAACTGGCGCTGTAGTGCGACCTGTGCCGCCGGGTTGACACTAGCAGCTGACGCTGTACAGAGGGTGCTATCCGTGCCGCCTGAATGGCACAAATGGCAAAGAAAGGATATGCGGACCCTGGTTTATCCAGAAAGTTCACAAAGAATCTTCTCTGCAGCTTAGGAGCATGTAAAGATCTTTCTGGAACCCAGGAACACTCCTCTGGACCATAACCCTTTCCAGTGGACAAGAAATTTAAGACACCCGCAAGATATTCTGGAGTCCAGGATCTTCTCCATAACAAACTCCTGACGCCCCTGGACAAGTACTGGTGGAGGTCTGCTTGAATGTCTCAGAGTAAACCTGGAAGAAAGGAACACCGGCTTCAGGAGGGAACAATGAAAAGTACTGTTGATCCTAAGAGTCCTTTGTAACTTCAGCCAAACGGCTGCGGGATTAACCTGGGCAATGATGCGAAATGTGCTGATGAATTTAGGCCCCAATTTATGTGACCTTTGGAGCAGATTAATATTTCTGGAGGACAGCCACACTAGGTCTCCAACTCTGAAATTACAGGGCCTGCAGTGCTTGTCAGCCCACACCTTGGACCACCCAGATGCTTGTTTTAGAGCATGCTGCACCTTCCTCCAGACTGCCCGTATCTTAGAAACGGATGATGAAGATGAGGTACTGGTGGTAGGGGATTCAAACTAATTACTCCTAGGATGCGCCCCAGAGTTGCAATAAAAAGGAGAGACGGAAGAAGCAGAATGGCAAGAATTATTATATGCGAATTCCGCAAAGGGCAGAAGTGGAACCCAATTGTCCTGGCACTTAGAAATGAAACAACGGAGGTATTGTTCCAAGGACTGATTGGCCCACTCCATCTGGCCATTGGACTGTGGATGGTAGCCCGAGGATAAGCTCACATTGTTGCCCAACTCTGCACAGAAACATCTCCAAAAACGGGTCACGAATTGTGTTCCATGATCCGTGACGATATCCTTGGGAAGTCCATGAAGCCTAAAGACATGTTGCAGAAATATGAAAGCTGGAATAAGAACCTGCGTTCGCTCTTGGGTATGTGCTTGCTAGCTGCTGACACAAGAGATAGCCCAAATCTCTTATAGTGCTTAAAATTGGATTATAATGTGTCTGCGCTTAGCATGAGTGGTATCCCCTTATATAAGATGTTGTGTCAGTGGATCAATCACTCTACAGGTGTAACATATAATGGCCTCCCTCAAATAATGGGAGTAACGTAATGTGTATTTAATAACGTTGCTCCTAGGTAAGTGATGATTATCAGTATTGTGCTACTGATCCAAACCAAGAGACGTAATGGTACTCATACACAAGTAGGGAAAAATAAGGAAAAATGGGTGGCAGTCAATGAAGGAAGATATCCAATAAGGAAGCTTATGAAAAAATAGTCCAATTTTAATGAGTTGGCGGCGTCCCGAGCCCTCCGGTCCGTTTACTAATCCTAATGTGTCCTAAGCCGCTGGAATTGTGGTCTCTGTGTGTGAATGGATAGATTCAAACCGGTGATTGCTCCTCTCTTTTCTTAGGAGTGTGTGCCTCGTTACACACTCCTGAGGTGGCCTTGGTGTTAATCCCCAGTGGCTGCGAGACCTCTGGGTCCGTACTCTCATCCGAATGCGTGGTCCCAGGCCGTCTGCTGCAGCTGCTGGTCACTCTGGCCTGCCTGTAAATGTTGTGTGCAGTGGAGCTGCCGATGATGGAGGGCTGAGTGTGCCTGGTTACACACTCGGTCTGCTCGATGGTAAACTGAGTTTAACTGAAAATTGGAGCCGCAGAACATGTCAGAAACATACGCAAAGGACTGGAAACCCACAGCTTGTCCCATCATTTCAAACTCAAACACAACAATAATCCTAAAGGACTTAAAATAATTGGTATCAAACAAGTGACACAAAACTGGAAGGGGGTGACTTTATCAAACCATAAACAAAGAAGAATTTAAATGGATTTTCACACTCAAAACACAGTCCCCAAGAGGACTAAATATAGACAACGAAGTAAGATCTACATTAATCAATAGTTTATCCTTGATCACCCACACATGTCCCTCAATTATTTCCTCTTCTTTGATCTATGTTGTTTATAACATGCAAACATCTGCTATTAATTTGCCTAATACCACATATACTCTACCCATGATCTATCCTCATTGCCATAAATTCCTTTCACTATTATTATTTAATCCACCTCAATCTTACACACATCTGGGATATAACTGTATTTGAGGCTTTGAAGGTTTCATGAAACTCACACACTTATATTTTTCATGCCAATCTACAGTTTCCTTTTATTCTGCTAAGTGCCCCTAATCGCAAATAACATGGTGTAGGAGAACCAGAGAACCAACATTACATCATTTAACATTAGCCGTTATTAGATATCTCTTATTAAAGTCTATTCTCCTTTTTCATTATTTACATTCATTCCCTGTGAACAGGCTATTTAGCATGGTGCAACACATGCACCTAATCAGAAGTGTAACTACATTTATATTTAGTGAAGGTAATTGGTATGGAGACACAGTTCCCACTGACGAGAACATCACCTGCAGATTGTCTTGCTTATATCACCATGACTACTGACTCCCAGGAGCATTGTGACTCCATTTTTAAAGTTATTAAATACACATTACTTTACTCCCATTATTTGTGGGAGACCATTATGTTACACCTGTAGAGTGATTGATCCACTGACACAACATCTTATATAAGGGGATACCACTCATGCTAAGCGCAGACACATAATCCAATGTTGCAGAAATAGTGTAGACAATTATTTAGCAGATAATATGGCAAGAGGAAGAAAATGTACCATCAAGGAAAACCGGTCCACAATGGTCCAGATGACAGAACAGACACTGGAAGATCTGCAGTACAAAAAAGTCCATAGCAATATGGGTGCATGGCTTAACAGGTGTAGGCAGAGGACACAGGAGACCTTGAGGAGTGGTTTGGAGGGTTATTTCTAAAACAGGTATCGCATTTCAAAACAAATTCACGAGTGTCTCGAGACATGGACTGCCACCAGTCAGAATGAGACAGAAGTTCAAAGGTTCTAGTGATGCGCGGATGACCCACCACCTTGGACCAATGGAAGTCCTTCAACACATCCTTGCACAATCTCTCAGGGACGAAGAGCACACCTGGTGGTTTCCCAAGAGGGGCTTCAGTCTGTCCCGAGAGAATCCGCCAGCATCCTGGTAATGGCAGAGTGGATCCTGGAGGTTGGAATGATGGTTTCTTCTGAGGCTCTTGGAGGAAGACTGATAGAGAAACTTCAGGAAGGAGCATCCGCCTTAATACTCTTAGACCCCGGTCAAAATGAAATGACATAATTGAACCGGGTGAAGAATAGGGCCCAACGAGCTTCGCCGTCTCGATGTAGGCCAAATTCTTGTGGTCTGTGAGCACTGTCACTACATGGTTAGCCCCCTCTAACCAATGCCTCCAATCCTCAAAGGCCGGTTACTGTTATCATATTTCCTCTCTGCCGAGTAAAATTTCCTGGAAAAGAAGGCACATGGATGAAGCTTACCATCTCTAATGTCCTTCTGCAAGAGGATAGCGCCCACTCCGATTTCATATGCATCCACCTCAACAATAAATGGGAACTCTGGATTGGGATGCTGGAGGACAGGAGCAGACACAAAAGCCGCCTTAAGTGTGTTAAATGCTTGAATGGCCCCAGGTGACCAATTAGCGACCTTGGCTCCTTTGGTAAGTTCAACAATGGGCGAGACTATAGAGGAGAAGGACTTCACGAACCTGCAATAATAATTAGCAAAACCCAGGAACCGCTGGATGGCCTTCAGCGTAGCGGATTGTTTCCAATGCTGGATAGCCTTCACCTTGCCGGGATCCATAGGGAAACCTTGCGAGGAGATAATGTAACCCAGGAATGCTACCTCCTTTACATCAAACTCACATTTCTCTAATTTGGCATACAAGTTGTTCCTCAGTAGCCTTTGTAAGACCTGCCTCACATGTCTACGATGTTCATTAATGGACTTCGAAAAGATGAGGATGTCATCTAGATAGACCACTGCAAAGACTCCCAAGAAATCCCTTAACACCTCATTTAATGAAATCTTGAAAAACGGCTGGTGCATTGGAGAAGCCGATCGGAATGACAAGATATTCAAAGTGTCCCGAATGAGTGTTAAATGCCGTCTTCCACTCGGCTCCTTCTCTAATGTGGATGAGGTTGTATGTGCCTCTAAGATCAATCTTGGAGAAGATGGAAGCCTCCCGCAGTTGGTCAAAGAGAACGGAGATGTGTTGCAAGGGATAGGCATTCTTGGCTTTGATTTTATTCAGTCCACGGAAGTCAATGCAGGGTCGGAGGGATCCATCCTTCCTCTCAACAAAGGAAAACCCTGCTCCCACTGGGGATTTAGCAGGATGAATGAATCCCTTTTCTAGTGCCTCTTGACTATATTCCTGCATCGCTTGGTCTTCCGGATTAGATAATGCATGTAATCTGCCTTTAGGAAGCCTAGCACCGGGTAATAAGTCGATGGCACAGTTGAAAGGATGGTGAGGCAACAGAACATCAGCCTTTTACAAAAAACTTTGGCCAGATCATGGTAGGCAGCAGGAATAGATGAGGACTCGGCTGAGACGGTGGAAGCAAGACGAACAGGATGGGATAAGCATCCAGAAAAGCAGGTCAGCCCCCACTCAAGAATTTCACCAGTTTGCCACTGGATTGTGGGGTTGTGTCTTTTCAGCCAGGGTAAACCCAGAATGACTGGGACCAGAGGACATTGAAGAAGTAAGAATGATAATTCCTTCCGATGCAGAGCTCCAGTGGCAAATTGTAATGAAGGGGTCCAGAAGACAACTGGAAACTTGGAGAGTTTTGACCCGTCCAGACCAATAACCGACACAGATTTGAATAAGGGCTCAGGTTAAAGACCCAAGGTTTGAAAAGGTAATGTCCATGAAATTCTCCGCAGCTCTGCTATCAATGAACGCAGGAATGGAGACTTGATTGTTGAAAGAGAGATGACTGCGGTAATAAGGACAGAATTTTCCATGGAGATGGATGCAAGGCCTAGACGTACCTCCCCTAGCTCATCTAGACCTTGCCTTTTCCCGACTTCTTTGGCAAAGCTGAGCCATGTGACCTTTACCACCACAGTACAGGCACAGACCCAATGAACGTCTCCCCCATTTCTCTTCAGGTGGAAGACAAAATGCTACCAGTTGCATTGGTTTCTCTGATTCAGACGGAGCTAACCATAATGGAGATCGCAGAGGCAGAGAAGGCAATTTCTTCTCCAATCGGCGTTCACAGAACCGCCGGTCGACGCGAATACTCAGGTCCATGAGGTCATCCAGAGAACTTGGGGCAGGATACTGGACTAAGATATCCTTAATCTCCTTAGATAGTCTGCAATGAAACTGGCTTCGCAAGGCTGTGTCGTTCAAGCAGGAATCGACTGCCCATCTCCGGAACTGCAATAGTCCTCAGCAGGGTTGACACAAGCAGCTAATGCTGTAGTGAAGCCTGTGCCACCGAGTTAACACAAGCAGCTGACGCTGTAGTGCGGCCTGTGCTGCCGTGTTGACACTAGCAGTTGACGCTGTACAGAGGGCACTATCCATGCCGCCTGGATGACACGAACGGCAAGCGACGGATATGCGGACCCTGTCGCTTGGATGACATAATGACAGAACAAAAATATAGAAGGCAGGAAAACTGGAGCTCAACTGGAGACAGGAGACAAAGCCAGAACCGGAAACACAAGAACTCTATTACCAGTGTCGGAGCAGCGTAAGCACCAGCAGGATATAGATGCAGGAGCCAATCAGGACTGATCCACCGAATGATGGACAGGAGCTAGGCGGAGATTCAGTGAACACTTGCCCAGTGTTCACCTAGTACAACATTCGCAGTGCAGCAGCTTGTGACATCGTGAAGTGTGCACGTGGACACAATTTATTACATTGTATAGGATCGCTGCAAGATCGGGTCATTCAAGTGTGTACCCAGCTTTAATCTCAGCATATTTTACATGTACATCTGCTACAACTACTGTCCAATATGGATTTACAGAGGCGAAAAGGTACTTGCTGCTTTTTGCTTGCTTCCAACTCAGAATCATAAGAAAGCTTTTATGTAACAACTCTTCTATGAATATATTTTCATGCATTATTTAAATAATTTTGGAAAGCTCAAAAACACAAATACATTAAAAACATTTATAGGACCTTTAACCTCCAGATCAGTGATTCCTAAACTGAGTGAAGCAGAGCCCCTGCAGGGGTGCCATGGGATGGTGTTCCAGTTCCAAATAAAGTGATTTGTGGTCAATGTGGTAGACAAAACCCATGCTGGTATCTGCCAATCATAATACATGTGGACAAACAGAAGTGCCACAATGTTTACCACTACATGAACCTAAGGTGACAGGAATACGCAATTTACTTAATGTAATAATTTTTGCTGATTGACTCAATTACAAAATTTTGGTTGTGGAAAAAATGCTGACACGCTAGGGTGCAGTGATTCAAGAAAGTATGGGAACCACTGCTCTAGATCATTTATAAATTTAAAGATTTAGGAATGCTCATTTTTAAATAAGTACTGCAGCATGAAAAATTGGTAAAATATAATTGCTGAAAGATACATCAAAGTAGTAATTAGTGGATAAGACCTTTCACAAGGAAGTCAATTATAATAGCCTAAAAACTAGCCCTATTTGGAATTCTATTAGCATTCGACAAGTATACAGACTACACCTATGCATTGAGTGATAGTGCTGTAGACTCTGAAGTAGGAATGTAAACCTGAAGATGTTTGAAAAGTCAAACCGGAGAGTTTATCTACTTAATAACACCCTTTTGTTCCAACCATTTAGAACTAATACTGTACAGTTGCAAAACAACTTGAAAGCAGGAAAAAAATGGTTCAAAGTCAGGTACAAGGACATAATTGCATTTATGGCCTCAGAAGATGTGACCACAGAAAGCAACCAGTGGTGTGATCAACAGATAGCTTAAGGTTCTTAAGAAGCCACTTTAGCTAATTTATAGAGCAGGTGGCCAAAGTGCCTTAATCTATCTATACATAGAATAAAATAGAGGCAAAGTCCCTGGTAGGAATCTGTCTGCTTGTTTGGGCTAATCTTGAGAACCACTGGACAGATTTTGATGCAGTTTCCACTATTCTATAGAGCATTTGTTGAGGGAGGTTTAGGTGTATGAAACATTAATGTATGACAAAAGGGAACTGAGTAGTGACAATTTTAGTGAACAAAGTCAATGAAAAAATGGATGTCCAAGCACTTTCTTGTCTTACGCTGCCTAAACCGTTAGAGATATGAGAACGGTGGACTTTATTTTAAGCCCTGTTTGCTGATAAAAATGTGAAAAACTGAAATTTTGTAATGTTCCTATTTCATTAATGTGATAAACAATTCTTTATTTCAAACTAGTCCAATTTCCGGTAAGCATAAAGCACAGGGACAGACACGTATTGTGGCTGGAGTTGACTTAAGTAGAGACTGTTGTTCTCATGGACAACTTTGCGTGGCCTTATTGCGTGTCATGTCAAAACTAATTTTCATGTTGACATCAGGAGGAAAAATAACTAATATGCCAAACAATTTGTATTGACTTTTTTGACTGGATAACTAAAGTAATAGATCAAGGGGGTCCTATACTTCCTACTCCTTCTGGATCTGCTCCTGTAAATCCTCCAGTAGCAGTAACTCAGATCTCGTTTGCAGTTGTCCTCTCCTGAGCATTTTGATGGACACCCCAGACAATGCCGGGGCTTCATTAATCAGTACGAGATACAGTTCGAGTGCCTACCCCAGAATTTCCCCACTCCAAGGTCAAAGGTGGCATGCATCATCTCCTTACTACCTGGGACCACCTTGGACTGGGTCTCCCCATTATGGGAGCGAGCTGATCCTCTCGTCTCTAATTATGAAAGTTTTATTTGTTCATTCAAGAGAATTTTCGATGTGCCAGGCCTGACTGCCTCGGCCTCCTCTGATCGGCTTCGAGTTTGACAAGGGACATGTACAATGGGCTAGTAGGTGGTTCAATTCCAGATGATCACTTTCAAGTTAAAGTGGAACGATGAGGTGCTTAGGGCTGCATTTCTTAATGGATTATCCGAGAGTATGAAGGATTAATTAGCCTCTTGAGATGTTCGAGTCCCTATCGGAAGTAATATCATTATGTATTAAGATAGACTTGTGCCACAGAGAATGGCAGGTTAGTGAAGTGTGTGAAGATCATTTCAAGGATCGATTTCTGTCAGCTGCACGTTCTTCCTCTCTTGCACCAACTACAGAGGAACCTATGCAGATCAACCGGTCTCGTTTGACTCTGGCTGAGTGGACCCGCCGATTCCAGAACAAGCATTGCCTCTACTGTATGGCCCCTGATAATGATCTTAAAGTTTGTCCTCTCCTCTCAGGAAACGAGAGACCTTAACTGGCTCTGGTACTGTCCAGTTGGGGGTGTTGACTAAGCCTTCCCATTTGTTGGATAGTCTTCTACCGGTGTCTATTCGTTTCAACACTGATAGAATTCCTGGTAGACACTGGTAGAATTCCTGGTTCTACCTAAAACTCCCCCTGCACTAGTTTTAGGGCTGCCTTGGCTGAAAATCCACAAGCCCACGCTGGCCTGGTCCACCATTCATATCCTGGCTTGGGGATCCAATTGTTTTCACCAGTTCCTTCCTCATTTTGTTCCAGTTCGAACCCAACAAGTCTCCACTGAATCTTCACCAAAGCTTCATACGTTTTTTGTGAACAAGATGTGGACAAATTACCTCCCAATCACCCCTGGGACTGTGGCATTGATCTTATCCCCTGGGAAGATGCCACCTCGTGGCCATATCTATCCTCTTTCAATTCCTGAAACAGCTGCTATGTCTGACTACATAAAAGGAAACATAGCCAAGGATTTTATAAAACCATCTTAGACGGTGGTCTCAGACCCTGCATAGACTACAGTGGGCTGAATCAAATCACAGTGAAAAATGGATATCCTTTGCTACTCATCTCGGAGCTTTTTGGAAAGGTTCGTGGTGCATCCATTTTCACTAAATTGGATCTCCATGGAGCCTGCAATTTAATCCGTATCAAAACGGGATGAGTGGAAAACCACATTTAATATGTGCGATGGCTATTATGAGTACTTGGTGATGCCTTTTGGCTTGTGTAATGCGCCAGCAGTTTTTCAGAGAACCTGCAATCCTATCGCCTACATGTCGGAGAGGTTTTGTCCCACCTTAGAAGTCCTCATCTGTACGGGAAAATCTCTAAATGTCTTTTTGAACAGTCCTCCGTGCCTTTTTTGCTGCACATAATATTGGTAAATTCCCTTCAAATGGATTCAGTCAAGCTAAGATCTATCCAATACTGGCCCCAACTGCTTTCTTTGAAAGCCATCCAACGGTTTCTTGGCTTCTCTAATTTTTACAGAAGATTAATTGCAAACTTTTCTACAATTGTCACTTTCATCACGGCTCTCATTGAGAACGGTGCTAACCCGTATCGTTGGCCTCAGGCAGTGGTGGTTGCCTTCCAAGCCCTCAAAATAGCTTTTTCTGCAGCTCCAATTGTTTGTCAACCACAACTTGAAAAACCCTTCACGTTAGAAGTTGATGCCTCTTCAGAAGGAGTGAGAGCTGTACTGTCTCAAGTGGCTGAAGATGGTTTCTTTTCTTGTAACTTTCCCCCAGCTGAGAAGAACTATGCCATAGGGTATCAAGAATTGTTGGCTAAGAGATTGGCACTAGAGGAATGGAGACACATTTTGGCAGATGCTAAATGTCCTATTACTATCATCACTGATCATAAGAATCTTCTTTATCTCAAAACAGCTCATAGTTTGAATGCCAGACAAGCTCACTGGTCTTTTTTTTTTCCAGGTTTGATTTTAAAGTCCAATTTTGTCCTGGCATACAAAATAAAAAGGATGATGCACTCTCCTGGTCCTTTCTGCCTCCACAGGAAGAAGAAGAACAACCTCAAATTCATCCTATTCTAGATCCTCTTGCCTTTGCTTACACCCAGTTGCTTCCTCCTCCTCCGCCTGGCAAGATCTTTGTAGCACCTCAGTTGAGTACGAACTTATTAACCTGGGTTCATGCCTGCTTGTTTGCTGGTCACTCGGGCATCCTCAAAACTTTTAAGTTTTTACACTTCTCCTACTGGTGGCCCACTATGAAGGAAGATGTCTGGAATTTTATTGTTTCCTGTGCCAAGTGTGCGCAACAAAGTTATTGGTCCTTTGCCTATTCCTGATGTTACTTGGACTCATCTGTCAATGGATTTCATCTCTGAATTACCACCCTCCAAGGGACATACTACTACTTGGATGGTAGTGAACTGATTTTCAAAAATGGCCCATTTTATTCCCTTGGTGGGACTTCCACAGTTGGCCAAAATGTTTATTCGTGACATCTTCCGTCTTCATGGACTACCCAAGGAGATAGTGTTGGATCAAGGTGTGAAATTTGTGACCAAATTCTGGTGAGCTTTATGTGCCTTTTGTGGAATTATACTGAAGCTTTCCTCTGCCTATCACCCGCAGGCAGATGGCCAAACTGAGAGGGTGAATCAGGATTTGGAAACATTTCTTAGACTTTTCATTTCATCTTCTCAAGATGATTTATTGCCATTCTAGTAATTACAAAAATTTTGCGGATCGAAAATGTCTTGCCATTCCTCTTCTGAAGATTGGTGATATAATGTGGCTGTCAACTAAGAACATTCGACTGAAGGTTCCAAGCATAACATTTGCTCCATGCTTCATTGGGCCGTATCATATTCTTAAAATTATCAATCCGGTGGTGTATAAATTGGAGCTACCTCCTCAGTTGAAGATTTCCAACACATTTTCATATTTCTCAATTTCTTTGGGTGATGGTGACCGCAGGGATCAGGATTGAAATACTGCATACTGGGATCAGTAGCGCATGCGTATGTATTGGCTGTACATTATATATATATATATATATATATAATCTTATTGCTTTTAATTCTAATTGTTAAATCTTTCCCTGTTTACATAAATCACTTTTTGTGCTTTGGAACCACACGATTGGACTGGAAAGCAATTCTTTCTTAAGCGACTTGCAGCACTAAATAGCGACTATTAGGAATCAATATATTTTATGATAGGAAGACTGCTAGCATAAGGTGTTACAAATTACCCTTCTAGCAGCCAGTGTGACTGTGTACTGGACTTGCATCATGGCCCCCTAGTGTGGGAGCAAACGTTACATTCAGGAAGCTTTGTCTTCAAAGGCCAGGTGTCACTTGACCCTTTTGTCCTGATTAGCTTATGCAATCTAGCTTTGACATACTGTACCCATTCCTGGCAAACATAGAATTATAATAACAGACACACTTTATCCAAAGCACACAAACTACGTAAAGTCATGAAATGGGGCTTTGATGAATCGCCGTAACCCATGGCGATGGTCACAACGCCCTTATATACCTGATTCTTCATTCAATTATTTAACTTGCCAATCAACATATCATCCACACCTGTTGGCCTAGGTGTGTTCATATCAGCATTTCTCTTAATTGAGTATTTTTGTGCCTAGATACTACAGACAAAAATATCATAAGGTTATAAATATAGACATTCACAATTTATATACATAATAAATATACAATTCAATAAAATATCATTATAAACTTAAAAATTCTACCTAAAATTATAGTGTCTTGCTTTAACACATTCAAAACAATTGTATACTTCAACATTCTAATAATCCCTATTAAATTTAAAGTTACAAAATATTGTCAAAATCCCATACTGGCATTCAAACCTCAGTCTCTCCATATATAAGGTAGTGTATTTACCACTACACCACTAGGATATTACAACAAGAGACATAGGGCCTGATTCAGATCCGGTCATAAATGCTAAGCGCTCGCAACCGGGTCCATGGTGGCCCACAGCGCATGCGCACGACAGAGCCTGCTCTGTCGTGTGCATGCGCAAGACCTGGCTAGCGACGGGCACTCCAGGTCTCAGACCAAAGGGGGCGAGCTGTCGATGTTGAGTGACAGCTCGCCCTGTTTGGTGGGCGGGCCGGGGGGGTGGCTGCCCAAACGGAGGCGTTCCCATGAGAAGGCATGCCGTTTGGGGGCGGCCCCACTGACATCACAAGTGATGGAGAGATTCCAGCTCTGTTAGAGCCGAAAGCTCTCTGGGGATTGCGATGAACAAGACCCTACTACAAGGGTCTCGTCGCAAGCCCGATGGTTGCGATGGTCTTGTCCATCGCGACCATCATCATGGCCACTCGCTATAGCTATGGGTGGCCGCTCCAAAAAAAAAAAAAAGCCCGGCTCTGATTCAGAGCGAGCGGCTCTAAATCAGGCCCATAGTTTTCCATATACCCTATTACATTGAGTCACTCAAGATAGATGAAAACACTGAGATTATGTAACACCTGCGCCTAGAAAGAGTACAGCTGCTAGTTGAGTGAAATAGAGTACACCTAAATGCTATATGAATATCATTATAGTTAAAAAAATCATTAAAGCAGCGCTACCCTTAAAATTATATAAGAATAGGAGGTAGAGGTATCCACTGATCCTTTAAAGTCTGTTCAGTTGTTTCCACAATAGAACGACACTCACATTAGGGTTCTCAGCTGTGCGCATATAAAGGTATCTTTATCCTTATTTATCTTTCCTCTTACTAGAATATCAAAAAGACTTACATTATCTTCCTCACCCGCATACACATAAAGGTATCTTTTAAATTCCACGTCAGCCAGTAGATAGATGTAATAGCAATCTATAGTCTACAGCTGACACATACACATTCTGCATATCTTATTCCTGGTGGCAGGAACGATTGAAAGCTGTTAGTTGATAATAGAATGTGTTGGACACTACTCTTTTGTTTAATCAATATGTACGAGACTAGTCAGCCATGGTCTACAAAATAAACAAAAGGTGACAAAACAGGAAGGCACTTACAGGGCCTGATTCAGAGATGAAAGCAGTGGCGATTATGGATCCACTTGCAAAGTGAGTGACAGGTAGTAAGCGTTTGGGGGTAGTCAGAAAAATGCAGGTGTGTCTGACCGTTTGAACACTGTTACATGGGTGTACATAAATTAGCCCTTGCAATCTCCTATGCTGCTCTGTGTGTCATGAGAGCTGCCAAGGCTGAGGCAGGTCAGACCTACCACAAGGGCAAGATGGCCACTCGATGTGCATCCATGTTGCTGTAGTGTTGCTTATTTTTAACTACTGCCATAGTGCAGTAGTTAAAAATAACAGTTATGGTATAACATACCTTAGATATCTCTTTTTCTTCGAGGTCCATAGGGTCCACAGGATCTACCTTGGGGTATGTAGTTGGAGTGATCCATTGCACCAAACAGCTTACAGCTTTGAACCTCCCAGCATGCATAGGTCCGCCTCCCTATTTACCCCGCCCTAAGCCACAGAATTCAGTTTGTAAACAAGCCTAACGACAAGAGACGGAAAGTGGAGAAGGAAGTACAAAGTACCCAAGAAACACTCTCAAAATACGAAGAGGGAATCAGTGATACAAAAAGGAAGGAACAGAACTGCCCATGTTGGTCCCACAGACTGAGTAGAATGTGCTGTCACTTTGTTTGGGACTGGGAGTTCAGCCTGTGTTTAGACCTGAGAAATAGTCATACGCAGCCAGCGAGCCAAAGTCTGTTTGTTACCTGACCAGCCTTGTTTATGAACTCCATATAACACAATGAATGCATATGATTTCCTGATGGAGCTGGTATGATTCACATACATACGCAAAGCCCGGACCACATCCAGTGAAGCTTCACCCCTAGAAAGGTCTGAAGACTGAACCGCAGGTACTACAATCTCCTCGTTCATATAAAAATGGGATACCACCTTTGGTATGATGTCATCATCTCGAGAGGCAATGACTGTGAGGCTGAGCTAGGGGCCTTTCTCTGTCAAGAGTCGATGGCACCACCCTGCATCCGTGCCTTCTCCACAGCCATGTTGCTGTCTCTCTCTCATTTGTGGCACTCTTTCTTCCTCCATCTGCACTACTCTGGTCCTCCAACCGTGCAACTCTGTCTCCCCGCACCACCTTGTCTGCCTCCCCATCCACACCAATCTGTCTTCCCCAATCCCTACTCCTGTGTGGTCTCCAAACTATGGTAGTCTGTGTTCTCTCATCTGCACCAATCTGTCTTTCTCCATCTGCACCGCCCTGCATCCGTGCCACTCTGTTTCCTTCTGCACCACTGCCTTCCCTTAAGCCACGCCACTGTCTTCCTTTCCTCTGTGGCACTCTTTCTTCCTCCATCTATACCACTCTGCCCCCCCAACTGTGCAACTCTGTCTCCTCCCCCCCCACCCGCACTACTCTGTCTTCCTACCCATCCACACTAATCTGTCTTCCCTAATCCCTACTGTTGTGTCTTCTCCTATTTGTGCTAGTCTGTATTCCCATATCTGCACCAATCTGTCTTTACCCATCTGCACTGCTCTGTCTTCCCATGTCCATGCCACTCTCTTCCCCCATCCACATTGCTGTCCCCCCAAACCGTGCCACTCTGTTTCCCCCCATCCGCACCACTGTTTTGCACCCATCTGCATTACTTTGGCAACCCCTCTCTGTACTGCTTAACCTTCCCTCCTCTACACGCCTTTGTGTCTCACCTATCCACGCTGCTGTGTCTCTTCCCCTCATCCACACCACTTTTATCCCATCTGCACAGCTCTATTCTTTGCTTTGACCTCAGTTGCATAGACTGCATGTGTGTATTCCAATGAGCACACAATTCTGTGAATTAGCAGCTCCACCATTTTGTGAGTGACAGCAATCTCATTCTGTGAGAGTACTGAATCTGCCGTTATCCACAGGGTCTTATAGCATACCATATATGTATTGCGCGAGGAACACGTGCTTTAAGGCGTCAGCCTTAATGATCGTAATTTCATTGCTTTTTGAAGATTGAGTGGCAGAAAATCAATAGGTTTTGTGAATTTTCAGATCATGTCTAAGCAGCCTCAATGGGACATGTGAAACCGTAAGGTTTTTTGCCTATGGAATTTCATAGCTTTTTTAAAATGTATTAACTATCAGGGTTTGGATGAACAAACCGGGTCACCTGCAGGGGAGAAGGGCAACAAAATGGTACTCTAACGCAGGTGGAAGAGGGGACAGCACACAGGAGGTTGGTTTGGGAGGTGCAGAGTGTGAGACGGCTGTAGGCATGTGGAGTAGTGGCAGCAGCGGTGGTGCAGAGCAGTGGCAGAGGTGCAGTGCAAAGGGGGCATCAGTGGGCGACAGGGCTCACTAGTAGTGCGTATACACCTGAGAAAATCAAATCAATAAGTCACAGATGGACAAATGCAGCAGTGAGATCTACGCATCTATGTTAAAAATTGAATGTGTAAAAAAAAAAAGCGTAGCCCCCCCCCAGAAAACAACCGCACAAAAGAGCTCTATGGCCGCCGCGCTCCAGGTGAAGAGGCCGTAGAAGCCCTGGATGGGCGACAGCCATGTAATAAAGCTTAAAGGCTGTCGCCCTCCAGGTGAAGGTGCAGCATAATAAAATACTTTTAAAAACGGTATCTGTTTGTTTTATTTTAATATTTCTTTTGCAGTAGTACTATAGGTACCAGCATGTCCTTAATGCCCCTCCTGCTGGTACTTGTGGTTTTCCAAATACCAGCATGTGGGGGAGGCTTGCTGGGACCTGTAGTACTACTGCAAAAGACAATATTTACATTTTCTTATGCACCACACTATACATAATCAACCCAGCACCCACTGCCCAGGGGTGCTGGGGATAGCCCTGAGCTATCAGCCTGGGCCTGGGGTGCCCTCAGGATGGGGACCCCTTTATTGGGGCGGTGCCCAACTCTCCAGGGATCCCCGGCCTGGGCTGACTAGCGGTCAGGGGTGATGCTGCAGCTGGGGAACCCGGTGAAAGGGCTCCCCTGGTTGTGCTTAAATGCAAGGGACAAATGATATAGTGGTCCCCCGTATTTAAGCCCAACCAGCACCAGGGCTACTCAGAACCAGCCCTGGTTGCCAAAATATGAGGGACAAATGACATAGGGGTCCCCCGTAAGTTGTGCAACCAGCACAGGGCTCTGAGCTGGTTCTGGAAATACAGGTGTAAAAAATGCATAGGGCCCCCTGTATTTCCCAGAACCAGCACCGGACTCCTCCTAGCGGGGGGTGATTCCACAGCCAGGGGAGCCCTTTCACCGGGCCCCCCAGCCGCAGCATCAACCCTGACCGCTAGTCAGTCCAGGCCGGGGATTCCTGAGGAGCTGGGGACCCCCTAATAAAGGGGTCCTCCTCCTCAGGGCACCCCAGGCCTAGGCTGATAGCCCGAGGCTATCCCCAGCACCCCTCGGTGCGGTGGATGCCAGGTTGAGTATGTTATGTGGTGCATTTTAAATAATATTTTCTTTTGCAGGTGAACTATGTCCCAGCACACCTCCCTGCATGCTGGTACTTGGAGAACCACAAGTACCAGCATACTAGGCATTAGGGCACCAACCCACCAGGGCTTTGGCGTCTTCACCTAGTGGGCAGCAGCCTGTGTCAGCTCTTTTACTTGGCTGCCTCCCACTAGGACTTCTGGTGTTTTCGCCTGGCGGATGCCAATCCGCCAGGGCTTCGGCGTATTTGCCAGAATGGGCACCAACCTGCCAGGGCTTTGGCATCTTCACCTAGTGGGCGGCAGCCTGTCAGCTCTTTTAAGTGACTGTCTCCCACTAGGACTTCTGGCGTTTTCGCCTGGCAGATACTAACCCACCAGGGCTTCGTCGTCTTTACTTGGCGGGCGCCCAACTGCCAGGGCTTTGGCATCTTCACCCAGTGGGTAGCAGCCTGTGTTAGCTCTTTTACTTGGCTGCCGCCCACTAGGACTTATGGCATCTTTGCCTGGTGGGCGCCCACCCACCAGGGCTTTGGCATCTTCAACTGGCAGGCACTCAACCGCCAGGGCTTCTGGAGTCTTCACCTGGGGGGTGGCTGCCACCTCCCTAGGGCTTCTGTGGTCCTCTTCAGCTGCCGCCACCTCCAATGTCATCATGAGTCATGATTGGCTCACGGCAGCCATCTTTGAAAATCAAAGATGGCCATCGACAGCCTATCACGGCTCGAAATGTCATCGGCAGCGGCACCCAGCAGCTGCGGGACCGGCGCCTGTTCGGGTGTCAGAGGCTTGCCTGGATCCAAGAGGATCCAGTCCCCGCCAGCCATTCTGCCGAGTACGGCAGCGGTGCCCATTTCAAAAACGGCGCCTCAGCGTTATTGGCTCGTGGTGGCCATCTTTGAATTTAAAAAATGGCGCTGAGGTGCCACTTTTGAAATGGGCGCTGCTGCCGTATTTGGCAGAATGGCTGGTGGGGACCGGATCCTCTCGAATCTAGGGCCGCTGCCAACGCCCTCTCCGCTGCCAGACTCTCCGCCGCCGCCTGACCCTCCGCCGACACCTGCGACCCACTGCCACTCCCCCACGCCGCCACCGACACCCGCAACCCGTCGCTGCTGATGTCCCTGCTGCCGCTTTTGTCCCCACCGCTGCTACCATTGCCCGCTATCTCCCGCAAACGACGGCCATCTTTGTGCACCCAAGTGAAGCCACATTGACTACACCTTCTGGAGGCTCCTACTGCGGATGCGCAACAAGTTGAAAAGTCCTATCTTTATAATGGCGCATTCTTGAGGTAATAGTATAAAAAGTGTAGCTTTCTAATTTACCTGAACCCCAAAAGCACGTACCCTGGTACAATAGCTACCTAATAAAACAAACCCCAAGTCTAAATTCCAACCCTACCCTGAGTTTTGCCTTCCCAAAAATCCTCCAAAGATAACAGCAGAAAAAGGTTCCTAATTGAGAATGTCAGAAAAAAGTGACAGTTGGAGCTTTAGATTACTCCCGAATCCTCATTTTTTTACGTTTTTGCCTGAAATTTGGTATGCACCACCCAGTGACAGTTCTACCCGGCCATGCCAAATTTCAGATCCGTACTTCCTATAGCTTTTTAGGTGTAGCCCCTTGAACACCCTGCCCCCCTTTCAGAATTCTCTATGGAGAAATCCGTTTTTTTAGATGCAGCCTTATGTGTGTATATACTGTGTGTATGTGTGTGTGTGTGTGTGTGTGTGTGTGTGTGTGTGTATATGTATATATATATATATATATATATATCCAAAACTGCCGCCATTCCTATTATCTTCACACAACAAGTCCTGGTGCCATATCAGAGAAATACAAAAAAAAGTCCAAAAGATAATCGGCACTCGAAGGACATAACCATCAATTTGCAAAAAAAACAAAGTGTTTATTCCATGGTCTACATCATGTTTCAGGGCATCC
This sequence comes from Taudactylus pleione, assembly GCA_031769625.1. Classification (NCBI taxonomy): domain Eukaryota; kingdom Metazoa; phylum Chordata; class Amphibia; order Anura; family Myobatrachidae; genus Taudactylus; species Taudactylus pleione. Next base: position 647,374 of record JAUIMM010000481.1, read on the forward strand.
GCCCCTTCATCAGGACCCACTTGCACATACACAGGACAAACATACACAACACTTACCCTCCATAAATACCCACATGGGTGTCAGCCTGCTACCTCCGTCCACGTCCGGCCGCAAGTGAGCCGACGCCTCCCCATGCCGCACTTCCGGGAACCACCAGCCTGAGTTGCCTAGCAACCCCACTGCTTGTGGTTCACACAGAGTGGGCTGTGAACAGCACTATCTCAACATCATAGCCAGCGTGAACAGAGGCGCCGGCTCACTTGCGGCCGGACTAGGACCGAGGTAGCAGGCTGACACCCATGTGGGTATTTATGGAGGGTAAGTGTTGTGTATGTTTGTCCTGTGTATGTGCAAGTGGGTCCTGACGAAGGGGCGGATGCCCTGAAACATGACGTAGACCATGGAATATACACTTTGTTTTTTTGCAAATTGTCCTTTGAGTGCCGATTTATCTTTTGGACTTTTTTTTGTATTATTCTGATATGGTACCAGGACTTGTTGTGTGAAGATAATAGGAGTGCCGGCAGTTTTGGATATATACATGTTGTACTACCTTTTTTTTGGTAGTATCAGTTGCAAGGCACCCATAATACAAGTTATATTGCTATGATTTTTTACGGACTACTTACCTTACTTTGTCTTGAAATACCACCCATTCTGCTGGAGCGTTTAAGTGATTTTCTGTCTTTATTGTGAAACTTGAGATATTGCCTGTGGGGTGCTGCATTACTATGGATATAGAAGCAGGACCTTTGATGGATATGACAGGCTGTAGAAATTTCAATGTCTCGGTGGGAGAAACTTTCAGCTACTCAGCAGCAGAAATTGATGGAATTTTATTTAAAGAGATATTGACACTTTCTGACCTTAAATTAAAACTAGAGGATATTCATCATCCGTTATTTAAATTAAAAAGAAGGGAAATTAATTATCTTCTACATGGGGTATCCCACTCTGAATATGTGCCAGAGCGCAAAATACCTCGCGGTTTTAGAGTAAAAAATGTTCCAACCATTGGACGCCAGAACCCTGAATTCATAAGGAAATGGATCTGCATTTTAAATAAATGTGCTTTAGATCTGATGGTTCTGGTTGTAGATGAAGCAAGTAATGAATTAAAATACACCAGGAATAAAATCAGTGTACTTGAAAAGGAACATAAATGTATTCTGGAGGATGAAGCTAATTAGCATATGATTATAAAGCTGCAACAACAATGTGACAAGTATAAAAATGATTTAATTAGATTTAAAAAGAATAAAAAATACACATTAGATCTGGATTACGAAGAAAACAGAGTGTATAGATGGCTTTCAGGGGGTAATGTGACCAACAGTGGTCAAAATCCTGTACGGAGACGGCGACCATGGCAACCTAGGATCTTTGGAGGTAGCGACCGTAATGCTACTAGCAATAGCGACAGTGAGTTTCAGATGTCAGAATCTGATGATGCGTTAGCACAATCGAGTGTCCCTTTAGGCCAAGCCCCAGTTGTAACCAATACTGGTGGAGAAGAACTACCTCCCGCAGGGGGCAGCAAAACAAGAGGGGGCAAGAAAAATCCACCACCAAATCCATCCAGAAGGAGACGCTAATATTTAATTTATCTCACAGAGTTCTGAGTGATACTGAGATACAGATCTTAAATAAGGGACTCTCATTTGTGCCTACTAACTATCATGATACTTTTAATTGGAAAAGAGATCAACACAGATTCTCCCGTAATTTAAGACTTAAGGAGCATTATCAGCATAAAATTCCTAATTTTGGAAACATCATTGAAACAAGCATCTAGGTCTACATATGACCCGATTTCTACTAATTCTTCATTGAAAACCTTTAATAGGTTACTCGATGATGAGGTCACTAGGTTTACTGTAGCCCCGTGTAAGTAACAAAATAATCTGTCTCAAGCAGAAGCCACTGCATTAAAGACCTTGGTACATATCAAGACATCATAATTAGGCCCGCCGATAAAGGCGGTGCCATCGTAATCCAGGACATTCAAGATTACCGTGTGGAGATCGAAAAACAATTGTCTGAGGTGGATGTCTATAAGAGACTACGCTGTGATCCCACAAAACAATATCAGCAAGACTTTAAGATGATCTTGGATAAAGCGTTATCTGATAATAAAATATCATCACAATTGTTGAAAGCAATATATAATGAACATCCCAAGGTTCCTGTATTATATACCTTACCCAAGCTACATAAAAATAGTATCAAACCCCCTGGTAGACCGATTATTTCGGCTAGAGACTCACTATTGCAGCCGGTGGCTCGATTTTTAGATTTTTTGTTACAGCCACTATTATTATTACAACCTTCGTTTCTGAAAGACACTACTTGTTTTCTAAAGCTATTGTTGCAAATTGAGGAGGTACCAGCTGGTACCCTATTATGTTGTCTTGACATTTGCAGTCTTTATAGCAATGAGAAAATTTGTGACACAGTATCTGGATCCGAATTTGTTGGACATAGATCTATTTATGAGTTTTCTTGAACTGATTTTTTCTAAGAATTATTTTTTACATGATGGTCAATACTAGTTACAGTTATGCGGATGTGTTATGGGGTCAGCCGTGGCCCCTTCATACGTGAACATTTTTCGTGGTCGAACTGGTAACACCAAGACTCGACCCCTGTGACAATGGAGCCCAGAAAGGACGGATCCCAGTCACACATGTCAATGAAATCTCCACTGGTTTCAAAACATCTTGGTTTTTGATCGTCTGTCAGGAAGTGTGTTACAAATTGTGACCAAATCTTGCGCTTACCCAAATCTTCATGGATGATGCCTCGCACTGTTTCTTTGCTAATACTCACTTCTTCTGCTATCAATCGCAGTTAGTTGCCGATTGTTTGCTAGCAACACTCGCACACGTTCAATCATGTCTGGTTGCCTGCTTGTGGGCAGCTCGTCTTCCACCGATTCCTTGCCACTGCAAAAGCATGCAAACCAATCGTACACATTTTATACTTATAGCATCCTGCCCATACACTTTCACCAACATTTCATGCTTCTCAATTGCCGATTTACCGAATTTGAAGCAGAACTTAATGTTGTGCCGTTGCTCCATTGCTGTTCGACGCCCACTGCTTGGGACACTCTGTTGAAATGAATGCAATGGCAGCGTGGTGGCGGCCTCAGGCAAACCCTGGGGGCAGGTCCAGACATGCCAATGCATGTCAGTGCGCATGAGCGAACTTGTTGCATACAGATATATCAGACCATTCACCGAAATTTTTAGACAGACCTTGTGTGTGTATATATATATATATATATATATAATACCCGAGGGCTGATTGAAAATTAATGAGACTGTTTCTGTTTTTCTGTCCCACAGGTAGATGTAGCAATGCTAAGCTGGTTATTGTGAAGCTCATGCATCAGTGTGTCAGAACCTGTAGTTGAACTGCCGTAGTCTTCTTTGTTTGGACACGGCGAGTGGAAGGTGTTTGTACGGTTCATCATGGTGGATGAGGAAGACGTGTCTGTGAGATTACGTCAGAGATGTGCGATTTGATTTTTTTTTGTGTTAATCTTGGAAAAAGTGGAAATTAAACTCATTGAATGTTACAGCAAGCATACGGTGGAGTGACAATTAGCTGTGCTGCAGTATTTCGGTGGTGGAAGCACTTCAAAGAGTGTAATACGCAAATGACTGACGAAGTGCATTCTTGGAGACCATCCACCACTGGTAAAGATGTCAACATTGCCATAGCTGCAGAGATGTTGCAAAATTACAGAAGGTTAACTTTACGCAAACTATCAGGTTCACTTGGCATCTCATTTGAACGGGTTCAGCATATTGTGACAAAGAAACTGAAAATTCATCGCGTGTGTGCCAGGTGGGTACCCAGAAATCTCACAGAAGAGCAGATGCGACAACAAGTTGAATCGTACAAGAACACCGTTCAAATGTCGGACAGGATATTCAATTTCCTGACATCGACTGTAACAGGTGACGAATTGTGGATTCATCATTATGATACGGAATCCAAAAAACAGTCCAGTGCATTTCCGCTTTTTCCAAGTTTAACACAAAATTCGATCACATATCTCAGACATAATCTCACAGACACATGTTCATCTTCCGCCATGATGAAACATACAAATATCTTCCACTTGCTGTGACCAATCAAAGAAGACTATGGCAGTTCAACCGCAGGTTCAGACACATCGATGTATGAGCTTCACAATAACTAGCATAGTGTTGCCACATCTACCCATGGGACAGAAAAATAGAGGCAGTCTCATTACTTTTCCATCAGCCCTTGTATATATACTGTATATAATTAAGTATATTGCCCTTGGAAGAAGGTGCTTGTTAGCACTGAAACGGCTGTCGGGCTTATTGCTGCCGCTCCTCTGCAACAGATCCTCCCATGTGACCTGATAAGTACTCTGTCTCTCCTTCAATTGCACTTTTTGCACTATGGCACTTTATTAAATGTGATCTGTTGGCACATATATACTGGATCATTAAATATGAATACAAATTTTTTGCATTTGGAAAAGGTGTGCGGATTGTCTTTCTTGGACCTTGGATTTATATATATATATATATATACATACATATATATTCAGGGACTCCCACTTATCGTCAGTGACTGCCTGTCACTGACTCCGCCCACTGTGCTGTGGGCATGTAAAGATGCTGCCACCACCAAACTCTACCATCGACGTTTGGAACCGCTTCTTAGGTACACTCAGGCTCCTGCCTCCGGCACCTGAAACCTCTTCTGCTGCGTATGCATCGACTAGCTGCAGCCACACCTCCTGTTTGGTGTCAACTGTGTGTGTTGAGCTTCGGAGATGCTTGGCTCAACCCAGAACAGAAGAATGGAATAGCATTTGGTGCAAATCTGTTGGTCAGAAGATTCAAATGCAATAGTAGTCAGGCAAGGTGTTTATTGCTCAAAGTCTTAAAAAAGACTCGTCCTTCAGATTGAAGGGGAATATCAGCATACAAAAGATGTTACAGCAGTTCTTCTCCACAAAGGATATACAAAGATGTACACATACACAGGCTCATAGGCCCTATATATATAGTCAGAAAACATAATACAGCATGGTGCAATCCTCCCATCATTGGTCTTGTAAAGCAATCAGACCATCTATCCCATATGTAATTACAACTCACATCCCACAGGAACTTGTGATTTACTTTCAACCTTTGATACATTTCACACAGTGACAAAATATCTATTTAGAGTAACCAGCAATAGTATTTGCTTTCTTCTTCCTGCAATATTCAGGAGATCATGAAAAACAAACACTTTTTTCCTCAAAAGTGCAGACACACAAGAGACAATCTCAGGGCCATTTCAAAGAAAGATTTGGCCATTTGACTCTCTTCACACCTTCACACAGCAAGCTTCCATCCAGGTCTCACCTGGAGTCACTGACCACAACAGGTTTTTCCATTCATCAGACCTCCTGCTAGGAAATTACAATAGGCATCTAATTTCCTGCAGTCACAGAAGATGATCATGTCTTATACAGGCATATCCAAGAAGTGTATAACACATATTAAATACAAATACATTCAAACATGTCATAGACTATTAATTATACTCTGCTTTAAACGCCAATGCATTGCTATCAGATGCAGTGCTCTACCGCAATATATATGTATATTAATACAGTTCATTATAAACCATGTGCAGTGTTTGTGCTTTTAAACTGTGTCCACACTGGGACTTTAACTCTTTCAGTGCTGGTGATACTGGGTGCTGCTCTCCCAGTTCTCCAGCACTCTGCTGTACAACAAGTGCCTCTCCTAGCCCTGCAGTCGGGGACTCTCCTACTTACCTGGCCACAATACGTTAAAAAATAAATTTTATACTCAGCGCCCAGCGTCGGCTATACATTTACAATGGGTGCTTAGCACCGGAATCGGAATGATTTACTGCCGGACCCATGCCCGGCAGTTGGAATCCTGACAGCGGCATCCCGGCAGAGGAGGAAATCCCGACTGTCCAAGGTAAGCATTGTCTAACTTAATTCTACACCCTAACCCTCCTTTAGGGGTGCCTAACCCTAACCTTCCCCCCAATGACTAAACTTAATCCCCCCTTCCCCGCCGCCTAAACCTAAGTCCCCCAAGGTGGTGTCTAACCCTAAATCCCCCCTGGGAGTGCCTTACCCTAACCCTCCCTTCCCCTAGCCTAACCCTAAGTCCCCCCCGGGGACCCTAAACCTAACCCTCCCCCCCATGGCTATCCGCGATGGGCACCCGGCATCCCTTCAATCAGGATGCCGGGTGCCGGTCTCCCAACATCGGTAAAATGACAGGCATCTAGATTTAGATGCAAGTCATTTAACCCTCACCGGGATTAAGCAGTCGGGGAGCCGGCTGTCGGGATTAGGTCCGCCGGCTTCCCGACTGAATACCCTAGCAGCTGTACATTTCAAATGTGGCGCAGCACGGGAGTTTACAAAGGGTTAGTGCCACAGTGAATATTTTACCCACATGTGGCCCGTCTCTGGGCATACTTATATATATACATTCCATAGACCAAAAACCTTACGGTTTCACATGTCTCATTAAGGTTGCTTAGACATGATCTGAATATTCACAAAACCTATTGAATTTCTGCCACTCAAACTCCAAAAAGCAATCAAATTACAATCATTAACCCTGCGTCAGGCGCAGAAGGCCTGACAGGCGACACAAAGCTATTCTCGCTCACCTCTCTGCCGCAAGGGGGTGCAGGGGCCTGCCCCTCCTAGTAACTTCCTATCTTTAGGTGCTGCTTGAAACCCCCCTAGTCAGTTTTCCCGCCGCCTGCGTGGAGTGCAGCAGTGACCTTCCTGGCCTCTCAGGCTCATTGCGCCTGAACTCGTCCGACTTTTGAAGGTACGTATTTCTTTTTATTTTCTCACAATTTTGTGTATTTTGCTCATTTTATGAATGCAAACTACAAAGGTCGTGGGTATTTTGCGGAAATATGTAGATTTGTCCAGGGTGGCCTCTTAGGCACACTGCGCCTCTTAAACTTTAGTATTTTTTTGTTTTACTTGCTCTAAGATTAATAAATGTGGTTTTGTGAATCAGATTTCCATAGTTTCTCTCTTTGTACATCGTAATGAAGGTCACTGATCACTTTAAGAGCGTTAGAAATTAGTTAATTAGGTGCTAATGATGATTTTATAACAGTGGCCTGTCGGGCGCACTGCGCCCGAACCTCTGGGAGTCTCAGAGGTGTGCCTGACACAGGGTTAAGGCTGACGCCTTAATGGACGTGTTCCTTGTGTAATACAGATATGGTATGCCATGACACCATGTGGATAACTGCAGATGCAGCACTCTCACAGAGTGAGATTGCTGTCACTCACAAAATGGTGGAGCTGCTAATTCACAGAAATGTGTGCTCATTGGAATACACACATGCAGTCTATGCAACTGAGGTCTGAGCAGTTATGTGGCAAACACATCCCACTCAGTGCCCACAATCTTCCCATTCAGTCACCACAAAAATTTCACTGAGTTCCAACATCCTTCTCACTCCATACATCCATCTCATTCATTATACACATTCAGCTTCCCAATTGCTAAAACTATCATACCCTGTCTATACATGTACACTAACTTCGCCTCCATGCTGCTATAACTTCACCAATCCCTACAGCTGTGTGTTCTCCCCACTGTGCTAGTCTGCATGCCCTCATCCACACCAATATGTCTTTCCCCATGTGCACCGCTCTGTCTTCCTGCATCCGTGCCACTGTGTTTCCTTCCATCTGCACCACTGCCTTGCCCCCAGCCACGTCACTCTGTCTTCCCCTTATCTCTGCCACTCTTTATTCCTGCACCACTCTGTCCCTCCCAACCGTGCCATTCTGTCTTTCCCTTCCCTCCCATACCACTCTGTCTTCCCACCCATTTGCACCAATCTGTCTTCCCCAATCCCTTCTGTTGTGTGTTCTCCCATTGTGCTAGTCTGTATTCCTCATCCACACCAATCTGGCTTTACCCATCTGCGCTGCTCGGTCTCTGTACCCCCCATTCATGTCAGTCTGTTCCCCCAAACTGTGCCACTTTGTGTCCCCCCCTTGTGCACCATTTTCCACCAATCTGCATCACTTTGGCTCGCCCCCATCTGTACTGCCTAATCTTCCCCTCTACACGCCATTCTGTCTGCCCCATCCACACTGCTATGTCTCCTTCCCCCACAGTGGCGTAAGTTCATCCCAGACCCCGGGGGCAAGTTTTAATTAGGGTGCCCTCCATAAAAAAAAGTGAAAATATATATTCTATCTATCTATCTATCTATCTATCTATCTATCTATCTATCTATCTATCTATCATATATGCACAAAAATACTAATATAAAATAGCCTTAAGTGGGGTGAATATATTATGGGCAATGGAGGAGGTGCCCCTTCAGTGCTGGCACCTGACAGCAGGCACCTCCATTGTCTCTCATAGTTCTGCCCCTGTTCCCCCATCCACCATACTCTTATCCCATCTGTGCAGCTGTATGTTCTTCTCAGACCTCAGTTGCATAGACTACATGTGTGTATTCCAATGAGCACACAATTCTGTGAATTAGCAGCTCCACCATTTTGTGAGTGGCAGCATTCTCACTCTGTGAATTTTCAGATCATGTCTAAGCAGCCTTAATGAGACATGTGAAACCGTAAGGTTTTTTGTCTATGGAATTTCGTAGCTTTTTTAAAATGTATTAATTATCAGGGTTTGGATAAGCAAACCGGTCCACCTGCAGGGGAGAAGGGCAACAAAATGGTACACTAGCACAGGTGGGACAGCACACAGGAGGTGGTTTGGGAGGTGCAGCATGCAAGATGGCTGTAGGCATACGGGGTAGCGGCAGCAGTGGTGGTGCAGAGCAGTAGCAGTGGTGCAGTGCAAAGGGGACATCAGTGGGCGACAGAGGGCTCACTGGTAGTGCACATGCATCTGAGAAAATAAATAAACTCAATAAGTCACAGATGCACAAATGCAGCAGTGAGATCCATCTACACATCTATGTTAAAAATTGAATGTGTAAAGTAAAAAAAGGTGCCCCCCCTCCAAAACACAACCAGCACCGGGCTTTTAACAGCCAGTCCTGGTTGTGTTTAAATACAGGGGAAAAATAATGTAGGGGTCCCCTGTACTTAACCACAAGTAGCACCGGGCTAGTCAGAAACAGCCCTGGTTGCCAAAATACAGGGGACAAATGATACAGGGTCCCCCGTATTCAGTGCAACCAGCACAGGGCTCTGAGCTGACCCTGGTTCTGGAAATACAGGGGGAAAAAATGCGTAGAGTCCCCCTGTATTTACGAGAACCAGCACCTGATCCTTTCTAGCGGGGGGGTGATGCCACAGCCAGGGGAGCCCTTTCACCAGGCCCCCCAGCCGCAGCATCACTTTTGACTGCTAGTCAGCCCAGGCTGGGGATCCCTGGGGAGCTGGGGACCCCCCCAAAAAAGGAGTCCCCCTCTCCAGGGCACCCCAGGTCCAGGCTGATAGCCCGGGCCTATCCCTGGCACCCCTGGGTGGTGGGTGCCGGGTTGATTATGTAAAGTGTGGTGCAAGTAAAGTTTGAATATTGGCTTTTGCTGTGGTACTACAGTTCCCAGTAAGCCTCCCCTGTATGCTGGTACTTGGAGAACCACAAGTACCAGCAGGCGGGGCATTACGGGCCTGCTGGTACCTGTAGTTCCACAGCAAAAGCAATATTAAAAAACCACAGAACACACACCATTGAAAAGTAAAATTTTATTAAAACATACATGCACACACATGTGTACTCACACATGCACACACTATCTCACATACTCACCTATGTATCCCTGTAGCCAATCTGTCCAATGGAGCACCTGTAAATCTGAAAAAAAATATCATGCCCCGCCCCCCAAAAACAACAACCACTACCGGGCTTTGAAGACCCAGTACTGGTTGTGCTAAATACAGGTGACAAATGTCATAGGGGTCCCCTGTATTAAGTACAACCAGCACCAGGCTTTTCAGAACCAGTCCTGGTTGTCAAAATACGGGGGAAAAATAACGTAGGGGTCCCCCATATTCGGTGCAACCAGCACTGGGCTCTGAGCTGGCCCTGGTTGTGGAAATACAGGGGGAAAATGCGTAGGGCCCCCCGGTATTTACCAGAACCAGCACCGGACTCTTTCTAGCGTGGGGGTGATGCCACAGCCAGGGGAACCTGTTCACCAGGCCCCCCCAGCCGCAACATCACCCCTGACCGCTAGTCAGCCCAGGCCAGGGATCCCTGGGGACCCCCCCCAATAAAGGGGTCCCCATCTCCAGGGCACCCCAGACCCAGGCTGATAGCCCGGGGCTATCCCCAGCACCACTGGGTGGTGGGTGCCGGGTTGATTGTGTTGTGTGATGCATATGAAAATATAAATATTGTCTTTTGCTGTTGTAATACAGGTCCAAGCAGGCATCCCCGCATACCGGCACTTGGAGAACCACAAGTACCAGAAGGCGGGGCATTAAGGGCCTGCTGGTACCTATAGTACCATTACAAAAGAAATATTAAAATTATAAAAAAAATACAGTTTTAAAAAATATTTTATTTAGCTGCACCTTCACCTGGGGGGCGGCAGCCTTTATGCTCTTTTTCATGGCTGCTGCTCCCCCAGGACTTTTACTGCATCTTCACCTGGAAGGCAGCGGCCTTTACGCTCTTTTTCCTGGCCATCGCCTATCCAGGGCTTTCGCGGCGTCTTCTTGCTTCAGCAGGTCTTCTCTTCAGCTTCCCGGCCGACGACTGAGTGGACGGCACCTCACGTTGGCTGTATTTAAGCCAGCCGTGGGGGCAGGGCAATGATGTCGCGAGCCGTGATTGGCTCACGGCGGCCATCTTTGAATTTCAAAAATGGCGCTCAGGCACCATTTTTGAAAAGGGCATGCTCGGTACTCATCACTGAGAACAGCTCATTGGTTGAGAGGTGGAAGGTTCGCCTCTCTCCGCACCGGGATTTCTGAACTGAAATGCCAGGCGGAGCTGTCATTTGAGTAGTATTGTCCTTAGAGGACACTACTAATGTTCGTGGGTCCGGGTATTTTGTGTATTTTTTTTTTGCCAAGACCCTGGATTGCCTGAAGAGGACAGATCCACGCATAGGAGGAGGTGAGTATGGAGTTTTTATTACAGGTACTCCATTGGATTGTCTACTGGGGAAGAGGACTGATTGGCTTCAGGGATACTAGGTGAGTATTTGAGATAGTGTGTGAGTACATATGTATGTATCTATGTATGTATTAATAAAATTTTACTTTTCTAGAGTGTGTGTGTTCTGTGTTTTTTTAATATTGCTTTTGCTGTGGAACTACAGGTACCAGCAGGCCCGTAATGCCCTGCATGCTGATACTTGTCGTTCTCCAAGTACCAGCACGTGGAGGAGGCTTGCTGGGAACTGTAGTTCCACAGCAAAAGACAATATTTTAACTTTACTTGCACAACACTGCAAAAATCAACCCGGCACCCACCGCCTAGGGGTGCCGGGGATAGCCCCGGGCTATCAGCCTGGGCCTGGGGTGCCCTGGAAAGGGGGACCCATTTTTTGGGGAGGTCCCCAGCACCCCAGGGATCCCTGGCCTAGGCTGACTAGTGGTGAGGGGTGATGCTGCGGCTGGGGGGCCTGGTGAAAGGGCTCCCCTGGCTGTGGCATCACCCCCCTGCTAGAAAGAGTCCGATGCTGGTTCTTGTAAATACAGGGGGACCCTACACATTTTTCCCCCCTGTATTTCCAGAACCAGGGCCAGCTCAGAGCCCAATTCTGGTTGCGCTGAATACAGGGGACCCCTACATCATTTGTACCCTGTATTTTGGCAACCAGGACTGGTTCTGAAAACCACGGTACTGGTTGTGCTTCATACGGGGGACCCCTACGTCATTTGTCCCCTGTATTTAGCACAACCAGTACTGGCTTTCCAAAGGCCGGTGCTGGTTGTTGTTTTTGGGGAGGGGGCCACACTTTTTTTTTTTTACGTTTTTTTTTTTTTTAAATGTAACACAGAAGCAGACGGGTCTCACTGACCCGTCCTTGCTTCGGTGTTTGTTTTTTTAAACACAGATGCAGGTATTATGGATATTCCAGATCCGAGCTTGCAATTGTGTGGTGCTACCTCCCCCGGGTCCTAACGCCTGCTACACTGCCGCCCGCACTGCCACTGCTAATGCCCACTACCGTCCCTGATTCCCGCTAACCCCTACCCCCTCCCCCCGCATCCCGGCCTCAGCAAACGTTGGCTTCCATCCCCCCAGACCTGGCCCCCACTACCGCCCGCAAAAGGCAGCCATCTTGCTGCACCCAAGTGAAGCCACAGTGATTACACCTGCTGCAGGCTCCTACTGTCGCTGCGCAACAAGATGAATTTCTATTCAATGGCGCATTCTCTATGTAATAGTTTAAAAACTATAACTTTCTAATTTACCTGAACCCCAAAAGCACGTACCCTGGCACAATAGCTACCTAATAAAACAATCCCCAAGTCTAAATTTGCCCCCTACCCTGAGTTATGCTAAAAAAAAACCCATAGAGAACAGCAGAAAAGTTGTCCTAATTGAGAATGTCAGAAAAAAGTGACAGTTGGAGCTTTAGATTACTCCCAAATCCTCATTTTTTATATTTTTTCCAGGAAATGTTGCATGCAGCACCGAGTGACAGTTCTACCCGACCATGCCAAAGTTTAGCTTGGTACCTCTAATAGCTTTTGAGTAGCAGCCCCTTAAACACCATGCCCCTCCCCCCTCCGGAATTCTCTATGGAGAAATAATTTTTTTTATATGCAGCCTTAATATAAGGGCACTGTGCCCATATATATATATATATATATTTTTTTTTTTTTATATGATCCACGATATGAATAAGCAGAGCCCAGGTGCCCTCCTAAGAGGTAGTATAGCCAAGCGGTGTCGATCCTAGGAAAGACTCAGGGTCTTATATGCACAAAAGGTTTACTTGAAAACCGACGTTTCAGAGCCCACCCGGCTCTTTTATCATGGTAGATAAAAGAGCCGGGTGGGCTCTGAAATGTCGGTTTTCAAGTAAACCTTTTTGAGCATATAAGACCCTGAGTGCCGCCTCAATCTTTCCTAGGATCGACACCGCTTGGCTATATATATATATACAAATATATATACATATATATATATAAATATATATATATTGTGAAACAGTCAGATTAGGAGGTCCCTCTCCTGGGTAGGGGACTCCTTCCTTACACACACACACACACAGCAGCAGGGAAGCAGCACACCAGTCTGGATGCGAGTACAAGCTGGTCGGCGCCAGTCTTTATTGTACAATGTCAGAAATAACATAAAGAAAACATAAACATAAATCCTAGCCCTGTCGGGGCACTAACTTCACAGGTGGTTCCCTCACTACCAGAACCTGGCAGGGCCTAATGCCCTCACCAGCAACAAAGGCACAGCACAACACTCACAGTTAGGTTTTCAAGTGTCTCTGAGCAAACTCCCTGTCTGCTCTCCCAGGTGAGACACTCAGCCCTAAACACACTAGGCTTATATTGGCCACTCTCAGGTGGAAACCCTAACAAGCCTGTTACCAGGCTGCAAGATCCAAAACCTGGAGTGGCCGTGGGTGGAGCCCTCCCTCTCCTCTCACCCACAACCCCCAGGTCCCAAACCGGCTTTTCAAAAAGCCGAAACTCAAGCCTGCTACACTGCAGACTTTCTCCAGGGGGTTTAAAACACATAAGACAGGAATCTGGGACAAATGTACCTGCCACAGACCACTTTACCAGTGATCCTATCACATATCCCCCCCCTTTGTTTCGACCTGTGGGGCGGAACAACTGAAGCCCCCAAACAATGAACGCGTGACAACGCGTCAGCATTGGCCAGCTGGCTTCCTGGCCTGTGTTCCACTGAAAATGTAAAAGTTTGTAACGCCAAGAACCATCTCGTAATTCTCGCATTACTGTCCTTATTTTCGGACATCCACTTCAAAGGGGCATGGTCAGTGATCAATTTGAACTTTCTTCCAACCAAGTAGTACCTGAGAGCCTCTAATGCCCACTTTATGGCCAACGCCTCCTTCTCCACTGTGGCATAGTTTCTGTCATGTACTTTCAACTTTCTACTTAGATAGAAAATAGGGTGTTCCTCACCCTCCTTGTTCGGGGACAGGACCGCTCCTATACCTACTTCTGATGCATCGGTTTGTACTATGAATTCCCTGTCAAAATTAGGAGTCATCAGGACTGGTTGGGAACACAACGCTACTTTCAACTCCTGAAAAGCTTTCTCTGCCTCAGGACTCCATTCTACCATGACTTATTGTTTGCCTTTGGTCAGGTCAGTCAGTGGGACTGCCATGGTGGCAAAGTTGGGTATAAACCTCCTGTAGTACCCCGTAATTCCCAAGAAGGCTCTCACCTGCTTCTTATTCAGAGGCCGTGGCCAGTTTTGTATGGCATCAACCTTATTGAGCTGAGGCTTTATCAGGCCCTCTGCCTATCCCAGATATTTTACTTCCTCCATGCCTAGACAACACTTTTTTGGGTTGGCTGTCAAACCTGCCTTATAGATGGAGTCCAACACTGCTTGTACCCTGGGTAAGTGAGACTGCCAATCAGGACTATGAATGACCACGTCATCCAGATAAGCAGCCACATACCGTCTATGGGGCCTTAGAATCCTGTCCATCATTCTTTGGGTGGTAGCAGGTGCCCCATGTAGCCCGAAGGGCAACATCTTGTACTGAAACAAGCCCTCTGGCGCTTAAAAAGCTGTCTTTTGTTTGGCGCTCTCGGTTAACGGTACTTGCCAATACCCTTTGGTTAGGTCAAGAGTGGTTAAATACCTTGCCGTCCCTAGTCTCTCAATCAGTTCATCCACTCTTGGCATCGGGTAGGCATCGAATTTTGAAACACTGTTCAACTTTTGGAAGTCATTGCAGAAACGCACACTCCCGTCGGGCTTTGGAATCAACACAATGGGACTTGACCATTCACTATGTGATTCTTCAATAACCCCTAACTCTAGCATATTTTTAATTTCTTTCAACACCGATTCTCTTTGTGCTTCTGGTAACCTATAGGGCTTTAGATTAACTTTAACCCCTGGGTCAGTGATTATGTCATGTTTAATGACCAAGGTTTTTCCAGGTACGTCAGAGAACAGCACCATATTTCTGATCAGAAACTCCTTGACCTCTTGTTGTTGAATTGCCGACAGAGTTTTTGCCACTGTCACTTCGGGAACTAAGGGCCCTGGATTTACCAAAGTAGGGTCATTCAACTGCTCCACGGCAAAGACCTCTCTTCTGACCTCTAAATCAGGCAGACGATCAACTGGCCCAACAACACTTCCCACCTCAATGGGAGGCACATCAGTTGGCGGGCCACCGTCACGCTCCGCATTCTCTAGTTCACCAATCATAGTAGAAAAAGGGAATAACTCTGACTCAGAAGAAACTCCCTCCTCCACTACATCGACAACCTTCTCAAATGGACCGGGGTTGTTCACTTCTGGAACAAAACGGCTTTCCCACAACTTCCAGAAGTGAGCAAAGTCTCTCCCCAATATTGCATCGTACATCAGACCATGCACCAAACCCACAGAAACTATAGCAGAACCACATGGTGTCTCGATGTTCACCTCGGCAGTAACATAATATCGAGTATCCCCATGTATGCAGGTCACACCAACAGTTTTCCCCTTACGCCTCAAGGGGTTCACCAGCTCAGCTTTTATAAGTGTCACCAAGCTATCAGAGTCTAACAGTGCCTCTACTCGGTTGACATCTACAGTGAGTACACACATGTGCTTATCAGTCTCAGCCTGCCGGTCAGCCGTACAGGCTGTCTGTGCAAAGAAAGACCCCCTGCGGTAGACATGAGCAGTATCACATTGCATAGGTTCAGTTGTAAGTGAACAATTAGCGGCAATATGGCCGAAGTCACCACATCGGAAACACTGAGTCATATTAATGTCTATTCGTTTACGGGGCAAGAACCTTCCTGGCCTGGCAGGCCTGTCTCCAGGTTCTACACCCTCAGTCTTAGGTACATTCCACCGCCCAGCACCCTTCTCCCCTGGAACAGTCTTACCAGTGTCTGTGGGAGTTCACCGGTGCGCCATCGGGGCTCGGTGGGGCATACTCATCAGCTCCTCAGCCACCACGTACCTCTCCACCAGCTCGACCAACTGGTCCGCGGACTTAGGGTCTGCATGGCTCGTACGGAGTGAGTGGTGGTGGGAGGACCAGTAATAACATCTCTGGGCCGGGCGACCAGGTGCTGTACCACCTCTTTTATGGCCTGGCTGTTTTCCGCTAAGGCCTGGCGGGTTTCCTTGATAGCAACCTGTTGTTGCCTCTGGGCTGTCTCCAAGGCCAACAGTTGCACCCTGGTGGATTCCTGCAGAGCCCTGGTAGATTCCTGCTGAGCTGCTGTAGCTTGGAGCAAGGCCTTAATAATGTCCTCCATTTTGTCCTGGGGTGTAGGTTGGAAGCTGAACCTTGCCTCTCTGAGCATTGGCTGAAGCCTCCTCTATGGGACTCCAAGGACACAGCGTTATTTCCACACTCACAAATTGGGTGTCTGTCCCTTTAATTTTTAAACGGAAAGTTTTCCTCTTGCTGCAACTTCAGTGTGTGTGGGTGCCCGCATTCTCCACCATATTGTGACACAGTCAGATTAGGAGGTCCCTCTCCTGGGTAGGGGACTCCTTCCTTACACACACACACAGCAGCAGGGAAGCAGCACACCAGTCTGGATGCGAGTACAAGCTGGTCGGCGCCAGTCTTTATTGTACAATGTCAGAAATAACATAAAGAAAACATAAACATAAATCCTAGCCCTGTTGGGGCACTAACTTCACAGGTGGTTCCCTCACTACCAGAACCTGGCAGGGCCTAATGCCCTCACCAGCAACAAAGGCACAGCACAACACTCACAGTTAGGTTTTCAAGTGTCTCTGAGCAAACTCCCTGTCTGCTCTCCCAGGTGAGACACTCAGCCCTAAACACACTAGGCTTATATTGGCCACTCTCAGGTGGAAACCCTAACAAGCCTGTTACCAGGCTGCAAGATCCAAAACCTGGAGTGGCCGTTGGTGGAGCCCTCCCTCTCCTCTCACCCACAACCCCCAGGTCCCAAACCGGCTTTTCAAAAAGCCGAAACTCAAGCCTGCTACACTGCAGACTTTCTCCTGGGGGTTTAAAACACATAAGACAGGAATCTGGGACAAATGTACCTGCCACAGACCACTTTACCAGTGATCCTATCACAATATATATATATACATATATATATATGTGTACAAATTTACCTTTATTGGAATAAACTAATGTTCTAAATCTAACGAATGTGGGGTTCTCACAAATTATACTTCATTTGCAGACTATATGCTATGTAGAGAATAAACTCTCCCTTTTTTTGTTGCAGCAAATCATCGAATCGGAAAAACTACTATTACCTACCCTAAAAACATGACCCATTCCATTAGGTACACAATGCTCTGCTCCTGGACTTCCCACCTAATGTATGATTGCAGCCACCTGTGTTAAGCTAGGTAATTGATCAGACAGGTGTTTCAGCACAGGTGGCTGCAATCATAAATTAAGAGGGAAGTCTAGGAGCAGAGCATTTTATACCTAATGGAATGGGTCATGTTGGAGGGTCTTGAATTATTGAATACAATGTTTCTATTTTGAGCTCTTACAGCTTATGAGGTAATGCTTAACACAGCAGAAGGTGTTGTAATAACTGTCTCTGCTCTCTTTTTGGAAGGTAAGCTACGACTGCTCTATCCTATGTTAAGTATTAACTTGTATATCGCTGGTTCAGGAAGGGTGTCACCTGTGGTGGTTGAGTGACTATCACTGTAGCTGATACCTGTGCTCCTCACTCACTGGGTTATTACTGTGGCCTTAATGTTGTGGCTATTGTGTAGTATGTGGTGCCAGCTAATTTTTTACTTGCCATTACTAAGAAAGTGAGTCCGGCTCCACTCTGTGCTGCGCAGTCACCGATTCCTCAATCTCCGTCAGAGTACCTCAGAGATGCTGCCCCGGCCCGACCTCTGGATTCAATAATTGGTCACACCCCCTCCAGCTATCACTGCTACCAGCGGAGCCTCCAAGCCAGGAACTGCCGGAAACACCATCTCCTGGGTAGCATCTGATGCCGGACCAGGGCTTACTTCGTGGTCTCTCCCTACACCAGCCGCAGCGCAGGTCAGGTAATGCCGCTCTCTATCCTCATAGCAACTGCTCTTTTCAATTATCATTCTGGCCTTTTGGCTTTTCAACTGTCCCCTGCAGACAGGACTCCCCTTTTTTAATCAAGTGGGAGTATCCTTGCCTGGTCCTGTTGCATGTGGTTATATTGGTGGGACCATGCAGGGCCAAAACTAGGATATCTGTCACCCGGTGTAAGGCAGCTATTTTGTGCCCCCTCCCTTCCCGTACCTGGATTTTGTCCTTGCTCCTCCATAAGGCAGTTCCACACAACAGAATGCCCATTACACATTATGCCACACACTGTAATGGCCATTACCAAAGTGCCACTTACATATTTATGCCCCACAGTAAGGCTTCTAATTACTTTAAAATTACCTGCTCGTTGCCTTGGGGTTTCATGCTCGTTGCCATGGGGGTTTCATTCTTGTCAGGGGATTTATGCTCGTTGCCAGGGGTTTCAAGCTCGTTGCCAGGGGGTTACATGCTCGTTGCCATGGGGTTACATGCTCGTTGCCATGGGGTTACATGCTCGTTGCCAGGGGGTTTCATGCTTGTTGTCAGGGGATTTATGCTCATTACCATGGGTTCCATGCTCGTTGCCAGGGGTTCCATACTCATTGCCAGGGGTTCCATGCTCGTTGCCAGGGGGTTTATGTTCGTTGCCAGGGGTTACATGCTCGTTGCCTTGGGGTTTATGCTTGTTGCCAGGGGATTTCATACTCCTTGCCATGGGGCTTCATGTTCATTCCCAGGGGGGGTTTATGCTCGATGCCAGGGGATTTCACGGGAGAAGATGCAGCTTTCAGCATCTTCTCCCGGGAACGCTGTGTGCATTGCGCTCTACTAACAGACACTAGAGGTCCAGTAGGACCCCTAGCATCTGTCTCCTCCTTGGCGGTGGCCATTTTTGGATGGCTGTTTTCTGAATCTGCAGCCCCCAAGCCACCGCGAGCAAGCTTTTTTCACCCCCCGCAATCCGGCACCCGGTGCATGTGCACCTCTAGCCCCCCCCTTGTTGCGGCCCTGGGACCATGCACCAAGATCCGAAGGGGGGGGGGAATCAATGCACATACTTGCAATTGTTTAACCATTTACTAAACATATATAACATATATATTCTACTATACATTCACCCCTTTATATTTCATGCAATTACACTAACATAACTGTTGTCAAGCCCGTAAGGTCACCCTGCTTGATATGGTACCCCCAGATTCTGGACTACCGCAAATGTATAATAAATTATATAATATAGAATATATGTGCCAAGACTATAATATACTGTCCTGTATACCGTGTATATGATAACTGCTTGTATATTCAAATTCATCAAGCAATATGCAGTTTTCAGTTGACCTGATTGCTGAATGGCAGTGCCGCTATTCAGATAACCTTAATGTTGAAAGTCAGTGTCAATATTCAATTGACTCCTGCTGAAAGACAGTGCTATATACTTAAATATATGTCCCTAACATTGTTTTTTAATATTGGCACATTGTCAAGTGACACTTTAAATGTAATTTTGAATTTTTTAATGTACAGTATATTATTTATATGAACTGCACAATTTCACTTCATTTGTTTTGTCTAATCTAATTACCACTAGCTGGTCTTAGTGCTTGTCCATATGAGTGTCTGACAGGTGGACTGAGAGCAGATGGGTCTTTATATAGAAATAATTGATCTGTATGGAAAGGTGCCAGGACAGTGCAGAGTGGCTTGTGTAACAGGGATTGTGTAAAATAGGACATGCTCTATTCCTGCTCCATTACGCACTTAGATAAATTGGCTTTGCCGTCTGCACTGGCATCTCTCTAGACAGATCAATGATCAATATGTCAACATCTGTCTCTCTTCTGTTAACCTCTAAAAAAAAAACTTACAAAGGAGGGACCCAGTGTAAAGGAGGAGAGACTTTGATTATGATGACTGCCTACTTAAACATAGGACAAAAGCATCAGTGCTATAGCTTTGGCTGCTTACTGCTAAAGCAGGTGGATGGAAAATGTGTGTGTTCCCCCTGTATTAGTGGCAAGCAGCAGTCACACTATACAGGGTAACCCATAGCATGGGGTCTTTTGTCATATTTCGGCCCCAGCCTGGTCAGCACTAGGTGGAATTCCCTAGGGAAATCAGGTTATGAAAACACAGACATTAAGTACATTTTGGAGCTACAATTCCCAGTCAGCCATTGACTGCTTGGGAATGCTGATGCTTCTTGAACTATATCTTACTGTACCTACAGTAATAACAACAAACAAAACATAGATACCTAATATTTTATTTGAAATAAAGATTGAACCAAGTCCCTCATTTAACACTTTATTACTTTCCTAAATCAATATGGAATATCATTTTTTCTGTCCTGTAGTAATCATTTAGGGCAAAATTAACTAAACAACCTGATAGAACAGTAAGTATTTGCTACTAGCTGTGCTGCATAAATGAAAGGGATCAATATGTGAGCAGTCAGTCATTGCTGCTTGCTTCTGATTGGTTAATTACGTATGACCTCTCAAGGTCAAATAACATAAATACCTAGCCTAGCTAGTAAGCTTTCACCACTCTATTAGGGGTTTTTCTCTATTTATGTCCTATTAGATTTCCTATTAGATTACTTCAGGAATGAAGCCTTAAGGTGCATACACATGTAACGATTTTGTAACCAACGATTTTCTGTCAGAACTGTCAGATTTTCCCTTGAAAAAGTGAACGATTTTTGAAGTGTAATAAACGATTTTTACAATGATGAACGAAAAATGTTCCTTCCCTTAATGAAAATTGTTATGTTGGACAGTCTGAAATAAACTACAAACGGGAGTGCGCTTTTTCGTTCATTGTTATAACTCAGAAACTGAACAATTGAACGATAATGACGTCGTTATAGTTAAATCGTTAAAAAAATTGTTACGTGTGTATGCACCTATTGTATTTGACATGGATTTAAGAAAATAATAAAATAGTCAACAAAGGATTTGTGTGAGCCCTTAAATAAAATAATAATGATCTAAATCAGTATTTTTTTGTTTTCTTTTTCTATGACATACGTTTGTGAAGGTTTTGTTCCAGCAAGGCCTGATTCACATGGTGACTGTTGGTTTACAAAAGAGTAATGTTTAGTAGGATTAATAAGTTAATGTTTAATAAGATATCAAAGGTATGGTAGTGCACGATGGTATAGTGGTACAAAGGCTAGCTGTACTGCCTCACAGAACTGGGATCATGACCTGGCAATATCCGCATGTAGCCTGTATGCTCTCTACCTTTGTTTGTGTTGGTTTCTTCTGGGTACTCTTTTTTTTCTAACTCCAAAAAAACATATTGACAGAGTTAATTAGCTGCTACCAAATAATGGGCCCTAGTTTATGTGTATGGGCAGGATGCAGCAATGCGTTTTTTGCGGTCAAACCTCTGAAAATGAAGTTTTCGGAGGTTTGACCGCTCACTGCATATGCCCCAAGCTTGGATGCAGTGAGCAATGCCATCTTCTATTCAGACTTCCCCCCAATTAGATCCCTCCCAGCACCCCTTGTGGCACATGCGTCCTGCACAGAAGGACGCCAGAGGGACTTCTAGGTTATAGACCCGGAAGTCCCTACATCACAAAGGACAGCTGTTTACTGAGAGAGCTGTCCTTTTTATTCATGCATACCGGCATTATTTACGCTGTTATGCATGCGATTAATGGCAGGATACATTGCATACAAAATTTGATGCTTGATATCAGAGCCGTACCTAGACTTTTTGTTGCCCTGTGCCAAAAAGAGCATTGGCGCTCCCCCTTTCTATTTTTCAAATAGAGACTTAAGATAGTGCACCAGAAAAAGGGCCATGGCCTCATGGGGAAAGGCCAGGGAATAGATAGTGGAGGCCAGGAGATGCTGGTGATGAAAGAAGAAGAAGCTACAAGTGAGAATTATAATAAACAGAAAATTGACAGGCCCAAACAGCACCCCCTGCCCTGTGGTGCCCTGTGCCTGGCCACCATTCCCGGATACAGTGGTCTATCACCCTTGTTTTCTGAGAGGGACGAGGCCATGGTCTGCATTGGTGGAGGTAGATTTCCTGGCCTTGAAAGTGACCAGAAGCTGTGGTAAGGCTGTGGTAAGCTTCAGATTCTGCAGCCTGGCCAAAAGAGCAACATCGCGACTGATGGTTGCAATGGTGATCCCAGGCTGTGACCTCGAGTCGCAGCTCTGGGATCACAAATGCAGCAAGAAGATGTTTGTTTCTTATAAACATCTCCTACTGCATTAGCATTTTAGATGGACAGAATTGTACAGCTGCTTGTGTGTGGGTCTGCAATTCCATCTATCTCTGAATCAGACCCTAAGTCCAGAACCTGAAGCCCTGTAAAGGCTAATTCTGAGCACTGATACCAGAGTAAATAGTATGTAAAAATACCACCGATGCTCACAGGGTTACGCACTCATCGGAATTAGGGCCTGATTCAGACCCCGTCGCAAGCGCTGAGCGCTCGCAACCGGGTCAATGGTGGCCCAGAGCACATGCGCACGACGGAGCCGGCTCCGTCGTGCACATGCGCGAGACCCAGATAGCAATGGGCAAGCCGTCGCTCTGGGTCTCGCACCAAAGGGGGCGTGCTCTCGATGTTGAGTGACAGCACCCCCTTTGGTGGGCGGGCCGGGGGGGTGGCTGCCCAGATGGAGGCATTCCCATGAGAACGCCTACCATCTGGGGGCGGCCCCACTGACATCACAAGTGATGTCACTGGGAGAGCTTTCGGCTCTGTTTGAGCCGAAAGCTCTTTGGGGCTTGCGGCAACGAGACCCTACCACAAGGGTCTCGTCACAAGCCCGATGGTCGCGATGGTCTTGACCATTGCGACCATCTTCCTGGCCACTCGCATTAGCTGTAGGTGGTCACCCACAGCTATGCGAGCGGCAAGGAGGCCATTCTAAAAAAAAAAAAACGGCCCTGATTCAGAGCGAGCACTCTGTCAGAGCGACCGGCTCTGAATCAGAGCCTTAGAGGGCATTTACAAATACATGTTTAATATATTTATTTACATGTAATTAAACAAACTGTGTGAGCACTGCAGCCAGGAGCATGAGTCCAGGGCTACAGAGCAGTCTCAATAGCTGGAAGACTGCTGCTCCACAGTCTAGTAGCCTACCCTCAGGAGCCCATTTTCATCCAGATGTAACCCCCCTTTACTCTATAAAGGGACCGCAGGTTACCAACTCCCTTAAAGTCTAGGATTTACCCACCTTTAACTCCATGTTTAGTGGTGTACCCATTTTTTGTTAGATCAGTGCCTCCCCCCAAGTAGTGGTAGTAGATATGGGTCTAATTGGAGAAACCCAATAGTTCACACACTATTTGTTTTTATTTAAGTGTCTTTTTCCAATAAACACCAGTAAGTAGTAATGCACTATGGCCCTGATTCAGACTCGCTCGCTGGTCTTAAGGGTGTTTTTTTTTATTTTTTTTGGTATCCGGCCTCCTGGCCACTCGCTAAGCTGTGGGTGACTACCCACAGCTTTAGCGAGTAGCCAGGTGATGGTCACGATGGTCGTGACCATCGGGGCTTGCGACGAGACCCTTGTGGTAGGGTCTCATCTGCCGCAAGCCCCAGTGAGCTTCGGCTCTAATAGAGCTGGAAGCTCACTGCTGACATCACTCGTGATGTCAGTAGGGCCGCCCCAAACAGCAGGCATTCCTTTGGGAATGCCTCTGTTTGGCCAACCACCCCCCCTCTCCGCCTACAAAACGGGGCGAGCTGTCAATCAACATCGACAACCGCCCCATTTGTAGCGAGCCCCGGAGCGAGAGAATTTCTCTCTCACTCCGGGGCTTGCACACGCGGCGCGTGCGCACTGCCCAGCCATCAACCCGCTTCAGAGCGCATAGCGCTTGCGAGTAGGTCTGAATCAGGCCCTAAGTTTGTGGATTTTTTTATAGTTTGTTTTAAAAATGCATAACAGTAAGAATGTGAATGCAAACATGTATCACATTACCATTATATTTGAATACTTAGGGGTAAATTGACTAAGAATTGTGTCTGGTCTGAGTTGAAACACTCACAGCATCGCTGAAACACGGGAAAACACTCAAATTTACCAAGAATTGTGTTTTACTGAATAGTGTTTTTTGATGGTGTATGTGTTCGTGTTTCTCCCCAAGTTCCCTGTGTCTGACCGCAGCCAAACACACTCGAACATGCAGCCTGCACATATCAGTGAGATATGTGCAGGCTGCATGTGTGTTTTGTGTTAAAGAAAAAATGTAAAAAATAGAAACAAAATGATGTGGGGTTCCCCCCAAAAGCATAACCAGATCCAGTCTCTGTGAGCCAGTCCTGGTTCTAAAAATATGGGGGACAAATGTGTAGCGGTCCCCCATATTTTATGAACCAGCACTGGGCTCCGTGAGCTGGTCCTGGTTTTAAAATTATGTGGAAAAAGTTGTGTGAGGTTTTTAAAACCAGCACTGGGCTCAAACTAGTCGGAGTGTAATGCCACAGCCAGGGGGCCCTTTCACCGTGTCCCCTGGCTAAAGCATTAACACCCCAAATTAGTCTCCCCAGGCCAGGGATCCCAGGGGAGATGGGGACCCCAACTTATAAAGGGGTCTCCACTCTCCTGAGCAAACTAGGACTGGGCTGAAGCCCAGGGCTCTTCCTTGTACCCTTGGCTGGTGGGTGCTATGGTAATAGTGATAATTATAAATGTATACTATTATTTTTTACAGTGGGAGTACAGGTGCCAGAGTAGAACTACACAGGACACACACACACCATAGAAAGTAAAAGTATATTACACACAAACACACACACTCACACTATACTTACCTTGTCCCTGGTATTCAATCCCCTTGTCAACTAGAAATCCCTGATTATCCTTAAAAATAAAAAATACTCACCTGCCTCCTGGCGCAGGCCAGTCCTCTTCTCCAGTAGAGTCCCGGCCATAAAAAAAAGAAAAAAAAAATGATTTTGGACACCGAAGAGATGTATGTGTTTCCTCATACATCTCTTCCCCGGCAAGTGACATAAACCTTGTTGGTTCCCTCACTTGCTGGTCAACCAGCCAATCAGAAGCCACTGATTGACTGTGAGCGGCCTAGCTGTCAATAAGGCTTTAAGCATATATTTATATATTTTATCTGAACAAAGGTATAAATATAAAGCAATATACATATAAACAATAATGTTATTATTCTATTCCGTTGTTATAAGGGTTAGTGCAAATGTGCTTTGAGGCTAGTGTCCTCAGTTAAACAGAAATTGCATTAACTAGCCATGTCTGAATGTCCAGTCCTGGAGCGTGGTTATAATATCTGATTATCTTGTAAATAATACAATAATGTTTTGTTTGCATCTCCCCTAGAAGGAGATGCTGAACTTGTATTATTAATAACTGTATATCTGGGAAATCAACAGTTGTAGAAGCCAGAGCTGTAGGCTACTTCAGAACACTAATATGCCTATTATTATTATCATCCTGCAGCTGCTATAAGTTAGGTTGTTTCACTTGTTGCTGAAGATTTGTATCAAATGTAATTGAAGACACTCAAGTCCCAATTGGCTGAAGAAAGTTTAGCTCACTAGTTAGCTACATTATACCCCTTTTACACCAGGGTTTTTGCTGGGTCTACCCGGGTCACAGCTCAATGTAAAAAGGTCTCTGAAAAATAACCCAGCAATCCAATCCAGGTAACTACCAGGGTATGACCCAGGATGGACCTGGATAATGGTGCAGTGCAAATGGAATAACCTGGGTGTGTTTGGCTGGGTTATTCGATTTGGGTCATGCCTAAAATGAGCTGATTGGCAGTTGTGGAGCAGTCACCCAGGGCCGTAGCTAGGGTAGTGTGGCCGGTGCCATCACACAGGGCACCACAGGTCAGGGGGTGCTGTTTGGGCCTGTCAAATTACTGTTTATTATTATTCTTGCTTGTAGCTTCCTCTTGTTTCATCCCCAGCATCTCCTGGCCTCTCCTATTTCTTCCCTGGCCCTTCCCCATGAAGCCATGGCCCTTTTTTGGGTGCATCATGTCCCTTTGAAAAATGAGGGGGGCGCCAATGCTTTTTCTGGCACAGGGCACCAAAAAGTCTAGCTACGGCTCTGCAGTCACCTCCCACTTTATATGACCTCACAAGTTTAGCAGGGCAGACCCAGGTTCAGTGTGAATGGGGCTGACCTGAGAATAGATGGTGCTGTGTAAATGGTGTCTGACCTGGGTTGGAACCATGTCTGAAAACTCAGGTCGGACCCGAGTTTTTGGTGGTAAAGAGGTATTAGTGATAACTCTGTTATCTATGATCTTTTGAGCCATGGGATAAATGATAGAGTTGGTGTATTAATTATTCTCCTTAGAGATTCAGCACTATTGTTTCCTCTTTAATTTTTATGTATTATGCTCCCCCTGTTCTTTCCCATCACTATAGTCTGCTGAAAGCACTTGAAGGTGCATATCCACAAGGCGATTAAAATGAGCGATTGAATGATAACGACTTCGTTATCGTTCAATTGCTCATTAATCATTCACAAATCGGGCATTAAAATGTCAAACAACCAGTGATACGCTGTCCCTCCGGTCATTTTCAACATCAATCATCGCCTGAACATGCAAGTCAATCTGCCGATAATGACAGATTGTACATGGCGGATAAGGGAGGGTGCCTGCATTGAATGACATATCGTTCAGTGTAGGCACATTACAGGATGAGGAACGACTGTACGATTAGAATATTGTAATCGTACTGTTGTTCCTCTATCGGCAAGTGGATACACAACAGTAGACCTCTATTTACTACAATCCGCATTTCAAATGCGGATTGTAGTGTGAGAATGTCACCTAAATTCGTACTGTAAATTTAGGAATTATCGTGAGAATGTACTAACATTCTCAAGCGAATCCCCACTGCACAATTTTCACTGTATTTTCCAGAAAAAATACAGTGAGAGTGCCTCAATGCTGGCCAGCGCTCCACACACTATTATTTTATTTATTTATTAACAGTTTCTTATATAGCGCAGCATATTCCGTTGCGCTTTACAATTGGAAACATTGATAGAACAAAACAGGGTAATAACTGACAGACATAGAGGTAAGAGGGCCCTGCTTGAAGCTTACAATCTATAGGGAAATAGGCATTGATACACAAGGATAGGAGCTATATATATTGCAATTTGGTCCGGTCAGAATGCAGAGTTTCTTGGTGGGCTGCATGATCCAGTCACACAGGAATGTCGGCAAAATGTCAGGAGTATGTGAAAGAAAGACAATATGTGAGGTTATGTGTGGACTGTGAGAGGGGATGTAATAAGACATGGAAGCTATGAAGGTTATGTGGTCAGTTCTGGAATCTGATAAGCTTGTCTGAAGAGGTGAGTTTTCAGGGAATGCTTGAAGGATTGAAGAGTAGAGGTAAGTCTTATTGTGTGTGGTAAGGCATTCCATAGAGTGGATGCAGCCTGAAGAAAGTCCTGTAACCATAAATGGGAGCAAGTAATGCGCGGGAATGAGAGACGCAGATCTTGTGCTGAGCGGAGAGGTCGGGTTGGGAGATATTTTGAGATGAGTGAAGAGATGTATGTGTGTGTAATTCGGTTAATGGCCTTATGTGTAAGTAACAGTATTTTGTAGACAGAGCGGGGCAGCAGACGATGAACGTATGGCAAGGAAGATAAGCCTTGCAGCTGCATTCATAATGGATTGTAATGGCGATAGCCTGTTTTTGGGAAGACCAGTAAGGAGACTATTGCAATAGTCAATGCGGGAAATAATGAGTGCATGGATTAGAGTTTTTGCAGTGTCTTGTGTGAGATATGGTCGAATTTTGTATATGTTTTTTAGATGTATGTAACATGATTTTGAGACAGATTGAATGTGGGGAACAAAGGACAGTTCAGAATCAAGGATGACACCAAGGCAGCGAGCTTGTGGGGTGGGGTGGATTGTTGAGTTATCAACAGTGATAAAGAGATCAGATTGGTAACTGTTATTGGCCGGTGGAAATATAATTAATTCTGTTTTAGAAATATTAAGTTTCAGGTAGCGAGATGACATCCAAGATGAAATGGCAGAAATACATTCAGTGACACGGACCAATACAGATGGTGATAAATCTGAAGAGGATAGGTAGATTTGAGTATCATCCGCATACAGATGGTACTGAAATCCAAAAGAGCGGATTAGTTTGCCAAGAGAGGTGGTATAGATTGAGAATAGCAAAGGACCTAAGACAGAGCCTTGCGGTACTCCAACTGATAGAGGTAGCGAAGAGGAGGCCGAATCAGAAAAACGAACAGAAAAAGAGCGATCAGATAGGCAGGAAGAGAACCAAGAAAGAGCTGTGTCCTTAAGACCTAGGGATTGTAATGTTTGTACGAGAAGAGAGTGGTCAACAGTGTCAAAAGCAGCAGAGAGATCTAGAAGAATTATATGTGTATATATATATATATATATATATATATATATATATATACAGCCATGGCCAAAAGTTTTGAGAATGACACAAGTATTGTTTTTCACAAAGTCTGAAGCTACAATACTCCAGAATGTCATGAAGAGTGATCAGATGAATTGCAATTAATTGCAAAGTCCCTCATGACAATGAACTTAGGGGCTGATTCAGACCCACTCGCAAGCGCTATGCATTCGCAAGCGGGTTGATGTTTGCCCCCTGCGCATGCACTGCCTCCGGTGTGCGCATGCACGAGACCCGGCCAGCGACAGGCGCTCCGTCGCTATGGGTCTCGCACCAAAACGGGATGGCTGTCGATTGTGATCGACAGCTCACCCCATTTTGGAGGCGGGGAGGGGGGGTGGCTACACAAACGGAGGCGTTCCCAAAGGAACGCCTGTCATTTGTGGGAGGCACCACTGACATCACTATTTAGAAGAGGAAGCTCACTGGGGCTTGCGGGAACGAGACCCTACCACAAGGGTCTCGTCGCAAGCCCCGATGGTCACGATGGTCGCGACCATCATGACCATCACCTGGCTGCTCACAAAAGCTGTGGGTGGTCACCCACAGCTTAGCGAGCGGCCAGGAGGCTGGCTCCATAAAAAAAAAAAGCCCTGATTTAGAGCGAGCACTCTGAAAGAGCGTCTGGCTCTGAATCAGGGCCTTAGGGGGTCATTCAGACCCGCTCGTGAGCGGCAGTATGCTCGCAAGCGGGTCGATGTTCCCCACTGCGCATGCGCACGACGGAGGGAGCTCCGTCGTGTGCATGTGCGAGACCCGGGGAGCGACGGGCTTTCCATCTCTCCGGGTCTCACACCAAAGGGGGCGTGCTGTCGATGTTGATTGACAGCACGCCCCCTTTGGTGGGCGTGCTGGGAGCGTGCCTGCCAGACGGAGGCGTTCTCATGGGAACGCCTACCGTCTGAAGCCGGCCCCACTGACATCACTAGTGATGTCAGTGGGAGTGATTTTGTCTCTGATAGAGCCAAAATCACTCCAGGGCTTGTGGCAGGGAGACCCTACCGCAGGGTCTCCGTCGCAAGTCTGATGGTTGCGATGATCAAGACCATCGCGACCATCTTTTTGGCCGCTCGCATATGCTGTGGGTGGTCACCCACAGCTATGCGAGCGTCCAAGAGGACGCTCCATTTTCATGGAGGATGGCCCTGATTCAGAGCGAGCGCTCTGGTCAGAGCGTTCAGCTCTGAATCAGGCCCTTAATCCCAAAAACAACATTTCCACTGCATTTCAGCCCTGCCACAAAAGGACCAGCTGACATAATGTCAGCGATTCTCTTGTTAACACAGGTGAGAGTGTTGATGAGAGCAAGGCTGGAGATCACTCTATCATGCTGATTGAGTTAGAATATCAGACTTGAAGCTTTAAAAGGTGGGTGGAGGTTGAAATCATTGTTCTTCCTCTGTTAACATGGTTACCTGCAAGGAAACACGTGCAGTCATCATTGCTTTGCACAAAAAGGGCTTCACAGGCAAGGATATTGCTGCTAGTAAGATTGCACCTAAATCAACCATTTATCAGATTATCAAGAACTTCAAGGAGAGAGGTTCAATAGTTGTGAAGAAGGCTTCAGGGCGCCCAAGATAGTCCAGCAAGTGCCAGGACCATCTCCTAAAGTTGATTTCAGCTGTGGGATCAGGGCACCACCATTGCTCAGGAATGGCAGCAGGCACAATAATGCGAAGACTTTTGGAGGATGGCTTGGTGTCAAGAAGAGCAGCAAAGAAGCCACTTCTCTCCAGGAAAAACATCAGGGACAGACTAATATTCTGCAAAAGGTACAGGGATTGCACTGCTGAGGACTAGGGTAAAGTTATTTTAGCTGATGAATCTCCTTTCAGATTTTTTGGGGCATCTGGAAAAACGCTTCTCCAGAGAAGGAAAAGTGAGCACTACCATCAGTACTGTGTCATGCCAACAGTAAAGCATCCTGAGACCATTCATATGTGGGGTTGCTTCTCAGCCAAGGAAGTGGCTCACTCACAATTTTTCCTAAGAACAAAGCCTTGAATAAAGAATGGTACCAAAACATCCTCCAAGAGCAACTTCTCTCAACCATCCAAGAACAGTTTGGTGACCATGTCTTTTCCAGCATGGTGGAGAACCTTGCCATAAGGCAAAAGTGATAACTAAGTGGCTCGGGGAACAAAACATCAACATTTTGGGTTCATGGCCAGGAAACTGCACAGACCCTAATCCCATTGAGAACTTGTGTTCAATCCTCAAGAGTCAGCTGGACAAACAAAAATTCACAAATTCTGACAAACTCCAAGCATACTGTAGATTAGGCAAGAATGGGCGGCTATCAGTCAGTATGTGGCACAGAAGTTGATTGACAGCATGCCAGGGCGAATTGCAGAGGTCTTGAAAAAAAAGGGTCAACACTGCAAATATTGACTCTTTGCATAAACTTAATGTAATTATCAATAAAAGCCTTTGACACTTATGAAATGCTTGTAATTTTACTTCAGTATACCATAGTAACATCCGACAAAAAGGACTAAAAACACTGAAGCAGCAAACTTTGTTAAAACCAATACTTGTGTCATTCTCAAAACTTTTGGCCATGGCTGCATAATATATATATATATATTCACACAGGCAAAGTCCGGCACTCACTGTTAGAATGTAATTACTACACCCTGTTGCCCTCATTGTAAAATTAAGCCTTGCAGCAAGTATATACATACAGAGAGATGCGGCACTCAGAGCTTTGAAAAAAAGCAAGTATAAATATATATACTTGTTAATACTGAATTACCTAGAATGATGGATAATAGTTTTATTTTTGTACATAAATATATTATCCATACACGAATATGGCTACACTGAGAGAGCAACCAGGCAATGGAGCAGGTCTCATGAAGGTATTCTAGGCAGGAGATGGGTAAATAACTGCCACACCTAGATTTCCAGGAGCCTAGGAGTGGACAAGGTCTGAGCTTTCTTCCCAAACAGCCTAGCACACTGAGTTTAAAACCTTCCCCTTTGTCCACTAGCAACAATGTTAAACTTCTCCAGGAGGGTGCACATGCACAATGCATGTATCCACCTAGATTGGTTAAAGGGACAGGGACTAGATTACCTCCTGCTGTAATCTGTGCCAGAATTGAATACAACAAGAGGTGCTCTGTGAGCACTGGCATCACAAAGGAGGTGCGGGCCGCACCCGGGTGTCACCAGCAGAGGGGTGACACCAAAGTGCTTGCTCCCCCTCAGTGACAGGAACTGGGTGCTGCATTACATGCAGCACTCGGCTCCTAGCACAGTGAGGGAGCCGGCACTCATACAGGCTGGTCCCCGAGGCCAGCCTGCACCTCCCGCACCTCCGCTGAGAAAAAAAATAAAGGGTGTTTGGGGCAGGCCGTGAGGCCACGCCCCCACCCTCGTGGTCATGCGCCACCCACGGGGCCACTACCCCTAATTCATCGGCGCACGGACAAGCCTGCCGCACCGGGTGCAGACAGGTAGGGACACCACTGTCTGTGAGCTCAAATGTGTGTGTCCTCTGAACATTTAGAAGAGTGTAACATTTACATGATATAAAAACATAGAAATTGATGGCAGATAAGAAACACTTGGCCCATCTAGTCTGCCCTTTATGATGATATGATATTCTTATGTAACCCCCCTTTTCTCTCTAGAAAGGCACTCTAGGTTACCATTCACTTTAATTTGTAGAATGTACCCACCCTTAACCTCTCGCTACATGGTGTACATCCATCTATTAGAGATCAGTGCCTCCACCCAAGTATCAGTAGTAGATATGGGCTTACTTGGAAAAACTCTAATTTAAGTGGGAATGGGTATGAAATACCGCCGGCCGCATCGATTCCCGTCAGCGGCAGCCCGACAGGAGCAGAGTTCGAAGCAGCGGAAGCCCGACAGCGCTGGAAATCCCGATCATGGATAGGTAAGTATAGACTAACCTAACCCCCCTAACCCTCCTTAGGGGTGCCTAACCCTAACTTCCCACCCAAGTGCCTAACCCTAATCCCCCCTCTAAGTGCCTAACCCTAACCACCCCCTTCCCCGCTGCCTAAACCTAAGTCCCCCCCGGGGGTGCCTAACCCTCCCTACCCCTAGCCTAACCCTCCCGGGGGGGTGCCTAACTCTAAGTCCCCCCCCGGGAGCCCTAAACCTAACCCTCCCCCCCCGTGTCTGTCCACTCGCGGTGCCCGGCATCAGTACGATCGTGATGCCGGGCACTGGTCTCCCCTTGCCGGGAAATGACAGTCGGGAAGCCGGCTGCCGGTATTTAGGCAGTCAGCTTCCCTATTGCTTCCCTTTAAGTGTGAGATAGTAATGAATTGAATAAGTCAGTTAAGTAGACTTACAATTTAATATGGGTTCTCATCCTTAAAACATATACAATGATTAGTTACATACATTACCATTTACATATTATTAGCTGAACCAAATAATAACACAATTTATACATTTAGATTATATTTAGTGAATAAATAGTAATATTTACTTCTAAACTACCAGGACTCTTAGTTAATTGAGCCAAGCTTCAACGGAATACTGGGCCTGATTCAGAGCCGTTCGCTATTTGCGGTCGTTCGTTCAAAAACAAGGGGTGGCTATTCAAATGATCCGTTCGCAAATTGCAGTCTGTTCACACCTCTAAGTCTGAACGAGCGAGCAAAACATACGCTCGTTTATTTGTTACAAACGCCCCCTGGCCGCTCGCACCATACGTCATGTCCGCTATTTATTAGATTAATCGAGTACATCGACCAGCGTATGAACTGCTCGCTATTCTTGTGGTTGGTTTTTGCTACCACAATCTTGCGAGCAGTTCTGGCTATAAAATAACCCAGTGACGTGGTCAATGACGCTGCTGTATTAATTATGCACACCCATAAAACGCCCGTTTTGACCTTTAAGCACGCCTGCGTTCTGATCTCCACTCCCCGTTTTCAAGCACCTTCCCCTGTTACCACCCACATACGCCTCATTCTGTCACTCAAAATAGCAGGCATTCGCTATATTGCGAGCACATGAATTTCGGCCGCACTGACTGGTTCGCGCATGCGTATAACGATCCGTACGCATGCGCAGATGTGCGAACATCGCTCGGAACGAGCGTACTGCCGCTAGCAAGTGGCTCTGAATGAGGGCCACTGTTACTTATTGAATGTTTAGCTTTTCACTATAACGGCCTTATAATGTTGAAGTTCCTTTATAGCTTTAATGCTATAAGCTGTTCCTTACACTTGGTATAATATAAATGATCTGCAGATGTTAGAGTATCCTGTATCTTTCCTGAATGCTTCTGACAGGTGAGTATGAAAGTTGAATTATTTTGCAGTAAACATATACTTTCAAGACCGTTGTTACATGTATGGAATAGCATTAAATAACAGTTTATAGAATGATTTTGCAGATGTAAACACCTGTGAGCTGTATTGTGATGCTAGGAGCCTCCCATGAATTGGCTGTCGCTATAAAACATGACTTTTTAGTCTGCCTCTGCTGCTGAGAAGTATGATAATGAAGTTTCAACCTAGAACTGTAGCAAAAAGCTGTAACGCGGTGCAGCAGAATAAATAATATGGCAGTCCATTTATAGCTTTGGAATGGTTAAATACCTTTATCCTCTGCACCAAATAATCATTTATCCAATTACAGGTAACTTTGACTTCCTGTCACTATAACACCTTAGCCCGTGTCATATGATTTAAGTACTGGGAGTCATCTGATTCAGTCTCTCCTTCACTACATGAACTTCCCCAAATCTCTCCTATAGCTGAATGTAAGAGGAGTGTTTTAAAATGACAACATTAGTTCCCAGAGTCTGGTCCCCTTTATCTTGCCACATGCTCTCCTGCTCCCAGTGACAGTGCTGCTGCTGGTAAGAATGTAACATTCTATGATATCTGTGGAGCCATTATAGTCTGTGTGTGCAGTGTAAATACTCACTGCTGCTACTGATACAGAGGCTGTAGTGTCACTGTCACTGTCCAGTCGCCTTCTGCCTTAAGCAGGCCATACATGGTGCTATAAAAAGTTGTACAATATGTCATAAGATTTCCCTTAAAATTTTCCCTTGAAATTTTACGTACAATGGGCCTGATTCAGACCCACTCGCGAGCGGCTGTCCGCTCGCAAGTGGGTCGATGTTATGCACTGAGCATGCGCACGACGGAGGGAGCTCCGTCGTGCGCATGCGCCAGACGCGACGAGCGAAGGAAAGTCCTTCGCTCGTTGTGTCCGATCAAAGGGGGCGTGCTGTCAATGTTGATTGACAGCACGCCCCCTTTGGTGGGCGTGCCGGGGGCATGCCTCCCTGACGGGGGCGTTCCCACGGGAACGCCTCCCGTCAGAAGCCGGCCCACTGACATCACTAGTGATGTCAGTGGGAGTGATTTTGGCTCTGATAGAGCCAAAATCACTCCGGAGCTTGCGGTTGAAAACCTCAACCGCAGGCTCCGGCTCGCAATTTCGATGGTCGCGATGGTCTCGACCATCGCGGCCATTACAAAGCACGCTCGTATAGCCTGTGGGTGGTGACCCACAGCTATACGAGCGTCCAGGAGTACGCTCCATGAAAATGGAGCCCGGCCCTCATTCAGAGCGTGCGCTCTGCTCAGAGCGTACGGCTCTGAATGAGGGCCAATGTGTTCAAATGGTGTATGATTTTTCATACAATCATACAATCCGATGCTTCGTTTCACGATGAAATAAAAATGGGGCCTCCTCTCCCAGGATCTACCAGGCCTGGGCTGAAAGCCCTCGGTGGCGGTGGGTGCAGGGGTCTCTAGCTCCAACCAGCCCAGTGTTTCTTCAGCCAGCCCCCACTGTCTCACCTGCCAGCCCCTTTCTCTCTGTCTCTCCAGCTAGCCACCACTGTCTCTCCTGCCAGCCCCCCTCTCTCTGTTTCTCCAGCTAGCTCCCACTGTTACTCCAGCCAGCCCCCATTGTGTCTCCAGCCATCCCCCATTGCTTCTCCAGCCAGCCCCAATTGTGTCACCTGCCAGCCCCCTTCTCTCTGTCTCCAGCCAGTGTCTCCAGCCAGCCCCCCTGTCTCTGCAACCAGCCCCCACTTCCCTCCGGCTACAATTGCCTTTTCCTAAGTCTTCTGGCTATGTCCTCCTGCTCCTCTACACACCTCAGCTCTTCTGACTGCCACAATGAATATCTGAATGCACCGCCGGCGGTTGGTTCAATAATGTTTTTTTGGTTAATTGCAACTCGTAATAACAAAAAAAAAACTTTATTGCACTGCCACCAGCCACCATTGGTGGTGCCTGAAGAGGAGACAGCAGCTTATCAAACCTTTGAGAGAGATAAAGTGGAGAGAGATAAAGTACAATCCAATCATCTCCTAACTGCCATTTTACAGGCTGTGTTTGAAAAATGACAGTCAGAAGCTGATTGGTTGGTACTTTTATCTTTCTCCACTTTATCTCTCTCCAAAGTTGAATACATCTCCAAGAGGCCTGAATCAGGCCCAGAGACTGGATGCTCCTTTTTGGGCAACAGCATTATTGTTCTGAATACAGCTAATCCGGGAACACTAAAACTCTTGACTCACTTCCGTTCCCTGGTTTACAGAAAAATTAACCCTCATCCCACCAGGATCATGCCTGCAGCTCCAGCTCCCCCACCGGTGTCCTCTCCCTGCATATCTTGGCAATAAGGATTTTTTTTCAGGGGATTTTACCATTCTCAGTGGCCATGACACGGGCTCCGATAAAAGCTCAAGCTGGCAATCAGTAACAAGTGAAGTGATTGCGTATACTCCCCCAACGCTGATACAGTGAACGTAATGGGCTAACACCATCTGAAGATGCCGTAAGTCTGCGCATATAATATCCTATAAGCTACAGTATCTTCATAGCACATATTGATCAGATGTAGTTAGTACATACAGATGTGTCCTCATACATCCTTGCACCGAGCGACATTCAGGTTTCCTAGTGGTGTCATGTAAATATGCGTGTTGGTGCGCTAAGACCAGAGCTTACCACAGCTTACCGTTGGGTGGCATTTGTTCCACTGATGAAAAGTACAGTACTGAATACAATACTGTGGTGGTGGATAGAGATCTGTGGCAGGTGGGTCAATCACATACACTACTACTGTATTACAATGTAAACAGTTGCAATACTGTAGTTGTTATTTTGTGTGTTCACACAATCAATCTCTATAACAATATTGCACAAGAGGTGTTCCCATATACTGTTAGAGTATAGACACATTTTAAGATTTCAATAAAAGGAGATTTTGACACTTGGGGGCTATATTTACTAAAGTGAGAGTTTTTAGAAATTGAGATGTTGCCCATAGCAACCAATCAGATTCACCTTAACATTTAACTAGCACCTTCTAGAAGATAATAGCTAGAATCTGATTGCTTGCTATGGGCAACATATACACATCTAAAAACTCTCACTTTAGTAAATATTCCCCTAGTAGTGTTGTGTATCCTTGCCTGTTAAACTGCTACTACAGGCACTGAAGAACATCTCATAGGCAATAGGTGAGAAGCATCTTGTCAGAAGCCTCCGTGGGTTAAGCTGGCCATACATGCTACAATTATCGGGGCGATCCGCCCGATATCCGCGGATCACCCCGATAATTGTAGCGTGTGTGCGGACATCTGCAGCTGGCAGGCTGCCAGATATACTGTCTGTCGGTCTGACAGGCATTTTATCTGGCCATGTATGCCCAGCTTAAATGGTAAAGGTGAATGCTTATCAAAGATATCACCTGGGGTTTGATTGCCTTTAGGACCAGGAAAATTGTGCAATGTGAATTTGTAATCAATATTATTTTATTTACATTATATGCACTTCAAGACGGAATGGGTATGAAATACCGGCATTAATATCACATAAAAATAAAAAAAGGCAAAAGAATCCCATATGAGTA
This sequence comes from Taudactylus pleione, assembly GCA_031769625.1. Taxonomy (NCBI): domain Eukaryota; kingdom Metazoa; phylum Chordata; class Amphibia; order Anura; family Myobatrachidae; genus Taudactylus; species Taudactylus pleione. Next base: position 684,917 of record JAUIMM010000481.1, read on the forward strand.
CACACTGCCTCACTATGGGATTCTTTTGCCTTTTTTTCTTCTTATGTGATATGAATATTGAACTGTCCCAGTGTAGCACCCCTATAATAATTAGTATTGATAAGATTTGAAAATGTTGGTGATATTTTGAAACAGGGAGGTCTTGTAGATATATTTCCTTGGTGCAACCCTTTTCCCCTTTCCCCTTATTGATCAGATATGAAATACCGGCAGTCGGGATGCCTCCTGTCAAAATACTGACAGCAGTATCCCGACAGGGGTCAGGTAATACTAACCCTAACACTCCCCACCCCTCACCTTAACCTTCCCCATTGGTGCCTAAAAAGGTCTCCCCCTTCAGGCCTAAACCTAATCCTCCCCCATTAGTGCTAACCCCCCCAGTGGTGCCTACGCCTAACCCCCCTAGGAGTGCCTAACCCTTACCTCCCCCCAAAACCTAACCCTAACCCCCTATGCTGCCTAAACCTAACATTTCCCCCCCCCATGGCTAACAGCTAAGGTGCTCCGGTTTACCTCATTCGGAATGGCGTCTGTCTAGATTCCGGTGTCAGGATTAAGATAGGCATTGAAATACCGATGCCTATCTTTAGTCCTGCATCAGGCTTGCGCCGTCGGATTTCAACTAGCGACATCCTTTCCGCCGGTCTCCTAATTACATCCCCTTCATGACAGGGATGAGGTCCTGGTCAGACTTCCCATTACTGTTTGCTAGCAGTTTGACGTGGGGAGCCTATTTTGGGCCTTCCACTGGATGGATTTGGATGAGAACTTCACAATGTGATATGAATACCCTTAAATCTATATACCCAAAATTTCACTATGTAGCGCTACAAGTTACATAAGAAATAATTGCTTTCCAATCCAATTGTGGTTCCAACACACAAAAAGTTATATTACAATAAAAAGAAAGTTACATGCTTAGATCTAACACAATTAGCGCAAAAAGCAAGTAAACACAAAGGAACAAAGCGATACATACGCGTGGACACTGGCCCAGTGTGCTGTATTTCAATCCTGAATCTGCGGTCACCTTCACCCAATGACTGAGAAATGACTGACTACTGCCGCAGCTCACAAGCCTATATTCGGTACAGGTTTCAGAGACAACAAAGGCACAGAATAACAGATGCTCATTGGTTCTTGCTTCAGGTCACTCCATTCATTGGTTAGTTCATATGGTGTCATCAGAGGTATGGATCAGCTTTCCAACTGCTTCTTTGTGTAGGTTTCCCTCCGAAGAACTAATAAAAAAGACACTGCATACAGAGATACATTCTAACCTATAATTCATATCTTGCGAACGCCTGCTGCAATCTCCTTGCCGATAGAACCGAAGATCTGCAAATAAACAGGGGTTTAGAATGGTACAAAACATGACATGTCTAATAGTTCTATACTTTAAATACCATATACATACATTTCACAATGTCATTATATGCTACTAAAACCTCTAATATCACGTTTAATGTAAAGGAACCTTCTTATAAGTTATTGTATGTGTAAGTGTGAGAATATTGTGTAGTTTCGCTAGTTTGCATTGCGCGTATGTGTGGGTTCGTACGCACTTCAAAGGTGCGTGCATATGCATGTAAGTATATGTGTGTGTGTTATGTAATTCAGTGTATTTGTGATGGATTAAAATATATATTATCCATTTCTGACATACTTCAACAAGCTGCCCAAACTACAGTAAAAGGTATCACAAGCAGCAAGGTTCACTTCCAAGCAGGGTGAGACCCCCAGCTGTTTGCCATTGCCACCCTGTCTGGTAGCTTGTGACAGGCTTTACTCCACTTAATTAGAGTATAGGTGTCAGTTCCTGTGAACCAAAACTGCCCCGAACAAAAAGGCATACAATTGTTAATGATCTGCAGGTTCCCGACAATGATTCCCAACCTTGCATTTAGACTGTGTTACAGTATGCCTGTAACAAATAATTAAAAATGTATCAGCATGCAGAGTCTCCCAAAACATATGCAAACACCCACAGACATACACACCAAACCTGTTTTCCACAGTAAACCTTGTAGTAATATAAATATATATTTGTGCATATCGGAATTGCGCTGATGCAGAGTAGCGTCCAAGCAATTCGTCATCAGACCATGGATGACTAAATCATCAAATAACAATTGCAAGCGATCATATCCAATTATCTAACTTCGACAGCCCACCCTTTGATAGCAAACAATACGCTATCACACTCTGGTCTTAAATTTATTCAGTCATACACTATGAAATATTTTTTAAAGTTATGTTATGGGATTCCTACCCAATCTGAAGTCTTCCACCTGATCCATCTGCAGTCTTCAGATACCCTGCTGTAGAATCGATTTGCCTACATGGACGAAAAACAGATTCTTCGAGCGATAGTAGACCCCCCCACTGTGACAATTTAGAATTTTGGCGGCTCCATATTGGAGTTTCCAAAAAACATAACTTATTGACATTGACAAGTGTTTACAGACTCAACTTTACCTCCTTTTCTCCACTAGGTGGCAGTCAGGATCTTACAATGCCTTTTTCTTTCTCACTTTTTATGAAAATCTCCAAACAATTATCCCTAATCTAGGAAATTCTAAATATACTTTGACCTGTATTCCGATGTTCCTGGGGAACTAGAAAGAAATGTTAGTATACATCATACATGTATGTCAATATGTAACGAATTCTTATCTATTCTAGACATACAAACTGTTAATAGATATACCCAGTTCATTTAGAAATAACAGAAAATTATCCTGTTAAACCTGTTTAAATATAAGACCAATTTTGGGACAATCTTAAATGTATTTTACTCATTGAAAACCCTTAGTAATTGCAGGCCTTACCACCTCTGCTGGAAAGTGGATGTATATTTTCCCTCCCACTACTACTCCTCCTAGGACATGTGAGTGTCACTACTGGTCACAAGAGGTAAAACATCAAAATTACAACAGGTGTTTTTGAGAAAAACTTACATTCCAGTGACTTATTGTCACTACAACACTTTCAAAACAGTACGATCATATGCATATTTTTATGATCTATGACAATCCTCCTGTTCTGGTGGATGAAACCTCCACCCTTTGGTTATCCATAATACTTATATCACAATTTAACTAGGTTTTACAGGGATATACATACACAAAGATATCACATTTGTATCTGCTACCAACAATCACTGGAGATCTCTAAAACCATTCCGTAAGAACTGTTACCACTTATAACAACTTTGGTGTCATTTAACACATACATTACTTCATGAGATATACACCTTATGTTTAGTTATTAATCTTTCCAATATCCTACAAACCAATGAATTTGGTCAGGGGTTGCAATACTTACTTATCACCACTATGCAATTTTAGAATCCCTTTCTCTCCAATATACATTTTATACTTTTACCTGTTCACAGTCTTGAGAACAATGGCATATACCATAAACATTGTTATAAGCATAAAAGTTAAATCCATTATCACCTGTAATCAGAAAACATAAAGACGTCTCCTTATGTACTGCAGAGATGACAAACCTAGATTTCCTTACCTCTGCTTTTCATATGATATCCCTACTTCTAAGGAAGATCTCATGTCCAACATTACGCATATCACATTGTTTCCCACTATCTATAATATTACGTATATTGCTATTTACAAATCATATTTCCTGCAGTCATCTATACTTACCACATGACCTGTTTACCTACAGGAAAACAATTATTTAAACATCCTAACATCTGTGGCATCTTATGAAATTATTCATTTTTACCTTTTTCTTACAGACTTCGTCGGCCTGCGGTTCAGTCTTTTTTTCAACCATATTCTGCTAATCCGTATATATAGAACGATTATTACAGGACTCATTGCAAACTTGCCATATGATCCAATTAATCACACCCTGCTTAGCAATACATCACCTGATTATAAGCTTCACACTAGTGTTACCTATATAACTGTTACTGGATTGAAAGAATTGGCTAAACACAAATACCTCAGTTGACGAGTTCCTTATTCTATTTACAGAAATCCATATCTATCTGAGTTATGACTAGTATACAGGGTCAGACTGGGCCATAGGGGTAAAAAAAACCTCCAGTGGTCCCCCAATGCTCCATTCTTACCATGTCGCTAAATGCATTACCCGTGCAGTCAACTATCAAAGGCATGTCTCTGTAGGAAATAAGATTTAGGGTTAAAACAACAGAATATCTTACATAACAACAACAATCGCTTCACCGCTACATCTCAGATATTCTTAAACATCTTATTTCTCTTAACATTGCTAACTTTTCTCTACAGCTTTCTTTTATCCTGTACCACTTACAGACCCCGACACCGGGTCATCCTCGCTGTGTGAGGGGTAGCGAAAACTCGTTAGCCAACACTAACTACTTTCCCAAGGCAGGGTCCTAGAGCCTTCGTTCCCAAATTACCAGCTGGTCTACGATCCGGATCCTCCACACCGATTAAGTATCAGGTTCAAACCAGCCTGAAGCTGTAAGAGAATGGGGTATTCAATAACAATCCTCCTATGCTTGATGACACTTTAACCGCTAGGGATGATCGCGACCTTCACCGGTTGGGTGAATGGTCATCATCGGCACAGGGCCTCAGCTACCCAGTTTTCACCTATACAGTGCTCACACACTCAGGTGTAATTTGGATCTCCCACCATTGTGCGAGATCCCCTAACCGGTGCTCAAGGGAAGAACAGACAGGGGAAGAGAAAGTATAGAATGTTTGGATCTCTCACCTCTGTAAGAGATCCCCTATCTGATGCTCAAGTGAAAGGTAGACAGACACTGAGAGATGCTCACACTAGACCTCTTGTCACCTTGACGAGTTGTCCGCCGCCCCTGAAAATCAAACAAAACAATCCCCCTCCCTTCACGGACAAATCACGCATACAACGCTGTACCAACTGGGTTATCTGATCGTATGCCTGAAAGCATGAACCTCACTTCCGGAAACTAGGTGAGCAGGTAGGATACGTCTCTCCACAACCTCTCCACTATAATAACGAGAAGATTCAATACAACCAACAAATAAACGTTTTCTTACACACTATATGAACTAGGCTTGGAAACAATACACATCTAGTGAAAACACTCACGTTACGGCTGTCCCTCTTTCTTTTCCCGGCCGGCCGTCCCTGTCTGTACCCTTCGGAGAAAACACCACTGCCTTGACTCTCTAGGCTGAATATTCAGAGTTCCCACTACAGGGGTTCAGCACCGGAGCCGCACAACCCCTTGCACTGACTCCCGAGGGGAACTTACTCAATACCCTGTGCCTAGTGCTCAATCCCACCAAGTGGGGCCAACGCAGGTGATCCGAGTCTAATACTCGGATTACTTATTCCACAAGCCACGGCCACGTCCGCCTACCCGTTCCGTTGGGAGAGCCTGTAGTGGGGAACTTTGATGAGCTCTTTAACTTTCCTCCACTGCAGAACTCTCCGGTCCTCAGCTTCGGCTCCGCTGCCCGCCGCCGTCTTCCTGTTCCAGTAACAGCGCCTCCATCTTCTGAAGTTGAGCGCGGTGTCTTCCGGTGTTTCCCAGCACCTCTGGAACTCCTCCTCTCCGCGGACAGTCTTCTTGATTTGCTCTCCGCCTATGGACTGACTTGCCCCGCTCAGCAGCACCTAATATATGGAGCCGCGAGGGGGCGGAGCCATGACGCGGCGAGCCATGAATGGCTTGCCATGTCAGAACTGGATTGGCTGTCCGCCCGCGAGCCATTACTGGCCCGTAAGTGGCGCCAAATTCAAAATCCACGTCGGTGGTTGGATGAGCTTGAATCTTTTCAGATGCATGCTTGTCCAGCCCTGTCTCCTGCCGCCGCACCGCGATGCCCTATCTGCCGACGCCCGCCGGTCCAGTGTACACTGGATTTCTGACCGGATCGGGCCCTGTACTGATGCCCCCGCTCACATTTCCACCCCCTGTGTCCTTTGTAGTCCCTACAAAGGAGGTCTGAGACCAGACAAAGTCGGGATCAGCATATCGAGGCCCAGGCACGCCACGATTGAACCGTTGAGAGCGTCTAGGCAAGGGCATAACATCCACCGCCTCTGAAACATCGACGACTTCATTCACAGTAGGAGTTTCCCCTGGCATCCACCACTCTTCCTCAAGGTTGCCCATTCCAGCCGGAGTTGACAATGTGATCTCCTCATTACGTGAGTCATTCTGAATGAGTAGAAAAAGGATGGGGTTTAACCCCCTATTGTTCCTCAGCACACTGAATAGTACCTGCAACAACATATGAAGACTATATTGTCATAGAAATCAGAGATATTAGTTGCATGCATTTGCAAATACATGGGAAGCTGCTAAGCCACGTCACGGCTTCTCTGTCTCTAGCAGTCCCTAACACTACGGGGTTCACATCCGGGGCGCAGTGCAGCCCGAAAAACGTCCAGCCCTGGACCCCCCCAGGACATCACACGAAAAATGGAAAAAGAGTGACAGTGCAGTGTAAAGTATAGCTGTGTAAGACTAATTAATGAGTGTTGGAAAAAGGGGTTAAAATGTATGTGAATTATTACATGAAAAAAATACAAACATAATATGTGATGTAAAAAGCAACTATGTGTATTAAGTGGTGATGCCATGAGGGGGCCCAGCCAGACCAGCCCCGGGGGACTTACGCCCGAACACTCATCCCAAATGTAAATTATACATCACATATTATGTTTGTATTTTTTTCATGTAATAATTCATTCAGGTACTATTCAGTGTGCTGAGGAACAATAGGGGGTTAAACCCCCCTTCTTTTTCTACTTAGTATGACCCCTCCCTTTCATGCACCTGATTAGTGCTGCTAGATTGATTGAGCAGCTGCCATTTTTTGTTTGTTTGGTATGAGTGGCATGAAGGAGCCAGCATTAGTAGGGCATGCTGGTTCTAGTAGTGCTAATTGGAGTTCCCAGGGGTGACTCCCAGGTAAGCTGGCTCTCAATGTGGATGCATTTATGTATGTGCCTTTATCAGGAGGCCTTACATTTGACAAAATTTATATGTGCCTTTATCATGAGGCCTTATAATTGGTATAATTTACATTTGGGATGAGCGTTCGGGCGTAAGACCCCCGGGGCTGGTCTGGCTGGGCCCCCTCATGGCATCACCACTTAATACACATAGTTGCTTTTTACATCACATATTATGTTTGTATTTTTTTCATGTAATAATTCACATATATTTTAACCCCTGACGAGGGGGTAGATCTATTCATTGCCGATGGCTGGTTTTAATGAGGCCCAAAGATTCAGTTCCTTTTCCCCGGGTCCCACATCGCTGTCCCACCTGTTGAAAGGCTTGTTGAACCGGTCGTTGGACCCCCAAATGTCTCCAGTACCGAGGGCCATTCTCTTGAAGCAAAATTTGATCCAGGTCTTTCAATACGTTCATACCAAGGATCACCAGTCCATGACTCAAACCTGCGCTACCAACCACAAGGATACCTTTCTTTCCTCATCTTTCGGCCACAAACTTCTATTTCCATCCAGATGACTCCCACCACCGGAATGGGAAGGTTGTTAGCTGCGGTGAGAGTGACCCAACTCTCCAAACAGATTCCTTCAGGTGAGAATAATGTTTCAAGAAACAGTCCTCGGACATGGTGGTCACCTGAGATCCTGTATCCAACAAACACTGTTGATTTTTCCCCCCAAGGCATCCAACAACAATGGGACATTCCCCTACCAATTCAGCCAAGTTGACAATGGCTATCTCTCCAAGTAACTCCCCCGTGGTTGGTCCCCTTACCGCGAGGGATTCTAGTTTAACTGAGGCTCAGAAATTGCCTTGGTACAATTCCGGGCAATGTGTCCAAGCCGATTGCAATGGTAGCATCGGGGGCCCCTAGTTCCTCCCTGTCTAACCCCAACACCTCTTCCTCTGGATCCGTCTGACTCTCTGGGTCGGTACTCTTCTTCAGCTCTGCGGCCTCTTTGCCGGTATACTTCCTCTCTTAGCTGGGAAACTTCTTCTTTCATTTCCTGGGTTGCCTTAGAAAATGCTGCTTTAAGGTCTTGAACGCATGTTTCCAAAGGGTTGGTCTCCCGGCCCATCACGGGAGCAGACGTAGGATGTACCCACTGTGGAGTGACAGCATATGGACCAAAATTTGCATCTCGGTCCCTGGAAACGGCGTCTATCTGTATCTGGTGGAAAGTCAGTTTGTCATCTTGCGTGATTTTATCCAACAAAATCTGTCGCAGCAGGACATTCCTCAACCCCATTGCAAATTGATCTCGTAACATCTGGCTGGTATTTGGAAGTGTACGCATCCCATCCTGATCTCGCCTTTTAATTTCGCCCATCAATTCTTGGTGCGTTAGCAAACTGAGGAATGGACTCATCCTCTCTCTGGAACCGGGCAAACAACCATTGTCGCAGGGTACCAGCCGATGATGTATTCCCATAGAGATCCCCCAGAATCTTCAGTACCTTTTTCAGGGAATCGCGGTCTTCTTCCGGTCTCAAAAGGATAGTACGTCTGGCTTCCCCTTCGAGAGAGTTCAGAGCCAGTTGGAGTTTTGACTCCGGAGACACCTGATGTAGGAGGGCAATTCCTTCGAGCCGCGATTTCCAATCTTCCAACTGTAAATTGCGCCCATCGTATCGAGGCAAATGAGCAAGGGCATGGCCTATGTTGACCCGTCCAGCTGCCCCCCTATTCTCTTCGTCGTCTGACATCCTGCTGACTACGCCAAATGTGAGGGGTAGCGAAAACTCGTTAGCCAACACTCACCACTTTCCCACGGCAGGGTCCTAGAGCCTTCGTTCCCAAATTACCAGCTGGTCTACGATCCAGATCCTCCTCACCGAATAAGTATCAGGTTCAAATCAGCCTGAAGCTGTAAGAGAATGGGGTATTCAATAACAATCCTCCTATGCTTGATGACACTTTAACCGCTAGGGATGATCGCGACCTTCACCGGTTGGGTGAATGGTCATCATCGGCACAGGGCCTCAGCTACCCAGTTTTCACCTATACAGTGCTCACACACTCAGGTGTAATTTGGATCTCCCACCGTTGTGCGAGATCCCCTAACCGGTGCTCAAGGGAAGAACAGACAGGGGAAGAGAAAGTATAGAATGTTTGGATCTCTCACTGCTGTAGGAGATCCCCTATCTGACGCTCAAGTGAAAGGTAGAAAGACACTGAGAGATGCTCACACTAGACCTCTTGTCACCTTGACGAGTCGTCCGCTGCCCCTGAAAATCAAACAAAACAATCCCCCTCCCTTCACGGACAAATCACGCATACAATGCTGTACCAACTGGGTTACCTGATCGTATGCCCGAAAGCATGAACCTCACTTCCGGAAGCTAGGTGAGCAGGTAGGATACGTCTCTCCACAACCTCTCCGCTATAATAACGAGAAGATTCAATGCAACCAACAAATACACGTACGGCTTGGAAACAATACACATCTAGTGAAAACACTCACGCCCTGTCTGTACCCTTCAGAGAAAACACCACTGCCTCGACTCTCTAGGCTGAATATTCAGAGTTCCCACTACAGGGGTTCAGCACCGGAGCCGCACAACCCCTTGCACTGACTCCCGAGGGGAACTTACTCAATACCCTGTGCCTAGTGCTCAATCCCACCAAGTGGGGCCAACGCAGGTGATCCGAGTCTAATACTCGGATTACTTATTCCACAAGCCACCTACCAGCACTCGTTACCCAGCGATGCAGACCACTAGCGCCGGTCACTCTACTGCGCAGGCTCACCGGCTTGGGGACGATCTCCTGTGTTCTGGCCGGTTGCCAGAACACCTTTCAGCTCAGGCCCACCCTCCAGTGGCCAATCCCTAGGGATCTGAGCCTAACGCCCAGACCACTTTGATGCTGGTCTGCCTCTAGTGAATCTAGCGGTCTGGGCCTGATGCCCAAACCACTTTACACGAGGGGCCGCCACTGGGAGTCACTTAGTGATCTGGGCCTGATGCCCAGACCACTTTATATGCAAGGCCGCCTCTGTTGGCCACTTAGCGATCTGGGCCTAATGTCCAGATCACTTATATATATATATATATATATAAAGGCCGCCTCTTATTTACAGGCCTTGGGCCTGGTGGGTGACACGGGCTTGGTGCCTGCCTACTTATGCCCCGAACGACCTGGGCCTAGTACTCAGGTCGCTGACGACGGAGGACAAATAATTCCCTATAGGGCCTAATGCCCCCTGATAGCCCCGGGGCCTTGTGCCCCTCCTATATGGCCACAGGCCTAGTGCCTGACTATGTCCACGGGCCTTAAGCCCGACAACAGGTGACCAGAAGCAACTTTAAATATAAGTAAAGGTGGCCCACGGCCGCCTACCTGTTCTGTTGGGAGAGCCTGCAGTGGGGAACTTCGATGAGCTCTTTAACTTCCCTCCACTGCAGAACTCTCCGGTCCTCAGCTTCAGCTCCACTGCCCGCCGCCGTCTTCCTGTTCCAGCAACAGCGCCTCCGTCTTCTGAAGTTGAGCGCGGCGTCTTCCGGCGTTTCCCGGCGCCTCTGGAACTCTTCCTCTCTGTGGACAGTCTTCTTGATTTGCTCTCCGCTGACGGACTGACTTGCCCCGCTCAGCAGCACCTAATATATGGAGCCGTGAGGGGGCGGAGCCATGACGCGGCGAGCCATGATTGGCTCGCCGTGTCAGAACTGGATTGGCTGTCCGCCCGCGAACCATTGCTGGCCCGCAAGTGGCGCCAAATTCAAAATCCACGTCGGTGGTTGGACGAGCTTGAATCTTTTCAGATGCAAGCTATCCAGCCCTGTCTCCTGCCGCCGCACCGCGATGCCCGATCCACCGACACCCGCCGGTCCAGTGTACGCTGGATTTCGGACCGGATCGGGCCCTGTACTGATGCCCCCGCTCACAGCTGCACTATATGTGTATAGCAATCAAAGCTTCCTATGAGTTAACCCTGTCAGCTTCCACAGGGTCCACACCTGCCCTTATTTCCTTGACAAGACACATCCAGTAACCTGATCATTTTAAACAATGTACTATGCATATTTCAGCATTCAAATCATGCTCAGTTATAACTGCAAGGTAATGTGTGGTTGACATGCGATCTAATACACAGATAATACAATATAACACGTCATATGTCATAACTTACGCAGAACCGAATTTCCTAACCTAACATAAATCTATAAACTGCTGTATTGCAAGGATTTTTCAGAAGTACATGCAAACTCTACACAGAAAACCAAGATCATGTGTACAGCTGTATCAAGCTCCTGTATATATCATGATTATTCTACAAAACATCATAAAATTTGCCAATTGTAATGTCTGTGACATTATCCTGCAATGTATATCACATTCTAATATGTAAAAATAATTTTATCATCACTAAAAATATGAATTTCCAGCTACATTCATTTGCTTCAAATATATAAAAATTAGACATATCTGCATTGGCTGCCATTACCTATGAATTCCCTTGTACTTTAAAACAAGCATTGTACATGTGTGACTTTAATGCCCAATTTTCACTGCAGATATGCTGCCGGGTGGCCTATATGATATAGGCAGCTCAGACAGGGTTAATACAAGATACCTTTGATTACCATTTCTTCAAAAATAGAGAAAAATTAACATAAGTAAGTTTATAATTACTACTATGAGAATTCAACACTGGAGTTATATTCTTATTGAGACGGCCACCTTATAACTTAAGTTAACATTCTATCTATTGTAATTTAGAATCCCAATTTTTGTTAATACTAGATTAAAGTAAATCTCTTATAAACACAACAAAATAATCTACTGTCTAGAATTCTAAGAAGTTTAAATGGAAAAAACCTGTTCTTATTATCATATAGTAACTATTCTGAACTGAATTCCCAATCCCAATATTTACTGTAAACAAAACATGTTACTTTCCTGAAATGCACACGGATTAATACAGTACATTACAAAATCATGAAACCACCTGAGTATCTAAAATGTTAATAATTGCTCTTTTATAGAAATGATAAATTATTTTGCTTAAACCATTACTTTTTACATTAATCTCACTGAATTTCAGTCATAGTTGATTTTACAGTTGGTTCATTTTTCTTCTTCAATACATATCATAAAGTGCCTTAACACAGGGGAAAAAAAATATTACTTACATTTTTAATTATCGACTTGTACCATCACCGCCCACCACATAAGGCAGTGGTGGCGGCGCGCATGTGCTATTCCCTTTGCTATTGGAAGCTCTACCTTACGGTGTGTGCGTTCCCATGAGGCGCGCACATGATGCTGTTTTGAGTCGCGTTCACGCCACTCAGCCACATGTTTCCCTCATGCTACCACAATTTTAAACAGTCATTGTATTTTACACATGTCTTCAGGGATTTGACTTCACATATTCTATCTCTTAAATTATTTAACACCTCAAAATCGAAACTGTCAATTTTAGGGAAAGGCTACAAACATACCTTCGGTCATCTTAACCCATACATGACAGTACGCAATTGCATGCGTACCATGCTTTGTATACATTATATGCCTTACCGATCCTGTTGGCCCTTCCAAAAGCAGGCCATCATCCACCATACCCAGAGTCAGCCTGGCACCCATCTGGGAAAACGCTAAGCACTTTTAGCTAGTATGTGGACTGGTGGACGAATTCACAGGCTGCGTCCACTCACCTTCACCCGCTGTGTACAACCAACTCACTAATCGTTACAGTCAACCTACACAACAAGCAGCAGAATGCCGCCTATACAATATCCTGCCTTCTGGATAGGGAACACACAGTGGACCTCAGAGTCAGTCGTTGCGGCCGCACGGTCGTAGGGGAAAGGGGCCAGATATGCAAATTAAGCAATCACAAGTTGCGGTCCTAAGATGAGATTGTTAGATGAACGACCGAGGGTAAGAAGCGGCCGTAAGACTAAATCACGCCCCCTTCTCGTTCACCACACACGTCATCTCCTGGGATATAAGGATTAATCGCGAGCATCGGGAACCATCGGAACTGGTCGTAGTGCTTAAGGTTGACCATACCCTCTCTTAAGCACTACGATCAAGTCAGTGTACAAACCACCCATGTCACGTGTGCCATGACACTACTTTATTAATTATGCACTCCCATTAAACGCCGTTCGCATAATTAGGCACACCTGCGTTCGGATCTCCCCTCCCCCGTTTTCAAGCACCTTCCCCTGTTACCACCCACAAACGCCTCATTCTGTCACTCAAACTACCGACCTGGCTGTGTTCAAGGAGAGAGAAATTTCTGATCGTAGCAGCTAGTCTGCGCACGCGCATTGTGAACTTTACGCATGCGCAGTTTAGCGAACATCGGTGGTGTACGACCATGCGGCCGCAGCGACCGACTCTGAATGAGGTCCAGTACCCCTAACCAATGGGAACACACAGTACCCCAAACCAAATCCCTTTTCGAGTACTTTCCACTGCTAGCAGTGATTTCCTCCACCACAACTCAGTTCACAATCACGGTCTGCCCCAACTGTGTGGTTCAATCGCAATGCCCAAAGAACCTAACTGATCAATGGATTTTGCGATCACACTGAGAGACGATTTTACCTCTAGGGAACACACCGTACCCCTAGTAGTAGGGAACACACAGTACCCCTTTCTGCAATACACCTGCTATGTGTACCATGGAAACACACAGTACCCCTAGCTCTAGGGAACATACAGTACCCCTAGTAATAGGGAACACACAGTACCCCTAGTACTAGGGAACACACAGTACCCCTATTCTCATCAGAAATATACATTCATTTTCATACACCTTTTGTTTTCTGCGCAGAAAAACTTTTACTTAACCTTGGCAGTAACAATTTAAAGGGGTTAACCTTTAATGCACATAACAAGACTATTTATCAAAATTACTGTTTAAACCCATGGCAGTATTACCAGATACACGTGTACGCTATTGTGCGACCAGTCGCATACACAATAATGCAACTTATACACAAAAGCACAAAATAAAAATTACGCTATTGTGCGACTAGTCGCATACACAATAATGCAACTAACACACAAAGCGTGAACATACAATTAAAGTAACAAACCTTTCTCTCTTGTCCCCGGTTCCTAATCAGTGCCCCTTTAAAATCACACAATAAAGGATATTGATTCCACAACACTGAATGGTAGCAGGGTTTCGAACACAGGACCTTATTCAGACCTGCTCGCAAGCACATAGCACTTGCAAGCGGGTCGATGGTGGCCCAGTGCACATGCACGAGCCCCAGAGTGAGCGCAAAAAGCACTCACTCCATGGTTCACTACAAAAGGGGCAACTGTCGATGTTGATCGACAGCTCGCCCCATTTTGTAGGCATGGCCAGGGGGTGGCTTCACAAATGGAAGCATTCCCAAATAAACACCTGCTGTTTGTGGGCAGCCCCACTGACATCACCAGTGATGTCAGTGGGAGAGCTTCCAGCTCTATTAGAGCCAGAAGCTCTCTGGGGCTTGCGGCCACGAGACCCTACCACAAGGGTCTCGTCGCAAGCCCGATGGTCGCGATGGTCTTGACCATCATGACCATCATCCTGGCCGCTCGCAATAGCTGTGGGTGGTCACCCACAGCTATGCGAGCGGCCAGGAGGCCGCAACTAAAAAAAACAGCCCCCGCCCTGATTCAGAGCAAGCGCTTGCTTTTGCGAGTGCCTCTGAATCAGGCCCTGAGTGTGTTCTTGCCTGCTTATGGCACCTTCCACCCTTTGGTGTGGAATCAAGGTCCGTTCGCTATCGTGCGAATTGTGGTGGCGTGATATCAGCTGCGAGCCCCCATCTATGAATACCCCTAAAACTATGTACCCAAAATGTCGCTATTTAGCGCTACAAGTCGCATAAGAAATAATTGCTTTCCAATCCAATTGTGGTTCTAACGCACAAAATGTTATATTGCAATAAAAAGAAAGTTACACGCTTAAGGTGCCCACACACATACCGACTTAATCAAATTTTGCCGATTTTGACGAATCGGGTAAAAAAAGTACAAATCGTGAGTTAATACTCATGAGCACGATGCCGATGCACGTCCCCGCTCATCGTTCCTCACATCCTCTGATCTGCTGTGCTGTAGGGCAGATTAGCCAACCTGGAACACGATGGAAGCCGATCGTGAGGGTTGTACGATTCATTGCGCAATGCGGAATTTGATTGACAGCTTCCTGTGCATGCCCCATTGCCATCTTGTGCAGCATCATGTATGGAGGATGATAGATGCACTTTGGGAGCCTGCACACTGGAAGTCTTGTTTTGTTGGAAGTTTGGTGAGTATTTGTACAGTTTAAATGCAACCACACTGACCACCAATATGTGCTCCCCCACTGCCCACCAATGTGTGCTCCCAGGTAATAAATGCATGACCCAGCCACTGCCCGCCGTATTGAGGTGGGCGATGGCTGGGTCATGCATTAAGCTCCCACTGCCCACCAATGTGTGCCCCCAGGTAATAAATGCATGACCCAGCCACCGCCTACTGTATTGAGACAGGCGGAGGCTGGTTTGTGCATTTAAGCTCCCACTGCCAACCAATGTGTGCCCCCTACCTAACCACGTCATGCGGTCACCTAATAATTAATTAGAAAACCAATCAATTTTTTTTTTATTAATAGACAAAAATATTTAATCAAGATAAACAAATACATTCCAGGAAGATTATTCATATTGAAATAACATATTATATTAATAATAAACATGTTTAAAAATCAATTCAATTTCAATACAGATAAAAAAACATACATTTTAAGTAACATAACAAAAACATAAATAAATAAACACGTATTTAACAAAATAATCACCATACATTACATTTAAAAACACACATTATTTAAAGCTGGGGTCTTCTACCTTTCGGTCTCCAGCTGTTGTGGATGACCTGCCACCCACCCTTGGGAAATAACAGCATGTTAAAACTGTTTTTAGGGCATACTGGGATCTGTAGTTCTACAACAGCGACAGGACAAAGGTGGAAGACCCATGCTGTCAAACAAAAACAAACATTATATTACCAAGAAATGAACACAACATTCCTGTAAAAGAAAACACGATTTAACAATCAAGGTTTTAACAAACCTTTAAAAACCTGTAAAAAAGAAAATATAAACATTTAAACATTAAAAATGTTAACTATAACAACATTACATTTAACAAAACTATATACACAAATATTTAAATGGCCTTTTTTTTCCTCTTCATAGATAATGTCCATGGATAATGAACGTGAATACGTTACAGGATTCATTGAAATCCTGCACTCAAAAGAGTGTCTGTGGAAGATCAGTTCTCGGAAGTACCACAACAAGTCGCACAAGTTGGCCGTACTAGAGGTACTTTTGGAGTATACGAAAAAGTACATTTCTGATGCAGACCTGAAAACTGTATGGCAAAAGATTCAAAATCTCAGGACAGTGTACATCAAAGAAAAAAAGAAGGTGGATGACTCCAAAAAATCAGGAGCGGGCACAGATGAAATATATATTCCTGCTGCTGTAGTACTACCATATGATGTCATTCATCAGTGATCAAGAGCCTCAAAGGGAATCTATCGTCTTGATGGCTGAGCGTGAGGGAGAAGAGGAGGTTGCAGAAGTCTTGGTAAGTAGTGACACAGTTTAAACCAAAATCCTTAATGTTTTTGTTGTTAAATCCCAAATGTCCAATTTAGTCAGTAGTTCACATACAGTCCTCCTGCCGTGTTACAGCACCTGGTCCATTAAAATAGGTCATGTACTCCTCCCTCACTTCTTTGACATGTGGGGTGGATGTCTTTGTAATTGGTGGTGCAGACACAGATGTCAAATGTTCAATGTCCACCAGGGTTCCTACATCTTCTGGTCTAGCTGGGACTGGTTCTCGCTGAGTAGATTTTCTTTGTAGAAAGTTGTTCAGCACACAGCACGCTATCATGACCCAGTCTATCTTCTCCACACGTAGATTGATGGTGGTATGGAAAATGAGGAAGTGGTTGCTCATTAGTCCAAACATCGCCCGGGATAGACGGTAGTTGTAGATCCTCTTTTCTCTGGTCAGGCCCCTCTGTACAAATGGCTTCATCACATGTTCATGTAATGCAAAAGCCTCGTCTGTGACAAAAACGTAATTTAGGCCGTGTTTTGTCTGGTCCAGTGAGGGGAAGTTGAGGGTTTTGTTGGCGAGTCTCTGGGCACGTCTCTGGTAGAAAGCCATCTTTTTAAAGGACCCACCATCCGAAGCATGGCCATTCTTGCCGACATCCACAAACAGAAATTCGTAGTTGCATTCACCACTGCCATGAGAACAATGCTGAAGAATCCTTTGTAGTTGTAGTAATATGAGCCGGTGTTGGCAGGTGGGTTGATGCAGATGTGTTTCCCATCGATGGCTCCTCCGCAGTTAGGGAAATTCCAACGTTGTTCAAAATCTTCTGTGATGCTGATCCACTCCTCCACGGTGTTAGGAAACTGTAAAAATAGTAAAAAAGGGGTTTAAACATTACTATAATATATATTTTTCTTTTTTTCCTTTATAGACTCCCACCCAAGACCCTGATTTAGCATCCAAATCGGCCCTCAGTCTGCTCGGTGGTGACAGTGAGCTGGAGAATACCACACAAGTGGAAACTCCACTTCCACCTGGACCCTCATCTTCTTGACAACAACCGCAAAAAAAGAAAAAAAAAACAGGGGAGAAAGAAGAACCTTACTGAACGTGAGAACAATTTTTTCCAAAATGCAGAACGGCTGCTGCAGAAACCCCCTGATGCAATAGATGATTTCACAACTCATGTGAACAGCACATTGAGAAATATGGATACAGATTTCCAAAGAAATTTTCTCAGGTTAAACTACGACCTGTTGAGTCGCTGTATGAGCAAAAATATCTCCAATTCTATATACATTGCAGATCCAATGCTATTTTCCCCTGCCCCAAATAGGTATGTCCACCCCCCCTGCCCAGTTAGATATTACTCCCCACCAAGCACCCCAAGCAGTAGCACGACCTTGTATAATGCTCTGCTGGATGCAGCGGATGAGTCGCCCCAATATACAGAGATGTAAATTTTTTCTTGCTTTTAATATCACCAAATTTTATGAATTCTAATAGGTGCTTGCTGCATGGGATAGGGTGGTGATGAAACCATTTGGACAAGGTCACTATGCACATGGCACAAGTACACATTGCTGGAAGCTGGGGCCACAATGTATACTTTTGCCATGTGTGTATTGGCCTGTTGAAACTGGCGTCTGACCCACCCTATCACATACAGCCGGCTACCTATTGGGATTCATAAAATTTGGTGATAATGTTCTTTTGTAAAATTGTTATAAAAAAAGGTTATTGCACACAGTTTAGTGCACATTTTCAGTTGCCTGCAGGTCAGTGCACATTGTACTAAATGAAGGCTATTTTTTGCTTTATTTTGAGTAAAAAATAAATAAAAATGTTTTCTTTACACAAGAAACCAATGTGTGGTGTGTTTTTTTACTTACCTTGAAATACTGGCAGAGCCGGATTTAGATCTCATGGGGCCGTAGGCAAAATACCAGTTTGGGGCCCCCTCCCTCAAATACTCGATAGCACTATACCTTAGCGCGTGTGCAGTGCAATCACGGTGCGTACGCGATCTACCGATAATCGCTCAGCCAATAATGATTAATTATTAAATTTTAAATCAGATTGCACAACATAAAAACAACATAAATTATGTTGTTTTTATGCTGTGCAATCTGATTTAAAATGGAATAGTTATTAATTATTGGCTGAGCGATTACGGAGTAATTTCAGAATAAGGCCGGCTACGCACTTGCACGATATCTGCCCGATTTGGCCAAATCAGAATGACAAATCAGAAATATCATGCAGTGTTTGCCTGATTTGCGCGCTCCCGCGGTCGCATGCGATAGTGTCATTGGCTGCGCTGCACAACTAATCACACGATATCACATATACGGCACAATACATATTAATAAAACAAGTGATCGTTCCGTCGTTCATTAAATCGTGTAGTGTGTACCGGCAATCATGCGATGCCCAGGGTGAAGGCAAATCGCCCTGAACATCAGCATAATTGCTGGTCGCTCAGTTTTGTACCCACCCCAATACAGTACCCTACCTGACTGGCTGCTGTCCTTCCCAGAGATACGGGACCTTTTGAAGCTCTGCCTGTCCCTCTGGCCTCTGTGTGCTGCTGGTGGGTGGTAGGGAGGGAGGGCAGCACACACAGGGGGACAGTGAGGGAGGGCAGCGCACATGGGGGGACAGTAAGGGGGTGCAGCGCACATGGGGGGCCAGTGAGGGAGGGCAGCGCACATGGGGGACAGTGCACATGGGGGACAGGGAGGGAGGGCAGTGCACACAGGGGGACAGGGAGGAAGGACAGCGCACACAGGGGGACAGGGAGGGAGGGCAGCGCACATGGGGGGACAGTGAGGGAGGGCAGCGCACATGGGGGGACAGTGAGGGAGGGCAGTGCACATGGGGACAGGGAGGAAGGGCAGTGCACATGGGGGGACAGTGAGGGAGGGCAGCGCACATGGGGGACAGCGCACACAGGGGACAAGGAGGAAGGACAGCGCACACAGGGGACAGGGAGGAAGGACAGCGCACACAGGGGGACAGGGAGGGAGGGCAGCGCACATGGGGGGACAGTGAGGGAGGGCAGCGCACATGGGGGGACAGTGAGGGAGGGCAGTGCACATGGGGGACAGGGAGGGAGGGCAGTGCACATGGGGGACAGGGAGGAAGGACAGCGCACACAGGGGGACAGGGAGGGAGGGCAGCTCACACAGGGGACAGGGAGGAAGGGCAGTGCACACAAGGGGACAGGGAGAGAGGGCAGCGCACACAGGGGACAGTGAGGGAGGGCAGCGCACACGGGGGGACAGTGAGGGAGGGCAGCGCACATGGGGGGACAGTGAGGGAGGGCAGCGCACATTGGGGACAGGGAGGGAGGGCAGTGCACACGGGGACAGGGAGGAAGGACAGCGCACACAGGGGACAGTGAGGAAGGACAGCACACACAGGGGACAGGGAGGAAGGACAGTGCACACAAGGGGACAGGGAGGGAGGGCAGCGCACACAGGGGACAGGGAGGGAGGGCAGCGCACACAGGGGGACAGGGAGGAAGGACAGTGCACACGGGACAGGGAGGAAGGACAGCGTACACAGGGGGACAGGGAGGGAGGGCAGCGCACACGGGACAGGGAGGAAGGACAGCGCATGCAGGGAGACAGGGAGGAAGGACAGTGCACACAGGGGGACAGGGAGGAAGGACAGCGCACACAGGGGGACAGGGAGGAAGGACAGAGCACACAGGGGGACAGGGAGGAAGGACAGCGCATACAGGGGCACAGGGAGGGAGGGAAGCTCACACAGGGGGACAGGGAGGGAGGGCAGCTCACACAGGGGGACAGGGAAGGAACACTTTATTTTATATACACAGGGAGGGACAGTATACACATGGGGACAGTGCAGACATGGGGACAGGGAGGGAGGGCAGTATGTGTGCAGCGAGCGATAGGCCAGGGATATACATATATATAACTCACCTTTTTTCCTCCTGCTGTGGCTGCTCCCAGTCAGTCTTTCGAGGCCCCTCTCCATCCTACGGCTCCTCCTTGTAGTCCTGGCTGAAGTCTCTGTGCTGCACCAGGTGGGCCCCTCTCCTGCTTCTCAACACACAGCTGCCACCAGCGCTGTGGCCTCTGTGGTTCTTCTGCTCGACTGTCCTGCCCCTGCTCAGCTGTCCCAGGCCGGCCTGCAGGCATTGCATCCCATGGGTGACACTAGACAGTCCAGACACGCTTCCTTAGGCCCCGCCCCCTCGAGCGCAATGCCGCAATTTGGGGGCGGAGCTTGTTGTGTCGGCTCCGCCCATATTGTGCCAGTACAGTCGGGAATGGTCTGGACTCCAGAGCTAGCTGAAGCTGGGCCGCCTGGGCAGTGGACCAGGTGACCCTCATCCTCCCCCTGCTATGCACTGTCACCGAGACGCCCTGAAAAGTAGGCGGGACCGTGTGACATAACGTCACGCAGTACTCGCGCTGTGCTCCCCTGGGAGCATTCTGGCAGGTATGATTTCTTGGGCCAAAGGGGCCTGTCCACGGGCCCCTTGGATGCCGCCGGGCCCTAGGCGAGCGCCTAGTTTGCCTCGTGGGAAATCCGGCTCTGAATACTGGTACTGTAGCACTTTAACAATGGCTTTGCAAGTCTCTGGAATGATGACACCCAAGGACTGAGGTGAGATGAGTGTCCCAAACTTCAGGTCTTCAAATGACCTTCCTGTGGCCAGGTACCTCAGGGTAGCCACCAGTCTCTCTTCAGCAGGGATTGCCCTCCGCTACCTTGTGTCCTGTCTCTGGATGTGGGGGGTCACTAGATGCAGCAATTCCTGAAAGGTGGCGTCATCCATGCGCAGGTAGCTCCGACAGTCATCCGGGTTCATTTCCTTGATCTCCATCAGCAGGGACATGTGAGAGCGGGTATCCCTTTGTAGAAGCCACTCTTTGGCCCAGCATGCTCTCGTCCTTTTTCACTGGGCCCTCTTCCTAATCCCCTGGACACCGGCTTCAGCTACCAACACTCTATACCGATAGGGATGCATCAGTACAGAATTCAGGAACAGGATAGAATGCAGGTAGGTAGCACACACTTGCAGGTAGAATAAGCTTTGTAAAAGGCAAGCCAAATACAAAGAGCACAGTAGCAATGTACAGGATTCGGCAGGAATACACCTAGCCTCATCTAGTAGCAGAGCAGAATGTACACAGATTTTAAAGGGTGCCTGCTTTTTATACTTCCTAGATAGCCCCTCCCATTTTTATGGCTATTTAAATTTCCCACCAATAGTCAAGAGCCTTTTTTTTTAACTCATGATTTGTTATGGCCAATCTCACGATGCATACGATCCGATAGATCATGAGATCGTAAAACAGATTGGGAGTCTTTTTTCCAATATCGTGATCACGATGGCAAGGGAGCTCCCGTGAAAGTTCATAAGGAAATTGGACAAGAAATCGGATCGTGAGCCCATCGGTATGTGTGTGGGCACCTTTAGATCTAACACAATTAGCGCAAAAAAGAAAGTAAATACAAAGGTACAAACAGATACATATGCATGCGCACTGGCCCAGAATACAGTATTTCAATCCTGAATCTGCGGTCACCTTCACCCAAGGATATAGAGAAATGATTGACTACTTCCCCAGCTCATAAGCCTATATTCGGTACAGGTTTCAGAGACAACAAAGGCACAGAATAACAAATGCTCATTGGTTCTTGCTTCAGGTTACTCCATTCATTGGTTAGTTCATATGGTGTCATCAGAGGTATGGATCAGCTTTCCAACTGCTTCTTTGTGTAGGTTTCCCTCCAAAGAACTAATAAAAAAGACACTATATACAGAGATACATTCTAACCTATAATTCATATCTTGCGAACGCCTGCTGCGATCTCCTTGCCAATAGAACCAAAGATCTGCAAATAAACAGGGGTTTAGAATGGTACCAAACATGAAATGTCTAATAGTTCTATACTTTAAATACCATATACATACATTTCACAACGTAATTATATGCTACTAAAATCTCTAATATCACGTTTAATGTGAAGGAACCTTCTTATAAGTTATTGTATGTGTAAAAGTGAGAATATTGTGTAGTTTCGCTAGTTTACATTGCGCGTATGTGTGGGTTCGTACTAGGGATGTGCAGGCTCGGATAGGTTCGAGTATGCACGTTGAGTTCGGATTTTTCCCTAAAAAAAAAACGGAACTCAGAAAGAGGCTAAACGTCATCTTACATGGACGAACATCATCATTCCTGGACAAAAGTCCAGGAATGATGATGTTCGTCCATGTAAGATGACGTTTAGCCTCTTTCTATGTTCCGTTTTTTTGGAGGGAAAAATCCGAACTCAACGTGCAAACTTGAACCTATCCGAGCCTGCACATCCTTAGTTCGTACGCACTTCAAAGGTGCGTGCGTATGTGTATGCATGTAAGTCTATGTGTGTGTGTTATGTAATTCAGTGTATTTGTGATGGATTAATATATATATTATCCATTTCTGACATACTTCAACAAGCTGCCCAAACTACAGTAAAAGGTATCACAAGCAGCAATGTTCACTTCCAAGCAGGGGGAGACCCCCAGCAGTTTGCCTTTGCCACCCTGTCTGGTAGCTTGTGACAGGCTTTACTCCACTTAATTAGAGTATAGGTGTCAGTTCCTGTGAACCAAAACTGCACCGAACAAAAAGGCATACAATTGTTAATGATCTGCAGGTTCCCGACAATGATTCCCAACCTTGCATTTAGACTGTGTTACAGTATGCCTGTAACAAATAATTAAAAATGTATCAGCATGCGGAGTCTCCCAAAACATATGCAAACACCCACAAACATACACACCAAACCTGTTTTCCACAGTAAACCTTGTAGTAATATAAATATATATTTGTGTCTATCGGAATTGCGCTGACGCAGAGTAGTGTCCAAGCAATTCGTCCTCACACCATGGATGACTAAATCATCAGATAACAATTGCAAGCAATCATATCCAATTATCTGACTTTGACAGCAGTCACATTGAATCCCAGAAGACATGCTAGGTGGTTGACATCCCAGTTGGACCTCCTGTTGGTGTATACTGGGCAGAACTTTGACTCGGGGACTCTGGCCAGAACTTTTACCCAGGGGGAGCCTTTTCTGGGTCTTCCACTGGATGGATTTGGAAGACATCACATAATAAATCTGGGCAATGCTGGGTATGTTCTCAGTGGAATAAGATAAGATTCTTGGATACAAAGACGTTAATTAAGCCACACAAACAAATATCAGTTAAAAAGACATTTATTACAAAGTAAAAGAAAATATATTATAAACACAACTTGCTAGTCAGATCATCTACTTAGAACATAAATGGCTCATTTCCAGGAGCTCCCTCCAACACCTTGGAGATAGAATCTTGCGCATCGAAAGAAAGTCAAAGGCTACTGAATCTCCTTTGTCCTGAACTTTTTATCCCAGTCTGCCATCGGGCTCAGACACCACTTACAAATATGGATATAAATCTGTTTCCAACTACTCTATTGGTTAAATACTGATAAGAAAGGTATAACAAACTACGCATGTGTATAGACCTAAAGACAACACCTTGAGGATTTATGGTGTGTCTAGTTTACCACATTCCTGTACCATCTAATGCAATGCCTGACCACCACCTCTTGTCTGACCATTATCTAATGTATGACATATTCATAATGTGATAGTAACTGTTTCATGGTGCCTACCATGATGGCGTCAGACTCATTGGGGGAACCCTGAGTGGAGTCGACATGAGTTTGGAGTGGAGGTCACACTAGACGGAGAGGCAGGTGCATCTTTATGAGAGAGTTTCACTCCAGGGCCTTTAGCTTTAGTAGGCTGAGAAGATGGTTTGAAAAAGGCAAACTTAGAGACAGATTTAGACCCTTTAAACTTCTTAGGGTCCATAGTAATTTGAGGTATCAAAGAGAAAAAGAGAGATACTGTATAGTGCACAATAATGAAAACTCCACTGAGTTTGTAGCCATATTGATATATGGCTAAAAATAGAATAGGCACATTTTGGGGGATAGGGGCTCGCACTGCGAGCGGGAGAGAGTGTAGGTTGCGTGGTGGTAGATTAGTATATAAGGGCTGCGCAAGCGCTAGTCTGCAGTCTGCCGGTCCCCCCTCTAGAGTGCACATCGTTACTCACCTTAGGAGTGCCCAGAGTAGCGGATGTGGCACCAGCGTGGGGCTGCTACTAGGAGGTAGCGGGGTGTACTGGGTGCTTCTCATAGTCTGAGCAGGAGCCGCTCAGTAGTGCTGCCAGAAAAATGAAGAGGCCATCTCCAAGGCTACCCGGTGGCTGTGGGGAAGTGAAGCCAGCCTTAGTGAATGCCCAGCAGAAGCTGCGTCTCCGCCACCGGAGTTGCCAGGTGCTGATTGGAAATAGAACCACCGGCAGCTCAAGCAGGTGGTCAGTTGTTGGGGACCTTGAGGCTGGGAAGCCTGCAGAAGTAGAGCTGAGCCTGGTGTGTGAGTAAACAGAAGACCCAGCACACTCACACTTATACAAGATTATTAACTAGTGAGCAGACTCACTGGCAAACTATAAACGTATAGGATACTGATCCTTTACCTGTACATTACTAATATCTCCTTTATAAACTAAGGGCAGCTGTTATATTGAGCATCAGCCTGTTCCCAGGAGATTGAACAGCAGCCAATAGGAGCTTGAGGCTGTAGCGGAAATCCTGGAGACAATGGAGTCATTTCCTGCCGGGCGCCAGCCCTGAAGGGGGCACCTGGCTCCATTGTCCCCGGGAGCTGCATGGAGAAGGAACATCGCTGATCAGCACTCCACCTCCATTAGCGTAACTACGGAGGGTGCAAGGGGTGCGGTCACACCCCCTGAACCCTCCATTTGCCGGGCGCCCGCTGAGTGTGTTACCAGCGGGTGCCCAGCTCCTATTCAACCCCCCGACGGCAGCCAGCTCCCTCCGTCTTCCGGGTCCCACGGTGCACTATAGGAGTGACATCATGACGTCACTCCCATAGTGCCGAGGAGCGGACGCCGGGGATGGACGGCAGCAGCACTGGAGCGGGGATAAAGGGTAGTGTTTTTTTTTTTGTGTGTGCGCGTGGGGGGGGGCTCACTACTGGGGGCAACTACCAGGGGCTCACTACTAGAGGCACTGCATAGGGAGACCATTACTGGGGGATACTACATAGGCGGGCACAGCATAGGGGGACCACTACTGGGGGTATTGTATAAAAGGAACTGCATGGGGGGCGGCGGCAGCTGGGGGGTGGTAAATTTTAATTGGGGGGAGGGGGCACCACCATTTATCTTGCCTCCAGGCACCTGAGATGAAGTTACGCCACTGGCTTGAGGGTTGGGAGGTGGGGCCAATTCAGGGTGTCTGTAAAGAAGGCCACAGAAAGTTTTTAAAAAAAGCAGTGCTGAGGCACCGCTGTGCCAGGGCAACGACTGGAGCGATGTTGACACAAACTGCAACATTTAAGTGACTTGGAGCAACTCCTACCTGCCACCCATAAGTTCTTTGCAGGCTAAGCACAGGAATTAATTGAGGATTTAAACCATATATATCCCATGAGTATAATTTCTTCTTCTTCACAGTGACTTATGTATGGTGGGGTGATAACATTATAGCTTTCTAGGAGGGATATATGACTATCTTTATATACTAAGTGAGTGCTAAAGACTTCAATCGGAAGGAGTTCTATGCTTATAAGAAGGCATCTAGGCCCTCATTCAGAGCCGGACGCTCTGAGCAGAGCGCTCGCTCTGAATGAGGGCCGTCCTCCATAAAAATGGAGCGTCCTCCTGGACGCTCGTATAGCTGTGGGTCACACCAACAGCTCATACGAGCATGCAGGATGATGGTCGCGATGGTCTTGACCATCGCGACCATCGCCAGTGCGACCAGAAGCCTGTGGTCGGGGTTTTCGACCACAAGCCCTGGAGTGATTTTGGCTCTATCAGAGCCAAAATCACTCCCACTGACATCACTAGTGATGTCAGTGGGGCCGGCTTCCGACGGTAGGCGTTCCCTTGGGAACGCCTCCATCTGGCAGGCACGCCCCCGGCACGCCCACCAAAGGGGGCGTGCTGTCAATCAACATCGACAGCACGCCCCCTTTGATCAGACACAACGAGCGAAGGAAAGTCCTTCGCTCGTCACGTCTGGCGCATGCGCACGACGGAGCTCCCTCCATCGTGCGCATGCTCAGTGCACACCATCGACCCACTTGCGAGCGGACAGCCGCTTGCGAGTGGGTCTGAATGAGGCCCCTAGTTACAAGCATCTTGTTAAGAGACTGCATAGAGTGACCTAGGGAGACCAAGAAGGTTGCTGTAATAAATAAGTGTCAAGTAAAGCTAGCAGTATAGACACAGCTAATTGAGGAGACTCAGGCCCTGATTCAGAGCCGGACGCTCGCTCTGAATCAGGGCCGTCCTTCTTGTTTTTCAGAGTGGCCTCCTGGCTGCTCGCATAGCTGTGGGTGACCACCCACAGCTATAGCGAGCGGCCAGGATGATGGTCGCGATGGTCAAGACCATCGCGACCATCGGGCTTGCGACGAGACCCTTGTGGTAGGGTCTCGTGGCCGAAAGCCCCAGAGAGCTTCTGGCTCTAATAGATGTCAGTGGGGCCGGCCCCAGACGGTAGGCGTTCCGATGGGAACGCCTGCGTCTGGGCTGCCACCCCCCGGCCCGCCCACCAAAGGGGGCGTGCTGTCACTCAACATCGACAGCATGTCCCCTTTGGTACGAGACCCGGAGCGACGAATTGCCCATCGCTATCCGGGTCTCGTGCATGCGCACGATGGGGCCGGCTCCATCATACGCATGCGCACTGGGCCACCATCGACCCGCATAGCGCTCGCGAGCGGGTCTGAATCAGGCCCTCAGTGTGACTAGTGGAAACTAAAAAGGGGAATATTATTCAGTATTTGGCGTCAGATACATAATCTTCTGTAACCCTTTCGCAGTTAAAGTAAATTGAAGTACTTATACAGCACATAGCCTTGGGCTCTGGCTTCTGCATAACTCCACATGAAATTGCCTATTGAAGTTGTGAGGCATAGTATTCAGCAGTGGTTTTAACTAAATTTCTCTGCAGGAACTGAACTTTTATGACACAATAAGAATACATTTATAGTAACTTGGAGTACAACAGTGACTGTAAATATATATTGTGGGGGGAACTCCACCACCAAGTTGAAAAGAGGATAATTAAACAACCTATAGAGACAATATTAACAACTTAATAACTGAACCTATATTAAAATACCAGAAGTTACCTTTAATGTAAATGTATACGTTTAGTATTATATGTACCTATATTGTAATGCATGTGTAAACTACCTATGCCATTGTACTCTATAAAGAATAGAATTTATAACTGTAATTATTCAGTAATATTTACCTGGAGCAGATAATTTGAGGGAGTACCGGAACAGCGATATCCTGTAGAAGAAGAGTGGATCCAGGTGGTAAATTGAAAGTAAATTATTACTGTATAGTATTTTTGCCTATTGCACAACTGTACACTATACACTGAAGAATTGCATGTTGACTATTGTACCATATACAATTAATCTGTAGGGTTTCCCAGTCTAACCTCAAATAGTTTGGGTGGAGGCACATATACCATATTGATATCCAGCTAACAGTAACCCAATATCCCTTCAATATACATTTAGGGGGTTACATGTTGAATAGAAGTTAGGCCATTAATATATCTGGGTGATGGGATAATCTTTTCTTTTTTGTCTCCTATCAGCTCTGCTGTATACATATTTATATAATGCATCTTAGTGGCTCCTGAGTGAGCTATTAACAATTTCCAGGAAGAAAGCTCCTATGTGAATACTCTGGGGTGTCAGAAAGCTTGGTAGGCACTTTTAGGCAGTGAACGAAAGAACAATGTCACCTGGGGTGTATCTAGTGATCCAAGCGCCCCTGGCAATGTAATGGACTGGCGCCCCCCTATGCAGTGCCCCCAATAGTAATCCCCCAGTAGTAATCCCCCCTATGCTGCATTGCCCCCAGTAGTAGTCCCCCCATACAGTGCCCCCCAGTAGTAGACCCCAGTAGTAGTCCCTCCCAATACAGTGCCCCCAGTAGTAGTCCCCCATATACAGTGCCCCCAGTAGTGACCACCCCCCCTAAATTGCCCCCAGTATTGACCACCCCTATACAGTGCCCCCAGTAGTGGCCACCAACCCCATAAATTGCCCACAGTAGTGGCCACCCCTATACAGTGCTCCCAGTAGTGGCGGTCCCCATAAATTGCCCCCAGTATTGGCCACCCCTATACAGTGCCCCCCAGTAGTAGCCCCCCTATACAGTACCCCCAGTAGTAGTCCCACCATACAGTGCTCCCCAGTAGTAGACCCCAGTAGTAGTCCCCCCCAATACAGTGCCCCCAGTAGTAGTCCCCCCTATACAGTGCCCCCAGTAGTAGTCCCACCATACAGTGCACCCCAGTAGTAGACCCCAGTAGTAGTCCCTCCCTATACAGTGCCCCCAGTAGTAGTCCCCCCTATACAGTGCCCTCAGTAGTGGCCACCCCTCCTAAATTTTCCCCAGTATTGGCCACCCCGATACAGTGCCCCCTGTAGTGGCCACCCACCCCCTAAATTGCCCACAGTAGTGGCCACCCCTATACAGTGCTCCCAGTAGTGGCCACACCCATAAATTGCCCCCAGTAGTGACACTCCTATACAGTGCCCCCCAGTAGCGGCCACCCCCTATTTCAGTGCCCCCCCCCCCTGTAGTGCCAGGCTTACACACAGAAACACAAAGAACAAAAAGAAATTGAACTTACCTGATCCCCGCTCCTGACGTGACCGCCGCTGTCTGCTCTGAGCCCCAGCCACTCTTCTCCTGCATGGGAGAGACGTCATGACGTATGATGTCTCTCCCACCACATGCTGTGGGGGGAGCCGGCACACGGAGCTCATTAGTGAGCTCCAGCCGGCTCCCTCCACGGACGATGCAGCAGCAAATGAGAGTCTGTCTGACTCTCTTTAGCTGGCTGCTATTACAAACACACAGCCACCGCTGGCGGATGTGTGTTTGTAAACTGTGTAGGGCAGACCGCTATCACTGCGGTCTGCCCTACAATTGTGGGGCCGGGGGACTTGTCCACCCTTTGGCTACTGGTGGCACTGCCGGGCGGCGCCCCCCCTTTGGTCGGCGCCCCTGGTGAGTGCCATCCTGGCCAATGGGTAGATACACCCCTGAATGTCACTCACTCCTTCCCTAGATGAACAGTAGAAATCCTGCACAGCCTGATCCAACCAAAATGGCTGCAGTTACACACTGGAGTTCAGGGATCAGGGAGGATAGACAACAAGTTTCCAAAGGTCCCAGAGGCACTTTAGCCTAGATCACAGCTTTTCATCAAGGCAAGGGACCCTCCAGCTTCACTGTCCAGCATGTCAAAATATAATTCACAGGAGTCGCTGCAATCATTTCACCCAGGCACCTGAGCTCAGGGATCACACCTCAGGAAAGACCGCAGCTACAACCAGCTTACTAAACCACAAACGCAGGGGTTCAGCTGCGAGCAGTGCCGGGTGGTACATTAAGCTCCGGAGTCACCAGAGACAGGAGGGTGTCCAGGGGACTAGAAAAAAACAGCAGTAGGCTGCCAGACAGTGTATTATTCCCCGGGTTGCAGGAGCTCACTGAACTCGCATCTGCTACTGTTGGATGCTAAGCCATGCCCCCTTAACCTTATTTTTCATATTTAGAATTTAATGGATAGAATCTTCACTATGTAAGGAACAAAACACAAATAGACTATTTGATGTTTGGGAAGGATTTATTAACTCTTTATTAACTTTATTACCAAAAGTAATAAGGACACAGACATATAAATGTTACATAGAACATCATGGTATGAGAATAGAGTTTTATTAGAAGATCCTCCAATTGTAATATAATGATACTGATATGGGTGACATAAAATTGAATACTTCACTTGCTTTGGATTTGTTAATTTTCTCAAACATGGCAATTAAGTTTTTGAATGTTTAAGGTTATATGGTATCTCACACCATTGTTCCCATCACAAGTCAGAGCCTGACTGTTCCAGTCCTCCTATCTTGTCCAAACTCATGGATGGATAGTGGATGCAAGCATGTACTTCTGGATTGACAAGATCCAGTACTGACGTGTGGAGCACAACATGCTAGTTGTATTCATTAGGGTCCCACTGCAAGGAGGTTTGGACTTAGCTGCGTCCAACACGCAGGTCGTTGCCTTCAGCTTAGGTGCCAGTGAAATCTGGAGTGGATCAGAGTATGGTGAAGGTGTACAATGTAGTCAACAAGTCGGGTCAGAACCAAACAGACAAAATGGTACCAGGGATCAGACAATATCAGGTCAGGAACAAAGCCGAGGTCAGTAATGAGCTGAAGGAAACCAGAAGGAACAAGGATGCTGGAGCAGGGTAATGGAGCCTATGCTCTGGCACTTTAGTGCTTGCTTGAATATCATGGCAAACGTGACATCATATTTACTGTGCTTATCTCTTTAAATTTCTCTGCAAGTCAGTGTGGGCACCCCTATGGGAGATGTGGCTGCCTGCTCTCTGCAGCTGCTGCACAGCCAAGGGAGGATCCAGAAGCAGGGACTCTGGAAGTAGATGCCAGGGACTCCTTGCCCGCTGCCTGCCACCGACAGAGACTCCAGTTTTGCTGGACCCGATAAGTGACAGGTGGTGTACAGCACAATGTGACATTACCCCCTCCTCTAGGGGTGGGCACTGAACACACACAAATGTTTTTTAGGAAACCTTCAGTGAAACCTCTGGAGAGGCTAAGGCGCATGAATATCTGAGAACTTGACCCAGCAGTTCTCCTCAGGAACATACACCTTCCAATCGACCAAAAACTGAACACTGGAGTCCAAGATCTGCTTCACTTCATATTCCTCTTGATGGTCCACTGGAATAGCAGGGAGGATTCCAAGGTGTTGAAAATCGATTGATCACCAGAGATTTGAGGAGGGAGACATGAAATACATTGGGTATTCTGAGTGTACAGTACCAGGAAGTTTCAGATGGAATGCCACTGGATTAATCACCTGGAGAATCTGGAAGGGACTAATGAATCTGGGAGCAAACTTAATAGTCAGAACTTTTAATCGCAAATGTTTTGTAGACAGCCAGACTTTGTCACCGGAGCTTAGCAAAGGAGCCCTCCTCCTCTTCCTGTCCGCAAACAGTTTATACTTTGAGGAGGCTTTGCACATATTCTTCTTTACCTTCCTCCAGATCCTGAAGAACTGGTTCACTGTACCACAGATGGCTGGAAGTGACACTGACCGGAGGGCTGGTAACTCTGGTAACACAGGATGCAGGCCATACTGAATAAAGAAAGGAGAGTGATCTGATGTTTCATGAAACAGATTATTGTGGGTGAAATCAGCCGATGGCAACAGGGAGACCCAATCATCTTAATTGGCTGAAATATAGATCTGAATAAACTTCTCCTGGCCCTGGTTTACTCGTTCCATCTGACCATTACTCTAAGGGTGGTATGCTAATGAGAAGCTTAGGTTGACCCCAAAGCACTTACATAACAACCTCCAGAAATTAGAGGTAATTTGCACCCCATGGTCTGAGACAATGTCCTTGGAGAACCTGTGCAGCCTGAAGATTTCCCTTATGAACACATCAGCTAGTATCGGAGCTGAGGATAGACCTTTCAATGGAGTGAAATGAGCAATCTTGGAGAATCTGTCCACCACCACCCAGATAGTATTGAAGCCTTCACAGGATGGCAGATCAGTGATAAAGTCCATGGATATATATGGGCCAAGTATGATAGTGCACTGATAGTGAACATAGAGAAAGGAGAGTGAGGTGGATCATTATGTTAAGCAAAGGTAGTACAAGCTGCCACAAAGTCCTTGACATCACAGTGCACAGTCGGCCACCAATAATATCTAAGAATTAGTTCCAGAGTTCTCCTCATGCCTGCATGACCAGTGATGCGAGACGAATGTGCCCACTGAGGTAGCTTAGGCTGGAGTTCAGTTGCTATGAATGTTTTCCCCGGTGGAATTTTGATCTTGCTGATGACTGCCACAAAGCAAGCAGGGTTCAGAATAGGCTAGTCTTTCTGTAATTCGTCCACCTCAGCAGAACTGAATGCTTGGGACAAAGCGTCGGCTTTGATGTTTTTGGTATACTGGCGGTAAGTAATCACTGGATTGAACCAATTGAAGAATAATGACCATCTAGACTGACAGTAGTTTAGGCAGTGAGCTGTTTTGAAGTACATCAGGTTCTTGTGATCAGTATAAACTATCACCGGAAATTTAGCTCCCTTTAACAAGTATCACCATTCCTGGAGGGCCAACTTTATGGCTAATAGTTTTTATGCCTGATGACATAATTCTTCTCTGGAGCAGAGAACTTATGGGAAAAGAACCCACAGGAATACTACTTGCCCTCTTCATCTTTCTGGGAAAGCACTGCCCCAACTCTAACCATGGAGGCATCCACCTCCAGGAAAAAGGTTAATCACAGTTGGGTTATCTCAGAATGGTTGCTAAGATAAAACATTGCTTTAGAAGGATGAAAGCCTCCTGAAAGAGCAGTGATGGGAGCTGCAATAGACGAATAGTTCCTGATGAACTATCAAACGAGCCAGTTGACAATGGCTTTCTCTGGATCCATCTGGAGGCAAGAGCCCAAAATTATGTATCCCAGGAATGTCAGCACCTTTTGCTCAAAGGAGCATTTCTCTAGTTTGCAGAAGAGCTGGTTAGCCTGGAGCAGTGACAGTACTTCACATCCATGTTGGCAATTCCTCATTGTCCAGAAACACCACGATGCACTTATATAACAAGTCTTGAAAAAGATGTGATTCATGTACTACTGGAAAACAGCAGGAGCATTGCTTAATCCAAAAGGCATGACCAAGTGCTCGTAATGGCCGTCACCAGTTTTGAAGCCAGTCTTCCACTCGTCCTCAGACCGGATCCTGATTAGATTGTAAGCCCTGCAGAAGTCTAGTTTAGTACAAATCTTTGCCCCTTTTATTTGATCGAAATGCTTTGAGATAAGGGGTAAAGGAAACCGGTCCTTGGCGATGTCATTAAAACCTTGGTAATCAATGCACAGTCTCAGGCCTCCATCTTTTTTCTTAACAAAGAATAGACCAGCTCCTGTGGATTATTTGGATTCCCTGATGAACCCACGCTCAAGATTCTCTTTGATGTACTCCAGAAGTGAGAGAGAAAACTCTCTTCCGCAAGGAGGCATTTCCCCAGGTAACAAGTCTATAGAACAGTCCCACTCCCGATAACCTGGGCGTGTCTGGTGGCTTTTTATTGAATTCATCCCTGAAGGACTGGTAAAAATCTGCAAGAGTATCTTCTGAAGAGATGGCTGAACTCTGAATGATGCGATGTGGAGGTTTGATAATCGGAAAGCATGTCTGATGACAATGAGATCCCCATGACAGGATTTTAGGTTTACTCCAATCTAAGGTGGGAGCGTGCTTGCAAAGCCACAGAAGACCCAGGATAATCGGACTCTGAGCTAATGGGAGAACAAGATTAACTCCTTATGAAGGGTGCCAACCTGCATGGTGACCTCTGAACCCTATAGTGGATGGTAGCCATAGGTAGTTTATTTCCGTCCACTCCGATAATGCAGAGTGGAACCTATAAAGTCATACTAGCAATTTCTAACTCCTGAACCTTCTTGGCTTTAATGAAGGAGTTCCTGAGGATTTCTCTAGTAGCACGGTCACATTGATCACAAATTGTAATGAGATGTTTTCTTTTGGGTGTGCTGGAAAGCACCTAATCTGACCACCTCACAATAATATAGGCTTTCTTGTTTCATGAACACTTGGGACAATGAGCAAGATGGTGACCTGGTTCACCACTTACAGGCACAACTTATTCTTAATCCTCTGCTCCTTTTGTGCAGCAGGGAGACATGACTTCCCTATCTTCATGGGTTCTTCTGGAGGATCAGCGGGTGTTGTGAATTGAGGAGTAAGCTTGAAGCTGAAGTATCAGGACTGCTCCCGTTCTCTGAATACACAAGGAAACTAAGCTGTTCCAGTTCTATGGACACCAGGACAAATTTAATGAAAGCAGCAACCAGGGCTTCACAGTTCCATCCCAGTTCTGAGGCAAGGGTTCTAAACTGCACCACATTTTGTCCTGCAGGCTGGGTGCCTTGTCTCAGTTGCAGGATACTTGGTGCTGTAGAAGACACCTGACCAGGTTCATCAAAAACCTTCTTGAAGGCTTCCATAAACTTCGCACTTTTGTAAACCAATAGATCATCTCTCTCCAATAACAGGGAAGCCCATGCAAAGGCCTGTCCCGACAGCAGGTAGATGATGTAAGCTCTGAGGAAACAGCCGGTGATCGTTTGGCTGAGAAACGCGTTAGGTTTCTGTACCCCCGCACATCGGTGCACCCAGAACTCGGACTGCATCCTCCGCTGAATCTATCTTTTGAGTCTTCTACTGATCCCGGCAATACATTGCATGACGGGCTTACACTTTTCCCATCCAGACGGGGATCGTGCCAGCGGCTGACGGCTCATTCACGCTACACCACGAGCTTCTGTTCCATGTATTAAGGATTACGGCAGACACCCAGGTTCTTTCTGCCGTAGGACATAGGAAAGGCCTCTCCGAGATCCAAGCTGATCTATCAACTACATGGTATTTATTTATTTTCCTTAACATGAAGCTGGCATTCTAAAGCGGACTGGCGGTTCCAAGCAGACACTTTTAGGCATATTACCCTGTTCATATTTCTGCTACTAAGTCTCAATTTATATTACATATTTTGGACACTGCTATATGCTTTACTATTGTCCACAGATGGATTAATCTAGTAACCTATGTGGAGGTCTATTCACTAATCTGAACTGAGCTTTAACAAGCATTTTTTACTCTATACCACCATTTACTTTTTATTTTTATTTTGCATGCATATTTATATAGATTCTGTGGCCACAGTACGGTTTTTTATATAATGTTCATTACTGTTTATGATTATATTGTACATTAAATATTTATGTGACATTTAGTGCTCCCAGTTCTGTTTTTGTTTCTTTCCAGATGACGTTAGCCACCTTTGTTCTCTCAAAAGAAAAATTCACAGCTTGGACCTTGAACTAGATAGAGCATTTATTCAAGAATCCCTGACAACTTTTGTGATCCATGTCAAATTTTGAGGGATTTGCAGTGTTGCAGAAGCTCCAGTAGCTGGAAGAGGTACCACAAGGGATGACGCTAGCCGGAGGCGACTGGTTGGTACCGATTTGCTGCATTAGGGTCTGTAAGCAGTGCATAATCTAGGGGAGTCATGGCCGCCTGCATTCTGCAGCACAGCCAAGGGAGGAGTCAAAAGCAGGGACTCTGGCAGTGGGGCCGGGGGCGCCCCACCTGCTGCCTGCCACTGACCAAGACTCCAGTGTTGCCGGAATTGGTAAGTGATAGCCGGTGTCCAGCACACTGTGACATTACCCCCTCTTCTAGGGGTGGGCACCAAACACCCCACAAATAGTGACATATCTCATGTATGACACTCAACTAATGGCTAGGGAGATGCATGAACTAATTCTGAGGCATGTGGTGAACAACTGGGAGGAGTTCTCAATCATGTACCATGACACCAAAGGGGAAAACTGAACCAGCTCCCCTGAGTACCACCTTACCATGTCCCAACCCTTTACTTACGGTGGTTTATGCAAACTGGTGGTGGCTTAGTGACTGTTCGAGTTAGTCTTTGAGGTTTACTGCATGTAATCTTGATAGTAGCACACTCCTTTACACCAGAGGCATAAAATAAACTAAGCATATAAGTTAAGTTAAGATGGTATGAAGGACATTAGAATATCTTGGGTCTATATATATATATATATATATATATATATATATATATATATATATATATATATGCTGGAAAGAACTGAAGGGCACTCAGCAGGAATTTAGCAACCTTAGCAACTTAAATAAATGAACCAGGCAGAGCGGAGGATAAATGCCAACGTTTCAGCAGATTAGTGCTTTTATCAAGACATGAATACAAAAATGAAATACAGTGTTATATGTAGCAGATCACTCACCCAAGTGTCAATCACCTCCACGATCACCCCAGCCGCAGCTCCTGCTGATGACGTCACCGTCGGGAAACACAGCGTGTGTAGGCCTGGGGGGCATGGTAAGAACACCCAGTGCCATCACCATGACTACCTAACAACAACACAGGATGTCAGCTCAACGGGACTACATAACAAAGCAGCAGCAGCGTGTTAAGTCCATAATGCTAGTACACAAATAACTGGCATGTATGCAGAGGGTAATATACTAATGGAAAGTCACAACATTGCTCCCAATAAATACATAAATTGAACACACTAGTGTGTGTGAACATATCCGCACTGCTCTATGTAGAGAGAGACCCTATTCTAATAAGCCTCAAGCAATATATACTGTATAAAAGACATACTTTATAAAAAACATGTAAAAGAGAGATTCTCATTTAGACCCAAAGGGTGTACCGTCTGCAAAGTATAAATCCATTTTGCTTCCTTTTGGAGCAAAATGCGACCCCTGTCCCCACCTCTAGTACTGGGGGACACCCAGTCAATCATTTTATATCTGATGCTGGATAGATTGTGATGATGCTGCAGAAGATGGCGTGCGACCGGCTGGTCACAGCTTTTGCCCTCAAGTGCTGCCCTAATATTGGAGCGATGTAAGACCATCCGTTCCTTCAATTGGCATGTAGTTTTCCCAATGTACAATAAACCACATGGGCAGTTGATGTAATACACTACAAATTTACTGGAACAAGTTAATGCATGTTTAAT
Organism: Taudactylus pleione; assembly: GCA_031769625.1. Classification (NCBI taxonomy): domain Eukaryota; kingdom Metazoa; phylum Chordata; class Amphibia; order Anura; family Myobatrachidae; genus Taudactylus; species Taudactylus pleione. The sequence continues at coordinate 722,294 of JAUIMM010000481.1, forward strand.
TGGGAATTTCTTTCCCGATCTAGGATGGATAAATGTATCACCTGTCTCCAAAAAACTGCACCTTGTGCTACCCGTGCATTTGTAGTTACCTGGCTTACGGGTAAGGAAATGACTCGGCTGTTGAATAGTAAACTGACTGATGTCATTGTGTACTATACTGTCACGAATGTTTCTCCCTCATTTAAATGAAGGCAGAATGGAACAACCCCTTAAAGACGGGATCTGTCTATCTGTTGCTACTATGGGCCACATTGCTTTGGCCATATGCATGAGGGACTTACTATCCTCAGTGTAATTTTGCATCCAGACTATACGTTTCTCTAATGTTTTAGTTGTAATAGACTCGAGAGCATCTTTATCTTTAGAGTGCCCAGTCTCTGGCCTTACTGAGCAGGCTGTGATGATAACCTCTTGCAAAGAATCTTAACATCATTTTCTGAATCTGAATTTCAGCATCATTAGGGTCGCTGCAAATTCTGACAACCCTTAAAAATTGGGAAAAAGGCAGGCCATATTTAAGTGATTTAGGATGTTGACTATCACATGCCAACAAAGTGTTTCTATCGGTTTCTTTGTGATACATCGATGTTTGAATTGTACCATCATGTAAAAGGTTGATGGAAACATCCAAAAAGTGAACAGCAGTATAACTACTCTCAGATGTCAACTTGATCGGGCAATCCTGTATATTAATATTCTAAATCAAGGTGTCAAAATCATCATGGGTGCCCTTCCATAGTAAGAATATGTTGTTTATGGAACAACAATAACCATAAATACTGTGGGCCACATTGATATCAGAAAAGAAGAAATCCTCCTCAATCGCCAGCATGAAGATATTTGCAAAGCTCGGGGCTACACATGAACCCATGGCGCGCCCAGAGCATTGTAAATAGATCTTATCAAAAATGAAGTAGTTACGGGTTAAAGTCCATGTCAATAATTGAATAAAAAAATCAATTTGTGGGCCTTTGTACTCCGATTGGCGTAGAATATATCTGCAAACTGCTTCAATCCCCTGTACCTGGGGGATGCTTGTATACAAGCTGGAAACATCTATGGTACACATCAGATGTTTTCCTTGAAGAGGCGATAAAGCTTGGAGTCGAAGAATGAAAGATGTAGTGTCTTTTAAAAAGACTGCTGAGTGTCCTTCAGTTCTTTCCAGCATATTACACCTCATGGTTGATTGTGGCATCGGGGCTTTACACTGACTTGTTGGCGAGTGCCGGACCCTTGTTCATTGGATATCATTGATAGTTTTGCATATTGCATCTACGTGTCAGGGCACTGCTGCATTTCTCTTTTTATCAGACGCTTTTTCCTTCTGTCTTTTTTTGCACCTTATATTTAGTTTTGACAGTCCTTAGGGATGTCAAATCCTGATGACAACACATGTTTCAGAGAGATTTCTCTACCTTCAGGAGAACAATTACATTTAATGGACTCTGAGGCAGAGAGCATTTTATTTCAAGCTAAACTGCAAGATTCCTCGGGTGCAGATTCAGTGGAACAATTGGTGGCACAACTGATCCAATTAAAGAAAAGAGAAGTGGATTTTTACCTCCACGGTGTATCCTTATCGGACTATTACAGGGACAAAAAGATCCCCCGGGGTTTCCGGGTACGGAATATACCCACCATAGGTCGACACAATCCAGACTTCTGTCGCCGTTGGGCGGCTGTTTTAAATAAATGTTCATATGATCTTATCCTCTTAGTCATAGAGGAATCTCGCCGTGAATTGATTATTGCAAAAGAGAAGATTGACAGCTTTGAATCCATACATTTCACTAAGATTCAATCAGATAGTACGCAAGATTGGTGTAAAAAATTACAAGATCAAATTGACAAATACAGATCAGATCTTGTGCAGTTTAAAAATCTAAATATCAAACGGTGCTCAGGTATTACACTGAATTAAAAGTATATAGCTGGGCGTACCACAGTGGAGTTAATCGCGACCGCAGACCCAGATTTCGCAAACCAAGGAGTTTTCCCCTTGAAACCGATCAATCCAGCACTGCAGCGTCATCAAGTGAGACAGAATATGTCGATTCAGCCAAGGCCACCTCCAGCAGAAGGCCCCCTTTAGGGGTAGCTACAAGAGCCACTCTGGATCTTACCAGAGAACCCGCACCAGGCGCGGAGGTGAGTGGGCGAGGCAGGCAAAGAAGAATCTACTAACGGAGACGGTAGTCTTCAACCTATCTTCTCGTGAGCTGTCTAAAACCGAGCTGGGAGTATTAAACAAAGGACTTTCTTTTGTTCCTACTCAAAAATTTGACACATTCCAAAACATGATTAATTTAAGTAAGTTTGATCGTCATGTCAAACTGAAGGAGTATTTTGGATCTAGTTCTAGTCCAACTAAGGAACAATGTCTGGTGCATAAAAAAATCTTCTTTTGTTCCCAATTCATCTAATATAAACATCAAATGTTTTACTAACTTTATGGAGAACACGATTATGAACTTTAAACCAGACTGGCTTCTTCAGATCTTATTTGTCCTATGCAGAGAAGCAGGCCCTTAGAGATCTGGGGTCATATCAGGACAGTGTGATTCGCCCAGCGGATAAAGGAGGTGGTGTAGTAGTGCAGGATCTGACGGTGTATAAGACGGAGGTGTATAGGCAGCTTAACGATAGCCTGGTCTATGAAGCACTATTAGAGGACCCTACTAATAGATTTCAAAAGGAGTTAGATTCATTACTATCACAGGCGGTTCAAGATAACATCATTGACAAATACACCAAAGAAGCATTGACACAGCCATTTCCGAAAATCCCTGTTCTGTATACATCCCGAAATTGCATAAGAATGCCACGCTGCCTCTAGGTAGGCCTATAATAGCGGCCCGAGACTCACTATTCTACAATATTTCACAATATCTGGGCTATTTTTTGCAACCCCTTATCCAGAAAGAGACCAATTTTTTAAAAGACACTACATCTTTTATTCTTCGACTCCAAGCTTTATCGCCTCTTCAAGGAAAATATCTGATGTGTACCATAGATGTTTCCAGCTTGTATACAAGCATCCCCCAGGTACAGGGGATTAAAGCAGTTTGTAGATATATTCTACGCCAATCGGAGTACAAAGGCCCACAAATTGATTTTTTTATTCAATTATTGATATAGACTTTAACCCGTAACTACTTCATTTTTGATAATAAGATCTATTTACAATGCCCTGGGTGCGCCATGGGTTCATGTGTAGCCCCGAGCTTTGCAAATATCTTCATGCTGGCGATTGAGGAGGATTTCTTCTTTTCTGATATCAATGTGGCCCACAGTATTTATGGTTATTGTTGTTACATAAACGACATATTCTTACTATGGAAGGGCACCCATGATGATTTTGACACCTTGATTCAGAATATTAATATACGGGATTGCCCGATCAAGTTGACATCTGAGAGTAGTTATCCAGCTGTTCACTTTTTGGATGTTTCCATCAACCTTTTACATGATGGTACAATTCAAACATCGATGTATCACAAAGAAACCGATAGAAACACTTTGTTGGCATGTGATAGTCAACATCCTAAATCACTTAAATATGGCCTGCCTTTTTCCCAATTTTTAAGGGTTGCCAGAATTTGCAGCGACCCTAATGATGCTGAAATTCAGATTCAGAAAATGATGTTAAGATCCCTCGCAAGAGGTTTTCATCACAGCCTGCTCAGTAAGGCCAGATACCGGGCACTCACTCAACCATAAAGATGCTCTTGAGTCTATTACAACTAAAACATTAGAGAAACGTATAGTCTGGACGCAAAATTACACTGAGGATAGTAAGTCCCTCATGCATATGGCCAAAGCAATGTGGCCCATAGTAGCAACAGATAGACAGATCCCGTCTTTAAGGGGTTGTTCCATTCTGCCTTCATTTAAATGAGGGAGAAACATTCGTGACAGTATAGTACACAATGACATCAGTCAGTTTACTATCCAACAGCCGAGTTATTTCCTTACCCATAAGCCAGGTAACTACAAATGCACGGGTAGCACAAGGTGCAGTTTTTTGGAGACAGGTGATACATTTATCCATCCTAGATTGGGAAAGAAATTCCCAATTAAACATGCATTAACTTGTTCCAGTAAATTTGTAGTGTATTACATCAAATGCCCATGTGGTTTATTGTACATTGGGAAGACTACATGCCAATTGAAGGAACGGATGGTCTTACATCGCTCCAATATTAGGGCAGCACTTGAGGGCAAAAGCTGTGACCAGCCGGTCGCACGCCATCTTCTGCAGCATCATCACAATCTATCCAGCATTAGATATAAAATGATTGACTGGGTGTCCCCCAGTACTAGAGGTGGGGACAGGGGTCGCATTTTGCTCCAAAGGGAAGCAAAATGGATTTATACTTTGCAGACGGTACACCCTTTGGGTCTAAATGAGAATCTCTCTTTTACATGTTTTTTATAAAGTATGTCTTTTATACAGTATATATTGCTTGAGGCTTATTAGAATAGGGTCTCTCTCTACATAGAGCAGTGCGGTTATGTTCACACACACTAGTGTGTTCAATTTATGTATTTATTTATTGGGTGTAATGTTGTGACTTTCCATTAGTATATTACCCTCTGCATACATGCCAGTTATTTTGTGTACTAGCATTATGGACTTAACACGCTGCTGCTGCTTTGTTATGTAGTCCCGTTGAGCTGACATCCTGTGTTGTTGTTAGGTAGTCATGGTGATGGCACTGGGTGTTCTTACCATGCCCCCCAGGCCTACACGCGCGCTGGTGTTTCCCGACGGTGACGTCATCAGCAGGAGCTGCGGCTGGGGTGATCGTGGAGGTGATTGACACTTGGGTGAGTGATCTGCTACATATTACACTGTATTTCGTTTTTGTATTCATGTCTTGATAAAAGCACTAATCTGCTGAAACGTTGGCATTTATCCTGGCTCTGCCTGGTTCATTTATTTAAGTTGCTAAGGTTGCTAAAGTCCTGCTGAGTGCCCTTCTGTTCTTGCCAGCATATTACACCTCATGGTTGATTGTGGCACCAGGGCATTACACTGACTTGTTGGCGAGTGCCGGACCCTTGTTCTTTTTATATATATATATATATATATATATAAAAAACATAGGGTCCCCGGTTCTGTTTGTTCATTCGGGCTAATCTCTTAAACCACTGGACAGATTTTGAAGGGGTTTTCACTATTCTATACAGCATTGGTCAAGGAAAGTTTAGGTGTATGAACCATTAATCTGTGACAAAAGGAAGCCAAGAAGTGATAATTTTAATGAAGCAAAGTCACACAAAAAATCTTACACCAAGCCGATGTATACGATCTGGCCATGGACCTGAAACAGCAAAATACAGTGAGAACCAATCAAAAATAGCAATGTGCCCTGTTTCTGAGCAGCAGCCTAGAGAGGGCAGGGAGTCAGTATCTGAGCAGGGTCATATCTGAGGCAGACAGAGAGTGAGAGACAGCCTCCAACGAACCCATGAAGATGTCCTGATACAGACATAGTAGCCAGGAAGGAGCCATGAGAGGCATAGCTATCAGGAATTAAAAAAATATAAAACAACCATCGGAACACCATCAAATGATTTCCATTCAATGGTGGCAAACATCAGACCGTCATCATAAAATGGCAAAAACACTACCATCAGAACAAAAACATAGATGGTTAGTAACCATCAAATTCCAATACCTACGCTGAACCTGCAGATGGAATCCAGCCACCACTCCTTCACCATGAAGTGTTCTCTTTCCAGTGTTATGTTCCTGCTCAGCCACATGCACTCAGTGAACAGTGGGCACCTCCCCTGGAAGTCAGTGCAGTTCATGGACAGGGGCACAATGGCAAGGAAGCTCAACAGGAAGCCCAAGAAATACAGGGTACATTGTGCAAAGAGGACACTGTTCATTGCCATGTTCGGCAGCTGAAGATATATGTGCATGGAGACTGTAGTAAAATGCCCAGGTTCCCCAGCTCTGGGGACTGCAATACAGATCTCCCATCCATGATCCTCCTGTCCTTCCCAGCACATACCAGTGGCTGGGTCCCAGCCGGCTGCAGGGCAGCAGCAGTGTGGCTTGTGGTGACACTGGTGAGATGCAGGGGGCAGGAGTGAGAAACAGAGAGCTGTGGTGAGATGCAGGGGACTGTGGTGACATGATGTAGGTTGTTATGAGATACAAAGGGCTTTGGCAAAATGAAATTTCTCCCGTGTGAAGCCGGGGTTGGATCGCTAGAGTATGCAGTGGTGGATTCAGGGGGGCGATTAGGGCGATCGCCCCCCCCTAAGTCTCATATATTTTCCATTCAAGCTGCAGTGAGGCAAGCAGGCTGAGCTCTACTTGCTGTTTGCAGCTGCAGCCAGAGCCGCGATCCAACTCCTGCTGCCTGTAGGGTTGGAGTAGGCACTGGGGAGATCCCCAGACATGCTGCCTACCTCCTGGCTGCCAGATGGTTATCATGACACACAGACTGCACCGCAGCTGAGCTGTTACAGAGTATGATGAATCTGTCATACCCAGTAAATGACTGCTAGAATTCTGATTGGTGGATGCTGTTGGCCATTCACTATTCACAGTGGTGGGTGTTCTTCACACACTGATTAGTGGATGGCAGGAGCTATCCACCAATCAGATTGCAGCAAACTGTTTAAGTGAATATTTGGGTTGTCCCATACTAGATCTGAGGTCTGTTTAATAAGGGGGCTGGGGGAGGCACCATAGCATTAAAACAATAACTATTCATACAACTTATGTAGATGCGTACACAGTGCATCCGGAAAGTATTCACAATGCTTCACTTTTTCCACATTTTGTTATGTTACAGCTTTATTCCAAAATGGAATAAATTCAGGATTGCCTCAAGATACAAAACTGGGGAAGGGTACAGAAAAGTATATGCTGCTTTGAAGGCCCCAATGAGCACAGTGGCCTCCATCATACATAAATGGAAGAAGTTCAGAACCACCAGGACTCTTCCTAGAGTTGGTTGGCTGTCTAAAGTGAGCGATCGGGGGAGAAGGGTCCTAGTCAGGGAGGTGACCAAGAACCCGATGGTCACTCTGTCAAAGCTACAGCATTCCTCTGTGGAGAGAGGAGAACCTTCCAGAAGCACAACCATCTCTGCAGCAATCCACCAATCAGGCCTGTATATTAGAGTGGCCAGATTGAAGCCACTTCTTAGTAAAAAGCACATGGCAGCCCGCCTGGAGTTTGCCAAAATGCACCTAAAGGACTCTGAGACTAAGATTTAACTCTTTGGTGTGAATGCCAGGCATTATGTTTGGAGCAAACCAGGCACCACTCAACACCAGGCCAATACCATCCCTACAGTGAAGAATGGTGGAGGCAGCATCATGCTGTGGGGATGTTTTTCAGTGGCAGGAACTGGGAGACTAGTCAGGATAGAGGGAAAGATGAATGCAACAATGTACAGTGACATCCTGGAAGAAAACCTGCTTCAGAGCGCTCTTGACCTCAGACTGGGGCGACGGTTAATCTTTCAGCAGGACAACGACCCTAAGCACACAGATTAGGAGTGGCTTCAGGACAACTCTGTGAAAGTCCTTGAGTGGCCCAGCCAGAGCCCAGACTTGAATCTGATTGAACATCTCTGGAGAGATCTGAAAATGGCTGTGCACCGACGCTTCCCATTCAACCTGATGGAGCTTGAGAGGTGCTCCAAAGAGGAATGGGCTAAACTGCCCAAAGACAAGTGTGCCAAGCATGTGGCATATTGAAAATTACTTGAGGCTGTAATTGCTGCCAAAGGTGCATCAACAAATTATTGAGCAAATGTTGTGAATTCTTATGTACATGTGATGTCTTCATTTTTTTTAACATTTATTCCATTTTGGAATAAGGCTGTAACAATATAAAATGTGGAAACAGTGAAGTGTTGTGAATACTTTCCGGATGCACTGTATGTATATATATATATATATATATATATATGAAATCCGCCCCCCTTAAAGGTAAGGTCTTGATCTGGTGGGTGACTATCGTTTTACACCTGGAGTTGAAATTATCCAATTGGGGCCTGATTCAGAGCTGGACGCTCTGACAAGAGCACTTGCTCTGAATCAGGGCCATCCTAACTATTATTGTAGCGGCCTCCTGGCCGCTCGCATAGCTATGGGTGACCACCCACAGCTTATGCGAGCGGCCAAAAAGATGGTCGCGATGGTCAAGACCATCGTGACCATCGGGCTTGCGACTAGACCCTGAGGTAGGGTCTCGCTGCCGCAAGCCCAGGAGTGCTTTTGGCTCTATCAGAGCCAAAAGCACTCCCACTGACATCACTAGTGATGTCAGTGGGGCCAGCCCCAGATGGTAGGCGTTCCCATGGGAACGCCTCTGCCTGGCAGCAACGCCCCCGGCACGCCCACCAAAGGGGGCTTGCTGTCAATCACCATCGATAGCACGCCCCCTTTGGTGCGAGACCCATAGCGACAGCTTGGCCATCGCTATTCGGGTCTCGCGCATGACGGAGCTCCCTCCGTCGTGCGCATGCGCACTAGGGCACCATCGATCCGCTTGCGAGCGCTCATTGCTCGCGAGCAGCTCTGAATCAGGCCCTTGGTCCCCAATGTTCTTCCCCATACAATCAATTGGAAGCTCAGTAAGTTATCACATGTGGGTATATGAAAGAAATTGCGCACTCATAGTGCAGTAATTAACTATGAGTTTTTAATACATATCCCACATATACAGCACAATAAAAAATAAAAAAAGAACAAAGCTCTTACATTCAAATGGAAAATCTGGTAGAGTGTAAACACCAGAAAACACCTCAACGTGTTTTGCCACCTACACCCACTTCACTGGGCTGGACTTCGTCAGAGGATGAATTAATGCTCTGTGAGGACCCTTTATATATCAGAAAGCCAAAATGCACATGCCATCATTGGCATTTCTGGATACAAATGCCAGACACTGCCATTTTGAGTGGTACTGCGCATGTGCGGGATTGCTGGGTCCCATGATAGCACAGTAATCAGTAAGTATTCTAACTTTGCACTGCCCACTGTGTACTCTTAAGTCCACAGTGAGAGGGCGATCCCATTCGGGTGGCCAATAGGGCTAATCTAATTCCCATATTAGCGGATGCTGTATATATCTAAATAAATAGACAGCACCTAGTGTCAGCGGCCATTTTCCTAAAGCCCTACCAAACAGTATGGACAATGCCATCTTGTTGGTGGGTGAGGGATCTGATGTTAATCATATACAGCTATATTATAATAGTGTTTACATTCTAGACACACTAATTGAACAATACATTAATAGTGGCAATGTGACAGTGAATATATAAATATATAAAATATCTGCATTAAAAATTTGATTAATCATTAATGTAAAAATTCATATACAAAGGATCTTTGCTAATAGGGTAGAGAGAGCAAAAAAAAACACCAGGTGTGCCTCTCATTAATAGATCCACAATAAGGGTATTCTAACAATAATCATATAATATGTATAATATATAATGTATGTAAAAAATACAATACACAAAAACATAAAACATTAATGTTTGTAAAAAAATCAGGAAACAATAGACAATATAATGCATTATTTAAAATTCATAAATGAGGTAGAATGGGTGGATAAATACAGGAATCAAGAATAACATCAACACCATAATCATAAAAAATGTGTGATCTCATACTACTCGTTTAACCCATGTGGACACATAGGGCTCTATTTATCAACATTATTTTTACTAAAATAATGTGAAAAAGGGTGTTTTCACACCCTTTTCACATTATTTTAGTATCACATGAATGTACTAAAGGGCAATTGTAGTAGAATTCTCAAAATTCTACTCCAATTCCTAAGTATCACATTTTTTTAGTGAGCAGATCGCATTTCCCACAATTGTAATGGGAAATGTGATCAGCTCACATTTACTAAGCTGCAATTGTAAAAAAATATCACCTGGAGGCTGTGTGATAATAACGCCTGCTCCACATGGCGTAATGCAGTCTCCGTCTCTGCAGATGCGATGTGTCTGTGCTCAGCCTCAGTAGCTCCCTCCCCCTCTCCTGCTCTCCCCCTGCTTCCTTCCCCCGGGCCGTGTGTACACTGCAGCAAGACTCCCGTTCCAGTGACTGTTCTCCTGCATAACTATCTGGTTAAAGATATAATTTACACATTGCTGTTTAGTTTGTCTGCAGAAATAGGAGGCATTCCTTTGTCAGTTGCTTCTAATATCTAGGTTTTGTCTAGTGATGTCTGTATATTATGCTATATGAATTAAATGTCTGCCTGTGCCATATGCATATTATTTTATATGTATGTGTATATAATTAACAGCATGTAGCCAATATTATTTTTATATTTTTCTTACATATAAATATATTTTTATTGAGGGTTGCTGACATGCTATGTTATATCTATCTATATATCCTATATATATATATATATATATATATATATATATATATATATATATATATATTTTATATATATATATATATATATATATGTAATTGCTAGCATGCAGCTATTATTTGTATATCTGTTTGCTCACATCCATGTATGTATGTCATGTCAGTATGTTATTTCATAGCTTTCAGTGGGGTAGATGTATTATAGTGGCACATTAAGTGCCGCTATAACGCTTCCTGCTTCGCCTCTTTACCGAGGCGAAGCAGTAAGCACTACCGGTGAGATGTGTGAACATCTCACCGGCCGGAGAGGGGGAGCGTTAACTCCCCCCTCCGGCGCTACCCGCTCCAGACCACATCGTATCAGCCTAGTGCTGATGCGATGTGTGTCAAGCCCGGCCGGCTCCAATGAGCATGCGCGGGATCTCGCAAGTATTGCGAGATCCCCGCGTGCACCCTGAAGTCGGTAGCCGCCACAGCAGGGACAGCGCTGTCCCTGCTGTGGGGATAGGCTATCGCCAGGCTGTAGCTGTCGATAACGACAGCTACAGCCGGCCGAACGGTCAGATGATCTGACCTTTCGTACATAGCCCAGGCTGTCGGCGCATAGCGCCCCTGTCATTTACCGCCCAGACCCCCGATCATACATCGGGGAGAAACGGTATCAGCGCACTTAACGTGCGCTGATACCGTTTCTGGGCTTCATACATCTACCCCATTATTCGATTTATGTATATTATTACACTGCAGGCGTTATTTTATCTAAGCAACTTTTTTGTTTGTTTATACTGTAAATGGTCATGTATGTTTTTATAATGATAGTTCTAAAATAAATACACTGGAACTTTTATTTTTGTTATTGTATTGATCATGTTATCTCTCTGTCACATTTGCAATACGATTTGGGCACGATCATAGCGCCAATGGTCACATTGCAGTATGTGATCATACCACCTGGATCTATGATATGGCACCTGCAGGGATGTGGGTTCCGAAAGGAGCCCATCCCTGTGAAGTGCCAGGAGTGAGGTGACCATGTCAGCAGTCTTTTCACTCCTGTGCCAGGACTCCAGCGCATGCGCGGTCTACAGACTCCGCATGCCCAGGGGCCATTGCTGGGTGACCGGTATTTTTCGTGACGTGTAGTCCAGCAGCTAATGCCACCCTCAGATGGCGTTAGCTGCGGGGACCAATTTGGTCAATCTGGCAGCAACACCTTCCCCATAGAAACCTATGAGGGTTGTGCTGCTGATGGAATTGGAGGAATCGCAGCAGATACCGGGGATATCTGCTGCACTCCTTCCATAATATCAGGTCTATTCATAAAGAACATGAAGTGGCTCACGATAAATATCACTATATATTGCATCACATCGATGCGATATATAGTAATGTTTAATAGCTATTCATGTACACTTACCTGTCCGGCGTCTTCGGCACTGTCCAGCCTATCCGCAATCCCTGGGTGCAGTGAGAATACAGACATATCTGGAGCCCGATATCTCACTGCACATGTGCCGGGATCTGAGAGCAGCAGGTCAGGTCAGACCAGCTACAATAGGCGCTGAGAAAAGGGGATGGCGACAGCACCGGGTGCCTGGCAGACAGCAGGGAAGTATGCAGCTTCCCTGCTCTGTTCGGCTTGCAGTACAGATTACTCCACCCTCATACGGCGAATCTATACTGCAGGACAGAAACAGAAAGCAGATTCATACACGAAGCAGGGGTGCCACTGGAGAAGGAATACCCTTCTCCATGTTAACCCCCTCTGTGAATCGCCATGGAGAAGGAATACCCTTCTCCATGGTAACCCCCTCTATGAATCGCCAAATATGTACTCTTAGGGGTCTAATCATGATGTTACTTACTGTGGTCCGTTCGCACTCCAAACTATTAACAATCTAACGCCGTGGAAACCAGAGCAATTCAGCATTGCTCCAGTGCGGTGACAGCTGATCTCAAAATACGCTGTCGCCGTAAGCAGCTTCACTGCTCCAGTCCAAAAGGAGCAGTGACTCTAGTGCGCATGCGTGACCTACAGGTCACACATGCACACAAAAGCCCCAACTTCCAGCGGACGGAGCCAGACAGGGACGGAGGGATATGAAAGGATCCCTCTTCGCAACCCGGGACTCCTTCCAATAGAGAAGAAGCGGGTTGCAAGCACGGAGCGGGAGCACTCGCCATTGGAGCTTGATGAATTCTGTCCCATACTAGTGTATGGGTACAGCGGGCCATTCCGCCAGATGAAGGTAAGCCAGGCTTGCCTACCCTCCCGATTTGGCCGGGAGCCTCCCAATTTTCGGGTGCCGCTCACGGCCCCCCGGAAAGGCAGGCAAGCCCCCTCCCCTGCTTCACAATGGCGAGAATAACGGCATTGTGAAGAGGGGGCGGGGACACGATCGTGCTGCTCCACCTCCAATGTGACGTCACTGGCCGCCCCCACTGTTAGCCGACAATCAGCTCCCTCCCGGGAGGCTGGAACTGATTGTCGGTAAGTAGGAGATATCTGTGATACTAGTGTATGGGGACAGCGGGCCATTCCGGGAGAGGAAGGTAAGTAGGAGATATCTGTGATACTAGTGTATGGGGACAGCGGGCCATTCCGGGAGAGAAAGGTAAACAGGAGATATCTGTGATACTAGTGTATGGGGACAGCGGGCCATTCTGGGAGAGGAAGGTAAGTAGGAGATATCTGTGATATCGTCTGCTTTACCTTCTTGATGACTGGTACAAAAACTTAATTTTTACAATTGTAGGTGAAAATGTTAATTTTCACCAGCTTTTGTAAAAATTAACTGATGATGAATAGGCCCCTTGGACTGCTGTATGCATAAATTTGAAACCCTGAGACTAGCATTCTGATAGTACCCATCCTAGTGATCATGCATAAAGTGATAGCATCCGTGATAAATGTAATTTTACCTATAGACCATACTGCGGTTTCTTTTGAGGTTAGGATTTACTGCAATGAATTTGCAAGGCAGCAATAGATCAAAATGAAATTGTGGATCCTGCAGGTCACTTTAATGGGATCAAACGATAGTCTCTTTCTGGCAACAACACTTGTAGGTAATGATAGAACGCCATATGATTATGGCGTTTGCATAAAAAAAAAAAATAAAGCTGCTCCTTGTGTGTCGTGTAAATAACCGTTCATATCAGGGGTGACTCAAGGGGCCGCCTGGCAGGGCTATTGGGCATGGCTCTGAGGCCTATGGGTGCAGCCGTAGTCAGCCCGTCTATGCTACACTAGGATGTAGTTGCTGTCCACGAAAGTGGGTCCTCTAACGTGTCTTCTACACATGCGATACTGATGCTTCTTCCCATCATGCTGGGCTGCTGAAGTAGAGGTGCAGGCAGTCCAATAAAGGAGGAGGCAGATTAAAGGGGCCGGTGAAGGGGGTTGATGAGACAGGAAGAAGGATGCTGGAGTCACAGAAGGCTGCACCAACAGGAGTGTGTAGTTATGGGTCAGTAGAGTGATCTGAAGCTTCAGTGTCAGGAACAGGATGCTGGTGTGATGGGCAGGATGGACTAACAGGGAGCAGGGGACTGCAGGAGCATGGAGTGACAGGGCAGGAGTTTAGAGTGACTGGAGGCTGGATTGACAGGGTGCAGCAGACTGGAGAGACACAAAGGGCATAGGCATGTGCAGAAGCCGACACAGGGTTTCCCACTTTGGCACTTCCCCTTACACTGGCTCATAGAATCTCGCACACCTCTCTCTCTGGAACATACCCTACTTGAACTTTTCTGTCCACCCAGGTGAGTAGTTTATGTCCCAGTGGGAGGGGGAGATGGGGTACTACGTGCCCCAGCGTAGGATTAAGTGAATAAGCACAAAGCCCTGTGCCGGTTTCTGCGCATACTTATGACAAGGTGAGGTAGGCTTGACACAAACACTGGGCAGGAATTGATACAGGCGGCACGAGTGGGTTGTATAATCATGAAAGTGTTTGCTTTCCTTCCCAAACAGGCATCTTCTGGACCATGTGATCTCCTACATCAATTTTGCACACACTAAGCTACAAAATGCTTAACATACATCTTAGATGTTTAGGGGTCTGCGCATGCACAGAATCTGTCCTGCGCATGTGCACAACAGGTCCTGCGATCTTGCTCGCAGACCCCCCAAGCCTCAGCATAATTGACATGCTGCAGCGTTTGTGAGGTGGAGTGTGCACATTGATGGTAATGTTCTTAGATACAGAGGCATGTTTCCAAGAGGGACAAGACCAAGGTCTGCACTGGTGGATGCAGATTTTCTTTCCTCACAAGTGACTAGGACCCAGCTTTGCTGCGTTAAACTTCAGCCTCCACAGCCTGGCAAAGGAGCAAACATTGCAACCTTTAGCCATGATGGTGATCCCTGGCTGCGACCTCAGTCCCAGTGCTGATTTGCAGATGCAGCAAGGAGGGGTCTGTTCCTTAGAGAGACACCTACTCCTGTATGTGCATTTTAGATGTAGTTACACATCCGTTTGTGTGCAGCTATACAATTCTGTCCATCTCTGAATCCAGGCAAAAGCCCTCATCAAATATGGAGCAACAAACCCCGCATGTTTTGGCTTTGTCCTCAGTGAGGCCAGGCTATGTCTGAAAAAAGTGCCATGAGGTTATACCAATTTTGAAGAATAAGCTATTTATTAGTCTCTTTATTAAAGTGCACTATTAATAGAGAGAGATATTGGAAAAAATATTTACCTAAACGATTTAATATACTGTCAATAATGCAGATTTCATCCCTCATATTATTTGACAAAACTGTATTCTATATGATACTGTAATTTTGAAAAAAGTATAAGCTACAATTACATTATAAATGTACTACAGGTCGAGTCTCCCATATCCAAAATGCTTGGAACCAGAGGTATTTAGGAAATCGGAACATTCTGTACTTCTGCGTGAAGATGTGATAAAATGATACAGATTACCAACAATTGCCATCATCTATTTATATCGACAAATCAGAAAGCAGATAGATCCACATACACGCAGATCTAAGGCTATGCCAGAAATTACCAAATTATTTTGCCTAGGTTTGAACTTCGTCAGGGCCACACAGTGACTCAATAGGATGAGTTCACCGTAATGAAAAGGGGGGTGTTTTTACTTTGGTCTGTCTTTTTCTAATTATAGATCGGATGGGACACCTGTTGTGATATTTTGACAAAAGTCCCAGTGAGTACTGAAACGGCACAGTGGGATGATGGCTTTATGAGAAAAAATGTTTTACTGCTGTCAATACAAGACTGTTGAGGGCACCCTTCTTTGGATAGAGATAGATTTGTGTGTGTATATATATATATATATATATACATACACACACATACACACATATATACATACATACACACAGTTATGTGAAAGTTTTAGGCAAGTGTGGGAAAAAATGCTGCAAGGTGAGAATGCTTTTAACAATAGAAGTGTTAGTTTATTAAGAGAATGCAAAGTGTATGAACAGCAGAGAAATCTATATCAAGTCAATGTTTGGTGTGACCACCCTTTTCCTTTGAAACAGCATCAGTTCTTCTAGGTACACTTGCACACAGTTTTTTAAGGAACTCGGCAGGGAGGTTGTTCCAAACATCTTGGAGAACTAAGCACAGATCTTCTGTCGATGTAGCTTGCTCAAATCCTTCTGTCTCTTCATTTAATCCCAGACAAACTCGATGTGGAGATCATGGGTCTGTGAGGGCCATATCATCACTATCAGGACTCCTTGTCCTGGAGAGCGTTACAATAATGTGAAGCCTGGTGGATGTTGTTTTTTTCTTTTAT
The DNA here is from genome assembly GCA_031769625.1 of Taudactylus pleione. Classification (NCBI taxonomy): domain Eukaryota; kingdom Metazoa; phylum Chordata; class Amphibia; order Anura; family Myobatrachidae; genus Taudactylus; species Taudactylus pleione. Next base: position 738,461 of record JAUIMM010000481.1, read on the forward strand.
GCACCATTTAGAATCTTGCTAAATCATTGTATTCTCCCTATCGACTTGATCAGTATCTTCATATTAGTCTTGAAAAATTGCTTTCATTTGAAGACATATCCTAAAATAAAAGAGAGAATATTTCTCTTAAATGGATAATTTTTTGCAAAAAATTAAATAAAACCTTCAAATAATCTTGAACAATGTAATGATTGTATTCAATTACTTATTTTCCTTTTAACGAGAGTTAAGTAGGGCAATATGCAGATGTAGCCGGCTACATCGTTGCTGCAATGTGTGCGCACGTGCATTGCGCGATTAAGAGCGGACAGCATTTGCCCATTGCAGTCAATGGCGGTCACGTGCGTACGCATGCCATAGACGCTGGCACATTAGTGGGATAGCTGAGCGTGGCTACATCTGTACATAATATATGTATATTTTTTTATTAAATGATGTACTCAAATATATCTCTTCAATAATATACTTGAGTAAAGTGTGATATATATTAACAACAGGAGGAGAAGCTCTGAAGCTATTGGTGTAGTTTACAGCACGTAGACACATTTTTATCCACCTTGTCAAATTATTTGATTGTTATTGAGGTGGTATTAAAAACTATTCTTTCTCCAATACAAATTCTAATTGAAACATACTTCAACTGTCTGTTACTACAGATTTAACAGATCATAATTGCATTGCAATCACGCTAATTCTTCCTCAGCTACCTCAGTTGTGCTTGTCCGCTTTTGATGTCGGACATAAGCACATGCACAAATAGAAGCAACTGGTTTGGGGTGTGAACCACCTTTTATTTTTCCTGGTATTCATTTTGGACAAGTAGTAAACTATGACCCTGAATAAAGGTATTTTTTAATGTAAAAATGTAAATATTTTCTAATACTTTTAAAAAATTTCAAACAATAAAATAAGTTGGATAAAGAGTAGTTTGAAATTAGAATTATTGAGATAGTTAGGAAGAGAGAGATTATTGTAGAGTGCAAGGTGCATGAAGTAATGTGGGTGAGGAGAGAGAGGAGGCTGTATAAGAACCAAGGAATAGAGGGAGACATGCGGATAGAGGGGATAAACAGGGCGGAATAATAGACACATGTAGGAATGCAGATGAGGAGAGAGACAGTAGGAAGTTATAGAGTCAGTGAGCTGCGTGCTGTAGTGTGGTATAGAGTCAGTGAGCTGCTTGCAGTAGTGTGGTATAGAGTCAGTGAGCTGCGTGCAGTAGTGTGGTATAGAGTCAGTGAGCTGCGTGCAGTAGTGTGGTATAGAGTCAGTGAGCTGTGTGCAGTAGTGTGGTATAGAGTCAGTGAGCTGCGTGCTGTAGTGTGGTATAGAGTCAGTGAGCTGCGTGCAGTAGTGTGGTATAGAGTCAGTGAGCTGCGTGCAGTAGTGTGGTATAGAGTCAGTGAGCTGCGTGCAGTAGTGTGGTATAGAGTTAGTGAGCTGCGTGCAGTAGTGTGGTATAGAGTCAGTGAGCTGCGTGCAGTAGTGTGGTATAGAGTCAGTGAGATGCGTGCAGTAGTGTGGTATAGAGTCAGTGAGCTGCGTGCAGTAGTGTGGTATAGAGTTAGTGAGCTGCGTGCAGTAGTGTGGTATAGAGTCAGTGAGCTGTGTGCTGTAGTGTGGGTGAAGAGAGAGACAGAAGGGGGTATAAAAACAGCAATAGAACCCTTGAGGTGCATGAAGCAGTGTCAGCTACTCCAGGGGAGTCTATCACAAACATTTAATACTTCCACAAGTTAGTAGGGTTAGGGGGAGGGTTAGGGGTTAGAGTTAGGCACTAGGGGGAGGGTTAGGTTTAGAGTGCGGGGAGGGGAGGTAAGGTTCAGGTACTGGGGAGGGAGGATCAGGACACCGGCGGAAGGTGTCATTATCCTAAACCTGTCGGGATGCTGGGATCTCGTACTCATCCAAAATAAATACATAATATCTAGATACTTACAAGTTGGATCCGTGCAGGGCCTCTCCCTACAGCAACCATCCTGAAATGAGGGACAGGTTTTACTTGTGGCTGCAGGGGCATATAATAGTTCTAAAAGTCTTAAATATCTTTTGTTTGCTCATTCGAATGCACACATGCAGTCTATGCAACTGAGGTCAAAGCAGTTATGCGGCTCCCACATCCCACTCAGTGCCCACAATCTTCCCATTTGATCACCAAAACAATCTCACTAGCTTCCCACATCCTTCTCACTGCATACATTTATCTCATTTAGAATACACGTTCAGCTCCCTTATTTTTAAAAATATCACTCTCTGTCTATGCATGTACACTCTCTTCCCCTATATGCCTCCATCCCTACTGCTATGTGGTTTCCCAACTGTGATAGTCTGTGTTTCCTCATCCGCACCAATGTTTTTCCCCAGCCGCACCGCCCTGCTGAATCTGCAGTTAACCACAGGGTGTGATGGCATACCATATCTGTATTGCGCAAGGAACACGTCCATTAAGGCGTCAGACTTAATGATCCTAATTTCATTGCTTTTTGCAGTTTGAGTGGCAGAAAATCAATAGGTTTTGTGAATTTTCAGATCATGTCTAAGCAGCCTTAATGGGACATGTGAAACCGTAAGGTTTTTTGTCTATGGAATTTCATAGCTTTTTTAAAATGTAATAACTATCAGGGTTTGGATGAACAAACCGGGCCACCTGCAGGAGAGAAGGGCAACAAAATGGTACACTAACGCAAGTGGAAGAGGTGACAGCACACAGGAGGTTGGAGGGCTCATTGGTAGTGTGTATGCACGTGAGAAAATCAAATCTATAAGTCACAGATGCACGAATGCAGCAGTGAGATCCATCTACGCATCTGTTAAAAATTTAAAGTGTAAAAAAAAAAAACGTAGCCCCGCCCCCCAGAAACAACCAGCACCGGGCTTTGGAGCCGCAGTGCTGGTTGTGCTACATACAACGGACAAATGACGTAGGGGTCCCCCGTATTAACAACAACCAGCACCGGGCTTTTCAGAGCCTGTCCTGGTTGCCGAAATACGGGGGACAAATGACGTAGGGGTCCCCAATATTTAGCGCAACCAGCACAGGGCTCTGAGCCGGTCCTGGTTCTGGAAATACAGGGGGAAAAAATGCATAGGGCCCCCCTGTATTTCCCAGAACCAGCACCGGACTCCTTCTAGCGGGGGGGTGATGCCACAGCCAGGGAAGCCCTTTCACCGGGCCCCCCAGTCAACATCACCCCTGACCACTAGTCAGCCCAGGCCGGGGATCCCTGGAGAGTTGGGGACTCCCAATAGAGAGGTCCCCCTCCTCAGGGCACCCCAGGCCCAGGCTGATAGCCCGGGGCTATCCCCAGCACCCCTGGGCGGTGGGTGCTGGGTTGATTATGTCAGGTGTGGTGCATTTGAAAATATAAATATTGGCTTTTGCTGTGGAACTACAGTTCCCAGCAAGCCTCCACCGCATGCTGGTACTTGGAGAACCACAAGTACCAGCATGCGGGGCATTATGAGCATGCTGGTAGCTGTAGTTCCACAACAAAAGCAATATTAATAAAACACACAACACGCACCGTAGACAAGTATAATTTTATTAAAACATACATGCACACACACATGTACTCACACATGCACACACACTATCTCACATACTTACCTATGTATCCCTGAAGCCAATCTGTCCTCTTCTCCAGTAGGTAATCCAAAGGTGTACCTGTAATAATAATTCCTTACTCACCTCCTCCTATGCGTAGATCTGTCCTCTTCATTCCAAAGTAGGCAAATCCTGTGTCCTGGCAAAATAAAAAAATTAATTACCCGGTCCCACGGACATTAGTAGTGTCCTCTAAGGACAGTACTACCCGAATGACAGCTACGTTGCGGGATTTAAAAAAAAAAAATTTCTACACACAGGGGTAGGGGGTACAGGGTGACACACAGGGGTAGGGGGTCCATGGTGACACACAGGGGTAGGGGGTCCATGGTGACACACAGGGGTAGGGGGTACAGGGTGTCACACACACAGGAGTAGGGGGTCCATGGTGACACACAGGAGTAGGGGGTCCATGGTGACACACAGGGGTAGGGGG